>LR738713.1:522810696-522825596 GCA_902687465.1 Secale cereale | reverse complement strand
AAAAAACAAAAACCACAGCCACAGAAATGCTGATGCGTGGATGCCTTTTGGTCCCGGTTGGTACCACCAACCGGGACTAAAGCCCCTCCTGCCTGGACTCGGTGCACAGGCCACGTGGACACCCTTTTGCCCCGGTTCTGGATTGAACCGGGACTAAAGGGTCAGAGCATTAGTACCGACCCTCTTGTCCCGGTTCCAGAACCGGGGCTAAAAGGCCCAAATGAACCGGGGCTAAAGACCCTTTATCTACTAGTGTCATCACACTTCTATTTACTTATAACTCAAAAGAAATAAAAATTACAACTCGATACCTATGACTGAAGGAAATATGCCCTAGAGGCAATAATAAAGTTGTTATTTATATTTCCTTATATCATGATAAATGTTTATTATTCATGCTAGAATTGTATTAACCGGAAACTTAGTACATGTGTGAATACATAGACAAAACAGAGTGTCCCTAGTATGCCTCTACTAGACTAGCTCATTGATCAAAGATGGTTATGTTTCCTAGCCATAGACATGAGTTGTCATTTGATCAACGGGATCACATCATTAGGAGAATGATGTGATGGACTAGACCCATCCGTTAGCATAGCACTATGATCGTTTAGTTTTACTGCTATTGCTTTCTTCATGACTTATACATGTTCCTATGACTATGAGATTATGCAACTCCCGAATACCGTAGGAACACCTTGTGTGCTGTCAAACGTCACAACGTAACTGGGTGATCATAAAGATGCTCTACAGGTGTCTCCGAAAGTATTCGTGGTGTTGGCATAGATCAAGATTAGGATTTGTCACTCCGAGTGTCGGAGAGGTATCTCTGGGCCCTCTCGGTAACACACATCATAATAAGCCTTGCAAGCAAAAGACTAATGCGTTAGTCACGAGATGATGTGTTACGGAACGAGTAAAGAGACTTGCCGGTAACGAGATTGAACTAGGTATAGTGATACCGACGATCGAATCTCGGGCAAGTAACATACCGATGACAAAAGGAACAACGTATGTTGTTATGCGGTTCGACCGATAAAGATCTTCGTAGAATATGTAGGAGCCAATATGGGCATCCAGGTTCCGCTATTGGTTATTGACCGGAGAGATGTCTCGGTCATGTATACATAGTTCTCGAACCCGTAGGGTCCGCACGCTTAAACGTTCGTTGACGATATAGTATTTAATGAGTTATGTATGTTGGTGACCGAATGTTATTCGGAGTCCCGGATGTGATCACGGACATGACGAGGAACTCCGAAATGGTCTAGAGATAAAGATTAATATATGAGATAATAGTGTTTGACCTCCGGAAGGGTTCCGGAATTCACCGGAAGGGGTTCCGGATGTTTCCCGAAGTGTTTGGGTACGAGAACACTTTATTTGGGCCAAAAGGGAAAGCACACAAGGTTTTTGGAAGGCGCAAAAGGAAGTTTTGCGGAGTCCAGGGGCCAGACGCCAGGGTCCCTGGCGTCTGGGTCCAGACGCCGGGAACCCTGGCGTCTGGCCCTGGAGTCCGAGAAGGACTCTTGCCTTTCGGGTGAAACCGACTTTGTGAAGGCTTTTACTCCAAGTTTCGACCCCAAGGCTCAACATATAAATAGAGGGGTTGGGCTAGCACCCAAGACACATCAAGATACACCAAGCCGTTTGCCGGCTACCCCGACCCTCTAGTTTATCCTCCGTCTAGTTTCTGTAGTGCTTGGCGAAGCCCTGCAGAGATTGTTCTTCATCAACAACCGTCACCACGCCGTCGTGCTGCCAGAACTCATCTACTACTTCGCCCGTCTTGCTGGATCAAGAAGGCGAGGACGTCATCGAGCTGAACCTGTGCTGAACGCGGAGGTGCCGTACGTTCGTTACTAGATCGGGACGGATCGTGAAGGTGCACGACTACATCAACCGCGTTGATAAACGCTTCCGCTTTCGGTCTACGAGGGTACGTAGACACACTCTCCCCTCTCGTTGCTATGCATCTAGTAGATAGATCTTGCGTGATCGTAGGAAAATTTTGAAAATACTACGTTCCCCAACAGTGGCATCATGAGGCAGGTCTATGCGTAGATGATATGCACGAGTAGAACACAATGAGTTGTGGGCGATACTAGTCATACTGCTTACCAGCATGTCATACTTTGCTTTGGCGGTATTGTGAGATGAAGCGGCCCGGACCGACATTACGCATACGCTTACGCGAGACTGGTTTCACCGTTATGAGCACTCGTTGCTTAAAGGTGACTGGCGGGTGTCTGTCTCTCTCACTTTAGCTGAATCAAGTGTGGCTACGCCCGGTCCTTGTGAAGGTTAAAACAGCACATACTTGACGAAACATCGTTGTGGTTTTGTATGCGTAGGAAAGAACAGTTCTTGCTAAGCCCGTAGCAGCCACGTAAAACTTGCAACAACAAAGTAGAGGACGTCTAACTTGTTTTTGCAGGGCATGTTGTGATGTGATATGGTCAAGACATGATGAGTTATACGGTTTTGTATGAGATGATCATGTTTTGTAATGTTATCGGCAACTGGCAGGAGCCATATGGTTGTCGCTTTATTGTATGAAATGCAATCGCCATGTAATTGCTTTACTTTATCACTAAGCGGTAGCGATAGTCGTAGAAGCAATAGTTGGCGAGACGACAACGATGCTACGATGGAGATCAAGGTGTCGCGCCGGTGACGAAGGTGATCATGACGGTGCTTTGGAGATGGAGATCAAAAGCACAAGATGATAATGGCCATTTCATGTCACATATTTTGATTGCATGTGATGTTTATCTTATTATGCTTCTTATTTTGCTTAGTACGACGGTAGCATCATAAGATGACCCCTTACTAAATTTCAAGGTATAAGTGTTCTCCCTGAGTATGCACCGTTGCGAAAGTTCGTCGTGCGGAGACACCACGTGATGATCGGGTGTGATAAGCTCTACGTTCAAATACAACGGGTGTAAGCCAGTTTTGCACACGCAGAATACTCGGGTTAAACTTGACGAGCCTAGCATATGCAGATATGGCCTCGGAACACTGGAGACCGAAAGGTCGAGCGTGAATCATATAGTAGATATGATCAACATAAGATGTTCACCATTGATACTACTCCATCTCACGTGATGATCGGACATGGTTTAGTTGATTTGGATCACGTGATCATTTAGATGACCGGAGGGATGTCTATCTAAGTGGGAGTTCTTAAGTAATATGATTAATTGAACTTTAATTTATCATGAACTTAGTCCTGGTAGTATTAGCATATCTATGTTGTAGATCAATAGCTCGCAATGTTGCTCCATGTTTATTTTTATATGTTCCTAGAGAAAACCAAGTTGAAAGATGTTAGTAGCAATGATGCGGAATTGTTCCGTGATCTGAGGATTATCCTCATTGCTGCACGGAAGAATTATGTCCTTGATGCACCACTAGGTGACAGACCTATTGCAGGAGCAGATGTAGACGTTATGAACGTTTTTGACAAAAGCTCGGTATGATGACTACTTGATAGTTTAAGTGCACCATGCTTTACGGCTTAGAACCGGGACTTCAAAAACGTTTTGAACACCACAAAGCATATAAGATGTTCCAAGAGTTGAAATTACTATTTCATACTCATACCCGTGTCGAGAGGTATAAGACCTCTGACAGTACTTTGCCTACAAGATAGAGGAGAATAGCTCAACCAGTGAGCATGTGCTCAGATTGTTTGGGTACTACAATTACTTGAATCAAGTGGGAGTTATTCTTCCAGATAAGATAGTAATTGACAAAGTTCTCTAGTCACTATCACCAAGTTAGTAGAACTTCGTGATGAACTATAATATGCAAGGGATGACGAAGGTAATTCCCGAGCTCTTCGCGATCCTGAAATCGGCGAAGGTAGAAATCAAAAAAGGAGCATCAAGTGTTGATGGTTAATAAGACCACTTGTTTCAAGTAAAGGGCAAAGGGATAGATGGGGAACTTCAAAAGGAATGGCAAGCAAGTTGTCACACCCGTGAAGAAAACCAAAGCTAAACTCAAGCCTGAAACTAAGTGCTTCTACTGCAAAGGAAAAGGTCACTGGAAGTGGAACTGCCCTAGATATTTGGCGGATAAGAAGGATGGCAAAGTGAACAAAGGTATATTTTGATATACAGATTATTGATGTGTATTTTACTAGTGTTCATACCAACCCCTCGGTATTTGATACTAGTTCAGTTGCTAAAGAGTAGTAACTCGAAATGGGAGTTGCATAATGAACAGAAACTAGTTAAAGGTGAAGTGACGATGTGTGTTGGAAGTGGTTCCAAGATTGATATGATCATCATCGCACACTCCCTATACTTTCGGGATTAGTGTTGAACCTAAATAAGTGTTATTTGGTGTTTGTGTTGAGCATCAATATGATTTGATCATGTTTATTGCAATACAATTATTCATGTAAGTTAGAGAATAATTGTTGTTCTGTTTACATGAATAAAACCTTCTATGGTCATACACCCAATGAAAATGGTTTGTTGGATCTCGATCGTGTGATACACATATTCATAATATTAAAGCCAAAAGATGCAAGGTTAATAATGATAGTGCAACTTATTTGTGGCACTGCCGTTTAGGTCATATTGGTGTAAAGCGCATGAAGAAACTCCATAGTGATGGACTTTTGGAATCACTTGATTATGAATCACTTGGTGCTTGTGAACCATGCCTCATGGGCAAGATGACTAAAACTCCGTTCTCCAGAACAATGGAGCGAGCAACAGATTTGTTGGAGATCATACATACAGATGTATGTGGACCAATGAGTGTTGAAAGCTCGCGGCGGGTATCGTTATTTTCTGACCTTCACTGATGATTTAAGCAGATATGGGTATATCTACTTAATGAAGCACAAGTCTGAAACATTTGAAAAGTTCAAAGAATTTCAGAGTGAAGTGGAGAATCATCGTAACAAGAAAATAAGAGTTTCTACGATATGATCGTAGAGGTAAAATATTTGAGTTAGCGAGTTTGGCCTTCAGTAAAAACAATGTGAAATAGTTTCACTACTCACGCCACCTGGAACACCACAGTGTAATGGTGTGTCCGAACGTCATAACCGTACTTTATTAGATATGGTGCGATCGATGATGTCTCTTACCGATCTACCACTATCGCTTTTGGGGTTATGCATTAGAGACAGCTACATTCACGTTAAATAGGGCACCATCTAAATCCGTGGAGATGACACCGTATGAACTGTGGTTTGACGAGAAACCTAAGCTGTCATTTTTTTAAGTTTGGGACTATGATGCTTATGTGAAAAAGTTTCAACATGATAAGCTCGAACCCAAATCGGAGAAGTATATCTTCATAGGATACCCAAAAAGAAACTGTTGGGTACACCTTCTATCACAGATCCGAAGGCAAGGTCTTTGTTGCTAAGAGTGGATCCTTTCTAGAGAAGGAGTTTCTCTCGAAAGAAGTGAGTGGGAGGAAAGTAGAACTTGATGAGGTAATTGTACCTTCTCCTAAATTGGAAAGTAGTACATCACAAAAAATTATTCCAGTGATTCCTACACCAATCAGTGAGGAAGCTAATGATGATGATCATGAAACTTCGGATCAAGTTTCTGCTGAACGTCGTAGATCAACCAGAGTACGTTCCGCACCAGAGTGGTACGGCAACCCAGTTCTGGAAGTCATGTTACTAGACCATGATGAACCTACGAACTATGAGGAAGCGATGATGAGCCCAGATTCCGCAAAAATGGCTTGAGGCCATGAAATCTGAGATGGGATCCATGTATGAGAACAAAGTATGGACTTTGGTTGACTTGCCCGATGATCGGCAAGCCATCGAAAATAAATGGATCTTCAAGAGGAAGACCGACACAGACGGTAATGTTACTGTTTACAAAGCTCGACTTGTTGCGAAAGGGTTTCGAGAAGTTCAAGGAGTTGACTACTATGAGACTTTCTCACCTGTAGCGATGCTTAAGTCTGTCCGAATCATGTTAGCAATTGCCGCATTTTATGATTATGAAATCTGGCAAATGTATGTCAAAACTGCATTCCTGAATGGATATCTCAAAGAAGAGTTGTATATGATGCAACCAGAAGATTTTGTCGATCCAAAAGGTGCTAACAAAATGTGCAAGCTGCAGCGATCCATCTATGGACTGGTGCAAGCATCTCGGAGTTGGAATATACACTTTGATAAGTTGATCAAAGCATATAGATTTATAAAGACTTGCGGTGAAGCCTGTATTTACAAGAAGTGAGTGGGAGCACTACAACCTTTCTGATAAGTATATGTGAATGACATATTGTCGATCGGAAATGATGTAGAATTTTCTGGAAAGCATAAAGGAGTGTTTGAAAGGAGTTTTTCAAAGAAAGACCTTGGTGAAGCTGCTTACATATCGGGCATCAAGATCTATAGAGATAGATCAAGACCTTGATAAGACTTTATATAAGTACATACCTTAATAAGATTTTGAAGTAGTTCAAAATGGATCAGTCAAAGAAGGAGTTCTTGCCTGACTTTTAAGGTGTGAAGTTGAGTAAGACTCAAAACCAGACCACGGCAGAAAAATATAGAGAGAATGAAAGTCATTCCCTATGCCTCAGCCATAGGTTCTATAAAGTATGTCATGCTGTGTACCAAACATGTTGTGTACCTTGCCATGAGTTTGTCAAGGGGGTACAATAGTGATCCAGGAGTAGATCACTGTACAGCGGTCAAAATTATCCTTAGTAACTGGATGACTAAGGAAATGTTTCTCGATTATGGAGGTGATTAAGAGTTCGTCGTAAAGGGTTACGCCGATGCAAGCTTTGACACTAAATCCAGATGACTCTAAGTATCAATCTGGATGCGTATTGTAAGTGGGAGTAATTAGCTAGAGTAGCTCTATGCAGAGCATTGTAGACATAGAAATTTGCGAAATACATACGAGTCTGAATGTGACAGATCCGTTGACTAAACTTCTCTCACAAGCAAAACATGATCACACCTTATTACTCTTAGGGTATTAATCACATAGCGATGTGAACTAGATTATTGACTCTAGTAAACCCTTTGGGTGTTGGTCACATGGCGATGTGAACTATGGGTGTTATTCACATAACGATGTGAACTATCGGTATTAAATCACATGGCGATCTGAGCTAGATTATTGACTCTAGTGCAAGTGGGAGACTGAAGGAAATATGCCCTAGAGGCAATAATAAAGTTGTTATTTATATTTCCTTATATCATGATAAATGTTTATTATTCATGCTAGAATTGTATTAACCGGAAACTTAGTACATGTGTGAATACATAGACAAAACAGAGTGTCCCTAGTATGCCTCTACTAGACTAGCTCATTGATCAAAGATGGTTATGTTTCCTAGCCATAGACATGAGTTGTCATTTGATCAACGGGATCACATCATTAGGAGAATGATGTGATGGACTAGACCCATCCGTTAGCATAGCACTATGATCGTTTAGTTTTACTGCTATTGCTTTCTTCATGACTTATACATGTTCCTATGACTATGAGATTATGCAACTCCCGAATACCGTAGGAACACCTTGTGTGCTGTCAAACGTCACAACGTAACTGGGTGATCATAAAGATGCTCTACAGGTGTCTCCGAAAGTATTCGTGGTGTTGGCATAGATCAAGATTAGGATTTGTCACTCCGAGTGTCGGAGAGGTATCTCTGGGCCCTCTCGGTAACACACATCATAATAAGCCTTACAAGCAAAAGACTAATGAGTTAGTCACGAGATGATGTGTTACGGAACGAGTAAAGAGACTTGCCGGTAACGAGATTGAACTAGGTATAGTGATACCGACGATCGAATCTCGGGCAAGTAACATACCGATGACAAAAGGAACAACGTATGTTGTTATGCGGTTTGACCGATAAAGATCTTCGTAGAATATGTAGGAGCCAATATGGGTATCCAGGTTCCGCTATTGGTTATTGACCGAAGAGATGTCTCGGTCATGTCTACATAGTTCTCGAACCCGTAGGGTCCGCACGCTTAAACGTTCGTTGACGATATAGTATTTAATGAGTTATGTATGTTGGTGACCGAATGTTATTCGGAGTCCCGGATGTGATCACGGACATGACGAGGAACTCCGGAATGGTCCGGAGATAAAGATTAATATATGAGATAATAGTGTTTGACCTCCGGAAGGGTTCCGGAATTCACCGGAAGGGGTTCCAGATGTTTCCCGAAGTGTTTGGGTACGAGAACACTTTATTTGGGCCAAAAGGGAAAGCACACAAGGTTTTTGGAAGGCGCAAAAGGAAGTTTTGCGGAGTCCAGGGGCCAGATGCCAGGGTCCCTGGCGTCTGGGTCCAGACGCCGGGAACCCTGGCGTCTGGGCCTGGAGTCCGAGAAGGACTCTTGCCTTTCGGGTGAAACCGACTTTGTGAAGGCTTTTACTCCAAGTTTCGACCCCAAGGCTCAACATATAAATAGAGGGGTTGGGCTAGCACCCAAGACACATCAAGATACACCAAGCCGTTTGCCGGCTACCCCGACCCTCTAGTTTATCCTCCGTCTAGTTTCTGTAGTGCTTGGCGAAGCCCTGCAGAGATTGTTCTTCATCAACAACCGTCACCACGCCGTCGTGCTGCCGGAACTCATCTACTACTTCGCCCGTCTTGCTGGATCAAGAAGGCGAGGACGTCATCGAGCTGAACGTGTGCTGAACGCGGAGGTGCCGTACGTTCATTACTAGATCGGGACGGATCGTGAAGGTGCACGACTACATCAACCGCATTGATAAACGCTTCCGCTTTCGGTCTACGAGGGTACGTAGACACACTCTCCCCTCTCGTTGCTATGCATCTAGTAGATAGATCTTGCGTGATCGTAGGAAAATTTTGAAAATACTACGTTCCCCAACAATGACATAGTATGAACTAAATGAATGCCTCTGGTAGTGTACCAGGATGTACAATGATCTAGCATAGCAAAGATATCAAAAAACGGACAAGCCATGAACATATCGTGCTAGCTGTCTTACGATCATGCAAAGCACTATGAAAATGAATGATCAAGTCATCTACATGATGGAAGTGCATGGCAATATATCTCGGAATGTCTATGGAAATGCCATAGTAGGTAGGTATGGTGGTTGTTTGGAGGAAGGTTTAAAAAGTTTATGCACTGGCGAAAATTGCGCGGTACGAGAAAGGCTAGCAATTATGAAAGGGTGAGAGTGTGTATAACCCATGGACTCACATTATTCATAAAGAACTCACATACTTATTGCAAAAGTTTATTAGCCCTCGAAGCAAAGTAATACTACGCATGCTCCTAGGGGGGAGGTTGGTAGGAGTTAACCGTTGCGCGCCCCGGCCTTCACACAAAGATAGGACAATCAAGAATAAATTGTGCTCCAACTTCCTGGCATAACGAGAGACTATACGTGCATGCTTCGGGAATCACAAACCTTAACACCAATATCTTAGTAAACATGTTCATCCACTAGTACCTCCCACATATTATCATCTCTATATTGCAAAACTATTGCAAGGAATCAAACATATCATATTCAGTGATCCATAAGTTTTATGTAGGGTTTTATGACTAACCATGCAATTGACCAGTTCTGTTTGACTCTCTAAATAGATATAAGTGAAGAAAGAGAGTTTAATTCTTTCTACAAAATATCATTCTCTAACAAATATAAGTGAAGCACGAGAGCATTCTACAAACATCTGTTTTCTATGTGAAGAGAAACAAGCAATCCAAACTTCAAATAATATAAGTGAAGCACATGAAGCATTCTATAAAGCCATACCCAAAAGATATAAGTGAAGTGCAATGAGCATTATAAAAATCAACCAAGGAATATCTCATACCAGCATGGTGTATTATTAAAATAAAAATAAAAAGCACACGACGCTCCAAGAATTTACGAATATCATGTGAATGAAACGAATCCAAAAACATACCGATATTTTTGAAGAAAGATGGGATGCCTTCCGGGGCATCCCCATGCTTAGACGCTTGAGTCTCCTTGAATATTTACTTGGGATGCCTTGGGCATCCCCAATCTTTAGCTCTTGCCTCTCCTCCTTCTCCTCACATCGAGACATCCTCGATCTTCGAACACTTCATCCACACAAAACTTAGCCAAACTTTTAGTGGCGAGGTTAGTGCATATGATCAATGAAATCTCATCATGTTTTGCTCTAACATTATTGTATAATTATAAACTAACATTACCCACTATATGCTATCACAATTATATGGCCCCAAGTCAAGGAGGCTTCAACAAGAATTCAAACATAAGCAAATAATGAAGCTATAACAACAATCTGTGAAAACATGACAGTCTGTAAAGATTTGAACATCCACCATACTTCTATAACCCCAAAAATTCTGAAAAATTTAAGAAAAATAAACATTTTTATAGCAAGACAGTGCAAAAAGTTTCAGAACCGTTTGGCGTTCCAGTAAAAAAAATGTAAAATCGCGCACTACATCCAAAGTTTCTATTTTGCACCGCACAAACCAACAAGCAATCTAATCATCCTAAAGGCAAACCTTGGCACATTATTTTTATAATACAATGTAATTTTACAAGGGGATAATTATTTTTAGGAGAAACTACCATAAAAAATTCTACATTGTTTCCATAAGCATGAACACAAGTGTTCAAGGTAGACCCTTATTTCCGCAATGCATCACCTTTCAATCGCTTCTCTTTTCGGAAAAGTTTTAGGTTCCCCTCTATATTTTTTTGTTTTAAAACTTTATAAAAGAACTCAACAGAAATAAATGACACTTTTTTAAACTTCCGGGTTGTCTCCCTGGCAGCGCTTTATTTAAAGCCATTAAGCGAGGCATAAAGTGCTCAAGTAATAAATCCACCCGAATCCCAAGGTATATCAAAGCCAATTTTAACTAGCAATGATTTGGCATTTAGTAATGAGCACAAAGTGATATGTGTCATGCAAAAATGAAGTCTAACTCTCGTCCTATGCATCTGCATGTCATACGAGAACAATTCATGCACATCAAGTAAAGACCAATACATAGTATAAACAGTTTCTTAGGCATAAACTTAGCTTGGTTTGGCTCTAAGCTGCATGGATTATCACTGGTGGGAGGGATGCGCTCTTTGCAGAATTTGACCAGGAGATCTTCCTAGCAGTCACTCTCTCTTTCCTGGAGTCATTGTACTCATTTCTCACAACTTTCTACTTAAAAGTAACTTCCTCTGGCTGAAAGTCTGCATCTTCCATATTTGAATTCCTCTTCTTTCTATCCATTGTAGTAGCTTTTGGCAACCCATGAGAGCTAGGGGTGCCTAGATCCTCAAAACTAGCTTCAGGACTAGTGCCTGCATCAAGATGGACATTAACTTCCTCTGACATGTTTTGACTCTCCTCTGATGCCGACATGCTGACCACTAACCCTGTTAATTAGGGTAGGTAGAGTAGAGTAGATGAGTCTTGACAAAATTCAGCTATTAAAAAAACTGAGTTCAAAGTTTAGTTGTTGGTTTTTAGAGTAGGCATATCGAAATGACCGAGTTGAAGTTTTCGGAAGTACTGAGGTGACAATAGAAACTAGGTCATGCGTTTTTGGTGAAACCGATGTGTGACTCGGTCTCTCCGAGGTGCTCATGGTACTATTGAAAACATCTGCATCGGTCTCACCGATCAACATATATCGGTTACACCGAGATGAGCTAAGTGCAATGGCCAAGGCCATATCGGTGACAACGAGTTTGACCAAGTTGGTCCGTCTCAGATGAACACTGCGGAACCCAATGCCTATTTTTTACTCAACCCTAACTGTACGATTTTTTTCGTGGATAGGAGTGTGCAATAAGTGGAAAGAGCATAGGTGTAAATATCGTGTACATAGAATAAGATTGGAAATCACAAAAGATTAGATCTTTCCCTAACCTGGTGGAGATCCTCTACAGTGGCCATGGCGGGAAGGATTGTCATTGACGGCGACATAATCTAGAGCTGAGGGCGTGTTGGAGTCAATGGGAACGATCCAGAGACCAGGGCGATGCCAACAATGGGGTGCCGTAGCGGACGGTTTGAAGAAATTTTCAATGTACAGTCTGCATGAATATATATACCCATTAGTTGTTGGTACGACTGAGCTAAACAGATTGGTGACACCAAAGTGTATAACTGCCAAAGACAGTGCAACTTGGTGACGCCGAGAATTTTACATCGGTCTTACCGAGATGGAAAACAAATCAACCCAAAATATTGTCGGTTGGACCGAAATGAAGTGTGTTGGTCTGACTGAGAAATATTAGGAAGCTTTGGAGTTTAGCCCTAATTAGATCGGTGGATCCTCACCTAGAGGGTTCAAAAAGAAGCTTGTTCAAATTTTGTGATATAGTAAGGAAGAATTTGAGACAAGTTGAGATAGATAGCTAGAGAAAGTTCTTAGGCATTCTTGTACATGTAATTGGGCAAAAGATCAAAATGTCCTCGAATGAGAAATATGCATTGCAATATGCTCACACAATAAGATATCAAATGAAATATGTCAAACATGCACAACCCGTTCTAGCAACTGTCAAGTAATAGTCGATGACTAAATCATCTATATATGAGTATATTGACCTAGGATCCAAATAAGAATAATTGAGCATAGGTCATACTCATTGTTTAAGCACAAGTGAGCTTACTACTTTTACATGAAGCATTAATGTGTTTACGCCATTAGAGTTGCTTTAGCTCAAGTCTTAGAGCAAAGCTCCCCTAGATGTGAGATCCCCCTAAAGAGGGATGAACTAACCTTGGGTTTTGTCGATGAATACTTCATGTATATGTTGTAGATGTGGATGCTCAATGTTGATTAATATCATCAAGATTTCGGAGAAATCCTTTGGATTTTAGCAGTTTCAATACCTACATATGTTAGTCCCACAAGGAACAACAAGAATATCCATAGAGATAGAGTGAAATACACAATGATGATGTCCTTAAATGCATTGAATACATTATCCCTTGACTTACCAACAAGAGGGTTTGTTACTCCAGGAACTACTGCATAATGTTGAAGTTGTTTGCACGAGTTCTTGCCATGAATGAATATGAGTGAAGTTTGTTGGCAGAGTCACCCTCAAGAACTCTCTAGTTCTTCTTCTTTGGGACCCACACCAACTTGATGGGAATCCTCAGAGTGGTAGTTGTACTTGATGAAGTAGAACTTGACGTAGTCTTGGGAACCCACTTGACTAAGGCTTGAGGTGGTTCTTCAAATGAGTCAATATCTTCTTGAAGCTTGTCCTTGCCTTTTTTTCTTGTGGTCATGTGTTGGGAGACCATCTTAAATATGTGTCCCCTTGAAAGAAGTAGGATCATACTTTGTAGAGGGACCAACATCGTCTTGGGGTATTGATCTTCTTCCCACTCAACTCCATTGGCATTGAACTTTCATTCAGAAGCAACACTTTGGTTCTTCCGGTGCCATCCTTCCTTGCGAAAAATCTCATAAAATTTCTTAATCCCTGCTACTTGTGAGATGTGTTGGGATTTCCCCGAAGAGGAGGGGATGATGTAGTACATTAGCGATAAATATTTCCATCATTTGAGAACCAAGCTTATCAATCCAATAGGACAATCACGCAACACCATGTTAGCACTACCTGCACACAAAATAACAAATACTTGCACCCAACGCGAACAAGGAGTTGTCAATCCCTTGACGATTATTTGAAAGATTAAATTTTGTAGTGATAGATATATTCATAAAACACAAAATAAATGAAATAAAGAAAAATTGCAGTAAGGTATTTTTGGATTTTTTATATATGATAAAAGTAGACCCGGGGCCCATAGATTTCACTAGAGGCTTCTCTCTTCAAAATAGCATATGCTGGGTGAACAAATTACTATTGGGTGATAACCCAAAAGTACAGGGGATCATTTTTAGCCTTTTTCGATAAGTAAGAGTGTCGAACCCCATGAGGATCTAAAGGTAAAATTTATATTCCCTTCAAGTTCTATCGGCCACCGATACAACTCTATGCACACTTGACGTTCGCTTTATCTAGAACGAGTATAAAACTATTTTGTAGGTGTGATAGGATAGTTTGCAAGAATAAAACTAGAAGTACTTAGCTAGAATAAACACGAGTAACTTGCAAGATAATAAAGTTGGTTGTTTAGTAGAGAGGTTTTTGTCACACAAGAAAGTTATTTGTCCCTAGGCAGTCGATAATAGACCGATAATCATTATTGCAATTTTATATGAGGGCGAGGCATGAGCTAAAATAGTTTCTCTACTTGGATCATATGCACTTACAATTAGAACTCTAGCAAGCATCCACAACTACTAATGATCATTAAGGTAAAACCCAACCATAGCATTAAGTATCAAGTCCTCTGTACTCCCATACGCAACAACCCCCTTACTCGGGTGTAAGCTTCTAGCACTCTAGCCACCTACCATAAGTGAATCATGAACATATTGCAACACCATATAGCGGGAATCCCTCACGCTTGCACGACACGGACATCAATCAACCCGTAGGAAAAAACAGATAATCAATCAACCCGTAGCAAAAACAGATCTACTCAAAAATCATAGGATGGTCATACATCATTGGATAATAATATATAGCATTAAGCTCCATGTTTAAGTATAGATTACCGTGGGAAAAGAGGTGTTACATCGCTGCATAGAGGGGGAAGTTAGGGTTGATGGTAGCAAGATTGTTGATGTAGATCGTCGTCATGATCCTTGCATCAGCGGCACTCCAGCGTCACCCGGAGAGAGGGGGAGAGAGCCCCCCGCCTTCTTCCTCCTTTGCTTCCCCACTAGATGGGAGGATAGTTCCCCCTTTGGTCCATGGCTGCTATGGCGGCGAAGAGGCAGGAGCCCCTCCTAGATTGGATCTCTCTCTCTCTCTCTCTCTCTCTCTCTCTCTCTCTCTCTCTAT
>LR738713.1:522694660-522810671 GCA_902687465.1 Secale cereale | reverse complement strand
CTCTCTCTCTCTCTCTCTCTCTCTCTCTCTTTCTCTCTCTCTATCTCTCTCTTTGTTTCTCTTCTATTTCCCGAGATCTGTTGCTCCGATTGGGCTGAAATTTTGAGGGGATTATTATCCATAATTATATTTCTTGCGGTGATAGAAGGGCAACAACTTCTTTACGAGGTGCCCACTACCCATCAGGGCACGCCTGCCCCCCCTGGTGCGCCCTGGTGCCTAGTGGGCCCCTCGAGCACCATCTTGCGTTGATTCATCTTCCGAAAATTCACATATATTCCAAAACTAATCTCTATAAAGTTTTATCGCTTTTGGACTTTGTTTGATATGGATATTCTGCAAAACAGAAAACATGTAGCAAACAGAAACTAACATTGACACTGGGCACTGGATCAATATGTTAGTTCCAAAAATAATATGAAATGTTGCCAAAAGTATATGAAAGTTGTATAATATTGGCATGGAACAATAAATAATTATAGATACTACATAGACGTATCAGCATCCCCAAGCTTAATTCCTGCTCGTCCTCGAGTAGGTAAATGATAAAAAAGATATTTTTTGATGTGGAATGATACCTAGCATAATCTTGATCATATAATCTAATCATGGCATGAATATTAAGACGCGAGTGATTCAAAGTGATAGTCTCTAATTTGATATAAAGACAATAATACACAGGCATCCGAATAAAAAATCATGTCTTTCAAAATATCAATGCTAAAGAACGCTATCCCTAAAAAATCATATAGTCTTGTAATTCCTCCATCTTCTTAACACAAAGTATAAATCATGCACTACCCCAGTGTCAGCCAAGCAATTGGTTCATACTTTTTAACACACTTCAGCTTTTTCAACCCCCATGCAATACATGAGTGCAAGCCATGGATATAGAACTATGAGTGGAATAGAATGCGGTGGTAGAGATTAATATGGAGAAGACAAAAAGGAAGATAGTCTCACATCAACGCGACAAATCAACGGGCTATGGAGCTGTCCATCACTTGATGTCAATGCGAAGGGTAGGGATTGCCATGCAGCGAATGCACTAAGAGCTATAAGTGTATGAAAGCTCAACTAAAAGCTAAGTGGGTGTGCATCCAACTCTAAAATGAAAAATTCCCACTAGTATATGAAGGTGTCAACATAGGAGACTCTCTATATGAAAAACCTGGTGCTACTATGAAGCACAAGTGTGGAATTAACATGCCCTTCTCTCTTTTTCTCTCATTTCTTCTTTTTTCTTTTTTTGTTGGGCTCTTTGTAATTTTTTCCTTTTTTCTTTCCTCACTTGGGACATGCTATAATAATGAATAATGATGATCATCATACTTATATTTACTTACAACTCAAAATTACAACTCGGTACCTAGAACAATATGATTCTATATGAATGCTTATGACAGTGTACCAAGATGTGCAATGATCTAGCGTAGCAAAGATATCAAAAAACGGACAAGCCATGAATAATATCATTGTCACGCCCAAGATGCGATTCTATCCCGATCACGTGTTGAACTCGTGATTGGGGCACAACACATTTCGGGCGCTTAGCAAGATGGATATCATTACATCGTACCATTACATAAATAGATGGGGATACATACAAGTCATACAATAGTCACATGAATACAACATCATCATATACAAGACATCCGACTACAGATGAAAACACATGAAAAGCACACGACATCCATCCTGGTATCCTAGGCTGCCGACCAGGAACCTACCCCGAGACCGATGAAGAAGAAGAAAGAACTCCAACACAAGTAAACATCGCTCTCACGTCAACTCATCGGAAACCTGCACCTGCAACTATTGCTGTAGTATCTTTGAGCCACGAGGACTCAGCAATCCCATGACCATGGGTATTAAGACTAGCAAAGCTTAATGGGTAAGGAAAGGATAAGTGGTGAGGTTGCAGCAGCGGCTAATCAATATATGGTGGCTAACTTAAGAGTACAAGAATAAGATGAGCATCTACGCAAATGGTCGCAAACTAGTAATGATCGCTAAATGATCCTGAACTACCTACGAGTCAAACATAACACCACCGTGTTCTCTTCTCAAAATAAAAATAGACGGTCACGGTTACTCACGCGGTTGGTGTATTTTATTTCGGATCCTCTGTCAAGTTTTGTATAATCGGACATTAACAAATTCTAATCTGCCACATAACCGTGGGCATGGCTTTCGAAAGATCATAACCCTGCAGGGTGTCCCAACTTAGCCCATCACAAGCTCTCACGATCATCGGAGGTAAAAAAACCTTATCTTAGGGAAGACTCGATCAGACTCGGAATCCCAGTGCACAAGACCTTTCGACAATGGTAAACCAAGTCCAGCAGGACCTCCCGGCGTGCCGACACCCTGATAGTAGCCGCGCGTATCTCATCTCAGGCCACGTCCGGATTTTCCAAACTTTTGGTAGGCCAAACCAAAGTTGTCCCTGGTGGCCACCGGCGGTTGACAGGTTTGGACCAACAGTCATGAGGAGCACTGGCCCGGGTTGTAAATTAAGTCCTCGGGGTCTGGAAAGTCCCTATGCAAGTTTTTAGTTATTAGGGAAATGGTAAAACCAAAGTTGGGCCTTGCTGGAGGAGTTCTATTCAAAGTGCACTGTCAAGGGGGTCCTAACCCCCAACCGTGTTAGGAACGCATAATCATGGAACATAACACCAGTTTATCGGTTCTTAAGGCACCATGAGTGGAACAAAACACCGAGCAAAAGGCCAAGCCTTCCACCCATTGCCAAGTATATAGGTGCATTAATTATAGTAATAGATACTGTGATATTCCCAAAATATCCAAGTTCCAACATGAAGCAATCTTCATCTTCACCTGCAACTAACAATGCTATATGAGGGTCTGTGTCGGGGATATACCCCATGGTATAAACCGGCCGGAATTATAACCCGGCCGGACTTGGCGGTTTACTTAAGACAGTTTACACTTGGCAATTTACTGGTAACCCGGCAGGAGGATCATGGATGACAAGGCCCAAGGTCCAGAAGGCCGGTTCATGTATGGTGGGCCGGTTTATGAATAAAGCGCAAGGAATATTCTCCTACACGGGAAGCAAGACTAGGACTCCTTGTAATAGATCAATCCTAATCCTACTAGGACTAGTCATGTAACCCGCCCCTTCAACATATATAAGGAGGGGCAGGGCTCCCCAAAGAGGGACAAGTTAGACAAGATCCAAGCAGACAAGATCTCACAAGTTTCTAGGGCTATACATCAAGAGCCGGTTTACCAGCAACTCCATGAGGGTCATAATGAGATCTAGCCTCAAACAACATGTAGGGTTATTATCGGATCATGTTTCCCGGGGCCCGAAGCTGTCTAAACCCTTGTCTTGCGTTGCATCTCTCAATTCCGCTCAACCCCTTCAAGCTACTACATAGATGCGCGGCCTCACGACTAAGTTCGTTAATCTGGACATCTGTCGTGTTAATTCCACGACAGTTGGCGCCCACCGTGGGGCCTGCGCACGGTGGTGATGAGTTCTTGGAGGGATCTCCCCGGGTATCAAGAGAAGTTCGCAGCTTTTCGGATGAAGAGAAGCCGGTTTGGAAGAATCTGGATCATCAATAAGTAGTCGAGCGAAGCGAGCAAGATTGCAGCGACAGTGAGGGACCTTGACGCCTGTCCCAAGAAGAAATCCAAATCATTGTATCAAATCGGACTGTACCGCTTTGGCCGCTTCCTCCAACTACTAGTAGTACTCACGTCAAAATCGATTAGAGTGCTACTTTTGGGCTGCTGTTGATTGGACCAGTTTTACGAGCTATGAAGTTTGAAGATTAACAAAAGGAAATACAGGGCAGCGTGCGTTGCCGCCATGTCGGGCAATCCGACATGGATTTAACGGCTTATCGTCTGTGTTCGGATCAAGATCGGATATTAATTTTTTCTCTATGCCGAGATCAAGACGAATCTGCTGCACGGAGCCGACGTGTTGCTGCTGCTTCTGGTCAGATAAAAAGCCAACCAGAGTTGCTGCTGAGACGACGATCGGGTGGCTGCGTGTCGCTGCACGACCCACGTACGATCCGCCGAGCTGCGTGTCGCTGCTGCTTCTGAATCACTGCCACGACTTCCCATCGCCTGCGGGGCCGTCGCCGCTGTCGCGCCCTCGTCGTTCGACCCGCCGGGATCTCTCCAACTCGCTGCGTCGGATCATGAGCCACTACCACCCGGACATGGAGACGTTGACGACCCGAGGATTTGCTTCAACGGCTGCCCGCTGGATGATCACCTCGCCCGCCCTTGCAAGTCACGGCTCCCGCGCAACAGCCGCTCCAGCCGTGGCTCTCCTCAACGCCGCGACCTGAAGCAGACGCCCTCACTCGGGGCACTGATCGACCCCCAGCGCGCTCGTCGGAACACCGGTCGGCTGCTGTGCGACCTCGCCTCGTCTCCATGAACCGTCCGCCATCCCAGATCCGATTTCGTCTTCAACTCTGCTTCCGAGTCGCCACACCCAGTCCGAGTCGCCCAAGTACTTTGCTCTGGGCTCGGACTCAAGCCGCAAATCGCCGTCATCTTCGTCCCTAAACCACCTCCATGCGACCCGGCCGTGGTCGCCCTCGCGGTGAGCCGCCACAGATTGAACCATTGCCTCGGCCGAGTCATATCTGGAGCACCGGCCTCGAGCCGCCTCATCACCCCTTGCACTGACTCCATTGGAGGCCACCGCAAAGGCCTCACTGACGTGCCTCTACTGATGCTCCACCACAACCGGCTGTTTTCTGCTTGAAAATTGTTTCGAACCGCCCGGCGTCGAAACGCCCTTGCTCCACCTTCATGCTGTATCAACCTCCACCGTTGAGCTGCGCTTTGCTTCTGCGGGCTCGCAGGCGCGGCCGCTGCCGCCCTCCTCCGCGGCCTCTTCAAGTGTGCATAGGAGAACCGCTCCTACTTCCAGCCTTGATTTGCTAGGAGATCAGTGCTGTTATATATTCAGACGGTCGATTACATCGTTGCAAGCAATACTACAGAGATAGACCAAGGATCATCCAATGCAGTTTCTAATGGCATGCACAGATGGGCCATACATCACCGAGATTCGTATGGATGATACAGATGGATCATCTAGGGTCTGAAAATACTAGGTGCTATCTTTTCTATATATTTTATTAGCACATATTACTTTTTGCCAAAGAACAATTACTTTGCATTGTAATATTTTTTACGCAGGACGACTGTTAAAAGAAAAGGGGGTGGTGGTACGCCACAGATGCACGGTCAGCTGTGTTGCGCGGCTTGACGAACATGCGTGTCGCGGTCCGGTTTACATCAACGCACCGGCCGGCTCGTCTGTCCGCGCCCACGCGCGCTGGTCTCCAGCACCGCGGCCGAGTCCCTCGCCGATGGACGTGCGCACGTCACTGCTTCCGCGGTCCGGTCTACATTAAACACGCAGATGTCTGTGCTTGCGATTAACTCGCCCGCACATGCCGGCTTACAAGGCCGCGACCGACTCATCTGTTATGCAGGTGAATCAGGTGATATCTATCCTATTTATTTCTTAATACACATTCTTTCATCCGAGCAAAAAATACCTCGCCCTACTATATTTATACGCAGGAAAATCATTCATTACAAAGTGGTATTATACCGCGGAGATGGAGGCACGCCAACATCATTCGGCACAAGTGGTCGTCGTTATTCCACGGATTCCCGCGCCGGTTTACAGTGCCTTGGCCGTCTCTCGCGACCGCGCCAGTTTACAATGCCACGGCCGTCTCTCGCGACCGCGCCGGTTTACAACGCCGTGGCCGTCTTTCGCATCCGCGCCGGCTCACAACGAGGAAGGCAACTAGCCCGTTGGCGCCGGCCGACCCAATTATTGTTCGAGCAAATCAGGTGTTATCCCTCCTATATACTTTATCAGGACATTTTAATTCCTCTGAGCAACATTAAACTGCCCTATTGGTATTTTCATGTACAGGTAAAATCATTGCTATACTGCGGATATAAACACGCACCGGCAATATTCTACAACGGCATTTTCTTCTATGTCACATTACCTGATAAACGGACGGCTGGTTCACGCGTCCGCACCGGTCTACAACGTGTAGAACAACTTGCCCGTCCGCACTGACGTATAATATTGCGACCGACTCTTCCGTCGGCTCCTACGGCGGATTCAGCCATGACTGATTTCCGCTTCACTATGGTGATCATCAACTCTACGACAGATAAATACTGGCTTAACATATCAGGTGAAATCCATCTAGCATATTTTATTATATATTGCTTTCTTTAGAAGAGCAGTTACCCCGTCTTGCAAAGTTATCTAATGCAGGACCCTGAACCGCCATATTGGTGCAAATTTAAAGGCCGGCTGAAAATGATAATTCCGGTTTAAGATCCCACAAAGCTTTTTAAGCTCCTAATATCCGGTTTAACATCCGGTTCAAGAAGAAGTGTTTCTCGCAAATTCGAGTTTTCAGAAAAATTAAGGGGGCCAAAGAGAGTTTGTTGCACAGCACAACTCAAACATAGGCGCCCGGCGAGCACAGCTCAGGAATATGTCACATGGGGGCTTCTCCATGCCAAGAAGTTCTTATGGCCTCTCAAACAGGTGCCCCGGTAAACCGGGGAATCAGCCATTTTCTTCAAATATAAGTGTCACATGGGAATTCACTCAGGTGATATCCATCTAAAGTTTACTTCTCTTGATATATATCATTTTCATCAAAGAAGAACGCGATGCTTTGATCAAGTTATTTGACTATGCATGATAATTCTATAAGGGACCAAACAGGACTTGCCATACAAGTGCAACTCTCTTATAGGTACCATACATCCGCGGTCACTAGAGGGCTACAGATCCCAAAAGAAAAAAATGTTCTTGTCCCTTGGAGTACATCCTTTGATGGCAAATGCAAAAATCTTGCCCCTTGGTTGATACATCCTTTGATGGCAAAGGAAAATGTTCTTGTTCCTAGGAGTACTTCCTTTGATGGCAAATGCAAAAATTCTTGCCCCTTGGTTGATACATCCTTTGATGGCAAAAGAAAATGTTCTTGTCCCTAGGAGTACTTCCTTTGATGGCAAATGCAAAAATTCTTGCCCCTTGGTTGATACATCCTTTGATGGCAAAAGAAAATGTTCTTGTCCCTAGGACTACTTCCTTTGATGGCAAATGCAAAAATTCTTGCCCCTTGGTTGATACATCCTTTGATGGCAAAAGAAAATGTTCTTGTCCCTTGGAGTACTTCCTTTGATGGCAAATGCAAAAATTCTTGCCCCTTGGTTGATACATCCTTTGATGGCAAAAGAAAATGTTCTTGGCCCTTGGAGTACTTCCTTTGATGGCAAATGCAAAAATTCTTGCCCCTTGGTCGATACATCCTTTGATGGCAAAAGAAACAGTTCTTGCCCCTTGGAGTACATCCTTTGATGGCAAAAGAAAAAACAATCATAGCCCTTTGGGTCGCACCCATTGATTGGCACATATGGAGCCTGGCAGCTCGCAAAAAGCCTCGACTACATGGTCTTATTTGCAATGGTGTGTTGTGTTTTGTGATTTTTCAAAGTTTTTTGTGGTTTTTGGTCCGAAATTGGGCAACTTCAAAGTTGACCACATATCTACAAAAGTCTGGGTCATAGAACACCAGCATGATTTAAACCGGCGTTTATCATAACCCGGAACAATCATTGGGCAAACGTCAAGAGAACCAAGAGCCTCATCAGAATCTACATATTCAATTATGCCTACCGGATTAAGGACGTCAGGTACATTTAATACCGGGTAAGATAATGACCGGTGTTTATTAAACCGGCCTGGATTTTGACTATAAGTCGCCAGTATGGGATAAAATAATGACCGATGTTTATTAACCCGGCCTGGTTGTGGTCAAATATCACTGGAACCAGTCTTCAAACCGGATTATATTCTTCAAATAACCAACATGGCTGGATTTTTATTATGGTTATCAATATTATGATTGAGGTTTTCAAAGTCGCTTTAAGTGCAATGGATATTATTTCATCGATGGAAGTGTTTTATTCTACAAAGGAATAGTCCCGAGTCGCTGCAGGCTTACAACCCGGTACTTGGGGGCTACATTATTCAAATTGAGATTACATCAAATACACAAGTCTCATGTCGCTGCAAGCATGCACCACGACACTTGGGGGCTAATGCAAAGTCATTTTTTGCTCACCTTATTGAAGACCCGACTCATCACATCATATTGAGCCGGCCCTTGGGGGCTACCAATCGCTCATGTCAACAATTCAAGGTACACAAGTATTAATCCATTATATTGAAGGGTCCACTGCTCAGTTGGTAAAGCACAGAGCTCTTAACCTTGTGGACATGGGTTCAAACCCCACGATGGAAGTTACATTATATAATGTTATTTTCAATGATTATATCTACAAAGTCCCTGCTCATTATTGCATAATGACCCGGCACTTGGGGGCTACATGTTGCTGTTCAAGTTTACATGATCATATTTTCAAAGTCCCTGGTCATTATTGCATAATGACCCGGCACTTGGGGGCTACATAATATGGAATATTCAGTTTCATAGTGATGGGGATGAACAATCCGGATTTTTTCAAGATTGCAATTTTTATATTGAAACAAGTCTTAAGCTATCACAATGTTCTCCTCTTAAGACTTGGGGGCTACAGGTAATATGCATATAAAGGAGGAACATCTTCAAATTCTCAGTTTTGGGTAAGTCCGGAAGATTAATTGTGTGACCCGGCGTTGGCAATAATCATAACCCGGCGTCCATAAACAGTCATGACCCAGGATCATCAGTTTTTATAACCCGGCAATTTTGGCAATCATAAACAGACAAGTTCTACATTTTCAATCCGGTTGAATATCAGTTGAATATTTGAAGACCAATATTTTTGTCAAATCGGAAGCATTGAAGGCTGATTCAAATGGATTCTTTATTTACAAAATATTTTTCTACAAGCAAGTTGATTATGAAGCTGGTCTGTTGACCCGGATTTTCTAGAAGAAGGAAAGGACAAGGACTTAAGGATGGTCAGATGCCGGTTTACAAGAATTCTTAACCCGGAGCACAACCTATCAAATTTGTTCTTGTGGTTATTTTGCAGCATAAGTTTACCATGGATAAATCCAAGCTAAACCGGGGACTAATGTCGGGGATATACCCCGCAGTATAAACCGGCCGGAATTATAACCCGGCCGGACTTGGTGGTTTACTTAAGACAGTTTACACTTGGCAATTTACTGGTAACCCGGTAGGAGGATCATGGATGACAAGGCCCAAGGCCCAGAAGGCCGGTTCATGTATGGTGGGCCGGTTTATGAATAAAGCGCAAGGAATATTCTCCTACAAAGGAAGCAAGACTAGGACTCCTTGTAATAGATCAATCCTAATCCTACTAGGACTAGTCATGTAACCCGCTCCTTCAACATATATAAGGAGGGGCTGGGCTCCCCAAAGAGGGACAAGTTAGACAAGCTACAAGCAGACAAGTTCTCACAAGTTTCTAGGGCTATACACCAAGAGCCGGTTTACCGGCGACTCCATGAGGGTCATAATGAGATCTAGCCTCAAACAGCATGTAGGGTTATTACCAGATGATGTTTCCCGGGGCCCGAAGCTGTCTAAACCCTTGTCTTGCGTTGCGTCTCTCGATTCCGCTCAACCCCTTCAAGCTACTACATATATGCGCGGCCTCACGACTAAGTCCATTAATCCGGACATCTGCCGTGTTAATTCCACGACAGGCTGCGCAAGCGATAACATAGCCAAACAACAGTTTGCTGGGATGGTGTCAAAGGTTAGAGGTTTCATGGCAACAATGAGAGGCTGGCAATAATAGATAGGCAGCGTGACATATAGCGATAGCATCGAGACAACTAGCATAGCTATGATAGTAATGAGATCCAAGGTGACGGTCATCTTGCCTGAGATCCCGCAAGGAAGAAGAATGAGTCTGTGAAGAAGACGGAGCCATGAAGACGAACCAAGCGTAGTCGAACAACATGGTAAACACACACCACATAAACAAGACAAGATGTTCAACCAAGTATGATGCATGACAAGCTACCTGATGCTACTCATGGCAAGAGATGATGCAAACAGGAACAACACAACAAGCAAGTTTAAATGAGGTCGGAAATAACATATAACAACTCCGGTAAGCCCTCATATGCAAATTTCGAAATTGGTCCAGATCTGAACAAACCTTATGTTAAAGTTGTTAAACAGCAAGTTAAGATGCACCAAGAAGATCTACACGAAATTCTAGTCAAGTTACATATAAAGTTCATTTAATTTGGAGCTACGACCTAGAAGATATGAGCAAAACAAGTTAAACATGGCATTGATGCAAAATGCATTCAAACATCAAGCACAATACTCAAAACATGGATGAAACATGATATGATTCATCTACATGCAAAACCAAGGAAGTTTCATATAGATCATGCTCAAATCGAAGCAACGGTTCAACACATATACATGAAACACGTTTAGAGGGCAAGCTGTCCACAACAACAACTAGGCAACTTACAAGCATCAAATAAATATGCTACAAATACAAGATAGTCATAAGCATGGCATGAACTCAAAGTACAGATTACAAGCGTCAAATAACAATAAGCATGATGTCCATAGGCATCAAGAATAAACTAACATGGTCAAGGCAACAAGCAAACTCTATATTACAGCTTTTGACTTAGTGAAAAACAGAGCATATACATGAGCAGAGTTAATATGTTGTCATGTTGGAGGCAATAAATAAATAAGCTACAACACAATAACATGGCAAGAAAAATCATGGCTTGCTTGACCACAACATCGAGCTCAAGGAACACAATATGGCATATACATGGGAGCAACAGGCTCATGGCATTCATCAAAACAAGAAGCAAACATAATATAACAGATTCTCACACTTAGTGAAATAAAATGAACATGGCAGCAACAGCGACATGTAGGCATGTTTGCAAGCTTGTGCAACTCATCTCAAAGCATATCATGGCATGTTAATATAACCAACAGCAAGAGGACATGTTTATGTAGCTACTCATGGCAAGAACATGGTCATAGGATGCATAGAACACTAGCTATTCACATGGCAAAACTGAACTTACTGATAACAGGCTGACAAAAACATTATATAGCAACTTGAGAGCAAGAAAGAGACATGCTACAGCAACTTATAATTGCAAACAAGGGCATGGATGGATAGAGCATAACATGTACTTCAAGAGTCACTTGACATTCGAAAACATGCATGGATTTGAGTGTAGCATCAAGCAAACATGGCATCACAATATAACAATTTCAGACTTAGCAGTTTTCAACAAGTCTCAGAAATCAATAAACAGCGAGTAGGTCGCTTTGCAAGCTTGTTGCACTCACCACAAGGCATATCATGAAAAGTGGTTATGCCACAGCAAAGATGACATGATTATGCTCCCAACACATGTTGACATGATGCTCAAACAAAAATCACACAAAAAGATATGAAAAAGACAAATTATCAAGTTTCAGCAGTTAACAACACTTAGAACTTTTGTAACAGAGTTTAGCATGGCAAAATGCATCCTAACATGCATGAAAACTACACCATCATGAAGAACACTCTGTGATGAACATTTTGACATATCATATGCTCAATTTGGACACACCTGCACAAAGTTACAGTAGGTCTAAGATGCACACATATTAACAGTTTCAGGGACTTAGCAGTTTTTCTGGAAAAAAAACAGAACAAGCGTTAAATAGCAATACGGTGCACTGGGCGGGGAAAAGGGCTGCTCACCACTGGGCCTGGCCCGAGACATGGAAGGGGATGGGCTAGCGACTGGGCCGTGCGAGCGGAGGCGAGGAAGGACGAGGCGGGGCCCATGCAGAGGGTCGTGTGGCAAGCGGTTCGAGCGGGCGCTCGTCCCAGCCGGGTTCGACGACGGCGGCGCACCGACGAGGCTGGTGGTCCGGCGAGGGGGCGTGGGGGCGCGGCGGTGGAGTCGGGAACAGAGCGACGGCGGGCAGATCTAGGCATCTCCGGCCCGGATTTGGCCGGAGGAGGCCGGCGGCGAGCTGAAGGCGGCGGGGAGCTTCGGGGCCAAGGCGGGGCGGAGAGCTACCACGCGGGGGTGAGGTGGAGGCAGGAGCTCCGGTGGGGAAGCGAGCGAAGTAGGGCCCGAGGGCCAGGGGTGCGAGGGGCTGGCCCGGTCGCCGGCGGCGGCGAGGAGTGGAGGGTCGGCGAGGTGTCCCAGCGGGAGGCGGCGGATCGGGAGGAGCAAGCTCCTGGGCAGCGGAGGAAGCGGAGCGGGGGTGTGGGCGCTCGGGCTTGCGCGGGCTCGCGGCACGGCCATATGGGCCTTGCAGGCCGTGGCGGTGGGATGCGTGGTGGAGGCGACGTGGGCGTGCGCGGTTGGCTATGGGCGGCGGCGGGCTGACGTGGCGGCCTTGAATTGGTCGGGCGATGTGGCTGGAGGCGCTGGACGCGCCCGGCGGCGGGGCGGACGTGTCCGGTGGCGCTTGGTGGAAGAAGACTAGGGTTTTTACCCGAATTTTGGAGGGGGGGGCTGTTTATATAGATAGAGGGAGCTAGGAGAGTCCAAATGAGGTGTGGTCTTCGCCCACACGGTCGTGATCCAACGGCGAAGAGCATGTAGGGGATTTAAATGGGCTAGTGGGCTGTTGTGGAGGGGCGCTGGGCTAAAAGGAGAAAGAGGTCCGGCGGTTAACATGGTTAACCATTGGGGCATCAAACGACCTCGAAATGGAACGAAATTTGACAGGCGGTCTACCTACACTATAATAAGACCACGCATCAACTTTCATCCCATTCCGAGAACATTTTCGGGCACTTATAAAATAATAATACGAAGGTGCCGCGGGTGCGTGCGAGTGTGTCCGGGCTCAGAACGGACAACGGAGAGAACTGGGAGACGGCCAATTACAAACGGATGCAAGTCTTGAAAAGCATGCGGGAGAAATGCACATGATGACATGGCAAAGTGCAACACGCAAGCAAATGACATGGCAACGGCAGCGAATAAGAGGAAGCCACCTGGCGCATCGGTCTCGGGGCGTCACAACACTTCCCTACTAACAAGAGATCTCGTCCCGAGATCTTAGGAACGAGACGGAAGAAGAAAAAGAAGAACAAAGTTCCTCTAGGAAAATGAGTGAAACAAAAGAACCTTTAAAGGTTGAACAACTTGAAAGAGATAATACAACGGAGATGAACGGGTTAGAGAAGCTCTGGTAAAATGAGGAAACAAGGCATATGACGAGAACCAAGAGATTAAGTGACAATAGAGACATTGAAAGTACTCCGGTTAAGCGAGATAGACAAGGACTAAGAACAAGAAAATTTAGATAGCACTCCGGTTGAATATGGATGGAATAGAACATGAACTTGATGATGGAATAATACTTGACAAGAGAAAACAACACAAGGCCTCCGGAAGAATGAAAAGAACAGATACGAAAACAACAACTTCCACAACATATTAATTTGAAATAGCACCTTCAAAAGAAAGGCTTGAACGGAGTTGTCGAAAAAATCAACAACAAAAGAATAAGCTTGTTGTGGACTTATGAAAATCATCCCAAACTTGAGGTGAATTATGCCACAACGAAAAGATTGAATATATGAGATGAAGGAAGAAATGCAAAACTCCACTTCAAAAGAATACGGAGAATTAATTGCACCTTGAGACGCAAGAAGAGAATACTTGAGCTGCTTCCCAAGAATTATTGATGCACACATGACGAATGAATTAACTCATGATGAACCACCATGAAGAACTCCGGTAACAAAAGGATGATGAGATAGGAACGAATGAAAAAAAGAATAAGATTAAAGGCTTGCGACAATTCAGATGGGGGTTCCAATGAGATAGTCGAGAAAACTTTGAACTCTGGAAAGAAAAGATGAACGGACTTGGGATTAGAATTTATTCATCATGAACAAATTCTGAAGGAAAAGGATTACATCAACTTGATGAAAAAGAATAATAATTATGTTATGCTTATCCTCCATCATTAAATTGATATGAAGCAATGGATTTGCATATCACTTATCCATATTGAAATATATTAGAGAGGGATATAGCTTGAACTTGAGAAAGTCTTCATGAGCCACTGGTAGGATTGGAAATAACGAATGAATTGATGTGATAACAAAGGAAAAGAATTCTTGAATGAACCACCTTAAAGAATTGAAATTGAGTGAATACAAGAGAATGAATCGCCGGGAAGAATAAAGAACTTGAGGGAATTTAGATACAAGAGAACGAAGAGATCGCGAACTGGTTAAGGAACACTTGCACGAAGCACCGGAAGAATATGGAGACGAACGAAGAGACATCAATTGAGAATATTAGGAGGACGAAGTTGAAAACTGAGGACGAAAGAAATCTTCTGAAATGATGGCCTTCAGAGGAATAAGATGGAAAGAATTCATGAAATACTCCGGATGGTTATAGAAAAGAATTTATGACAACGGAATAATTTGACGGGATAGCATTAAGCTTTAACGACGAATGGTCGAGAGAACGGACAAAATATAGAGGAACTCTTCTTCGGTCTTCAAATGACGATGAGAAATACCACCAAAATTGTTGAGATACTTCGGACAAATGAAAAGAGGATAGGTTGAACCAACGATGATGAGAATTTGAAAGCGATCATGGAGAAGGCATATGACTGATGGAATCCATTCTTACGCCACACTTTGAAAAGAATATGAGAATAACTCCGGAAAATTAGAAGAGTCGGGTAAGATCCTGGGAAAAGACCTATGGGTTATGAGCCCTGCGAAAAGAAAACACCGTTGGAAGGACTGAAAAGGAGATGATGGACCGTAACGATTGATATACTTGAATGATGTGACAACCTCGAATTAGTTGGAAGACAGACGAATTTCCTGAGATTTCTTCGGCACTCCGGAACGATTAAATGCGAGGGGCGAATGAGCAAGGGGAAAGCATTGGAGCAAGGAAAATAATATGATGAACACTGAATACTTGAATTGAATCCACCGGACATGAAAAGAGAAGAAGAATGACGAACTAGACGAGAATTCACCCATTGAAATAATTGAGGAAAGAAAGCATAGCATTCGCACGAGTAGGATGGATACTCGATTAAGGACTCCGGCTTCGAGAAGAAAAAGGGTGGGCGGGTGGGAAAAAGAAGGACCACTTCGGAACGGGGAAACAACATCGGTTGAGAAAGAACTGAGGACTGAATTTGCAAAGATGAAGCTGATCGAATCAACTTGATGAGAAATGCATCGGATGAAAGAACTGACATTGCAACGAACAAAAACTAACCTCGTGATTCTAAAAAAATTGAAGGAGAAGAGGAATAATTCAAAACATGTAGGTCAAGATTCCTCACCAGAGCGACAAAGGGACCGAGGATTAAAAGAATTCCTACTCTCCGATATAACTAGACTCCAATAATAGTTTTCTTCTAGACTCGACAATGGCCAAACTGCAATCAATCAAGGGGGCTCCTATGGTCGGTCGAGGCTCTGATACCAGCTTGTCACGCCCAAGATGCGATTCTATCCCGGTCACGTGCTGAACTCGTGATTAGGGCACAACCGCCTTTCGGGCGCTTAGCAAGATGGATATCATTATATCGTACCATTACATAAATAGATGGGGATACATACAAGTCGTATAATAGTCACATCAATACAACACAATCATATACAAGACATCCAACTACGGATGAAAACACATGAAAAGCACACGACATCCATCCTGCTATCCCACGCTGCCGACCAGGAACCTATCCCAAGATCGATGACGATGATGAAGAAGAAAGAACTCCAACACAAGTAAACATTGCTCTCACGTCAAGTCATCGGAAACTTGCACCTGCAACTATTGTTGTAGTATCTGTGAGCCACGAGGATTCAGCAATCCCATAACCATGGGTATAAACTCTAGCAAAGCTTAATGGGTAAGGAAAGGATAAGTGGTGAGGTTGCAGCAGCGGCTAAGCATTATATGGTGGCTAACTTACGAGTACAAGAATAAGATGAGCATCTACGCAAATGGTCGCAAACTAGTAATGATCGCTAAATGATCCTGAACTAAATACGAGTCAAACATAACCCCACCGTGTTCTTTTCTCAAAATGAAAAGAGACGGTCACGGTTACTCACGCGGTTCGCGTATTTTATTTCGGATCCTCTGTCAAGTTTTCTATAACTGGACATTAACAAATTCCAATCTGCCACACAACCGCAGGCACGGCTTTTGAAAGATCATGACCCTGTAGGGGTGTCCCAACTTAGCCCATCACAAGGTCTCACGATAAGCAAAGGTAAAAACCCCCTTATCTTAGGGAAAACCCGATCAGACTCGGAATCTCGATGCACAAGACCTTTCGACAATGATAAAACAAGTCCAGCAAGACCTCCCGGCGTGCCGACACCCTGATAGTAGCCGCGTGTATCTCATCTCAGGCCACGTCCGGATTGTCCAAACTTCCAGTAGGCCAAACCAAAGTTGCCCCTGGTGGCCACCGGCGGTTGACAGGTTTGGACCAACAGTCATGAGGAGCACTGGCCCGGGTTATAAATTAAGTCCTTGGGGTCCGGAAAGTCCCTAAGCAAGTTTTTAGTTATTAGGCAAATGGTAAAACCAAAGTTGGGCCTTTCTGGAGGAGTTTTATTGAAAGCGAACTGTCAGGTTGGTCCCATAACCCCCAACCGTGTTAGGAACGCAAACTGAAGGAACATAACACCGGTTTATCAGTTCTTAAGGCGTCATGGGTGGAACAAAACACCAAGAAAAATGGCAAGCCTTCCACCCATTGCCAAGTATATAGGTGCATTAATTATAGTAATAGATATTGTGATATTCCCAAAATATCCAAGTTCCAACATGGAGCAATCTTCATCTTCACCTGCAACTAACAACGCTATAAGAGTGGCTGAGCAAGCGATAACATAGCCAAACAACGGCTTGCTGGGATGGTATCAAAGGTTAGAGGTTTCATGGCAACAATGAGAGGCTAACAACAATAGATAGGCAGCGTGACATATAGCGATAGCATCGAGACAACTAGCATAGGAATGATAGTAATGAGATCCAAGGTGACGGTCACGTTGCCTGAGATCCCACAAGGAAGAAGAACGAGTTGATGAAGAAGACGGAGCCATGAAGACAAACCAAGCATAGTCGAAAGTATCCTCACAATCGCAACATTACCGAAACTATCGAGAAGATGCAAACAACATGGTAAACACACAAAACATAAACAAGACAAGATGCTCAACCAAGTATGATGCATGAAAAGCTATATAATGCTACTTATGTCAAGAGATGATGCAAACAAGAACAACACAACAAGCAAGTTTAAATGAGGCCGGAAACAACATATAACAATTCCGATAAGCCCTCATATGCAAATGTCGATATTGGTCCAGATCTGAACAAACCTTATGTTAAAGTTGTTAAACAGCAAGTTAAGATGCACCAAGAAGATCTACACGAAATTCTAGTCAAGTTACATATAAAGTTCATTTAATTCAGAGCTACGACCTAGAAGATATGAGCAAAACAAGTTAAACATGGCATTGATGCAAAATGCATTCAAACATCAAGCACAACACTCAAAACATGGATGCAACATGATATGATGCATCTACATGCAAAAACCAAGGAAGTTTCATATAGATCATGCTCAAAACGGAGCAACGGTTCAACACATACACATGAAACAAGTTTAGAGGACAAGCTGTCCACAACAACAACTAGGCAACTTACAAGCATCAAAACAACATGCTACAAATACAAGATAGGCATAAGCATGGCACGATCTCAAAGTACAGATTAAAAGCTTCAAATAACAACAAGCATCAGGTCCATAGGAATCAAGAATAAACTAACATGGTCAAGGCAACAAGCAAACTCTATATCATAGATTATGACTTAGTGAAAAACAGAGCATATACATGAGCAGAGTTAATATGTTGGCATGTTAGAGGCAAGAAATAAATAAGATACAACAAAAGAACATGGCAAGAAAAAGCATGGCATGCTAGAACACAACATGGAGCTCAAGGACCACAAGATGGCATATACATGGGAGCAAAAGGCTCATGGCATTCATCAAAACAAGAAGCAAACATAATATAACAGATTCTCAGACTTAGTGAAATAAACTGAACATGGCAGCAACAAGACAAGTAGGAATGTTTGCAAGCTTGTGCAACATCTCAAAGCATATCATGGCATGTTAATATAACCAACAGCAAGAGGACATGTTTATGTAGCTACTCATGGCAAGAACATGGTCATAGGATGCATAGAACACTATCTATTCACATGGCAAAACTGTACTTACTCATAACAGGTTGACAGAAACATTATATAGGAACTTGAGAGCAAGAAAGAGAAATGCTACATCAACTTATAATTGCGAACAAGGGCATGGATGGATAGAGCATAACATGTACTTCAAGACATGGTCACTGGACATTCCAAAGCATACATTGATTTGAGAGATAGCAGTTTTCAACAAGTCTCAGAAATCAGCAAAAGTGAGTAGGTCACTTTGCAAGCTTGTTGCACTCACCACAAGGCATATCCTGAAAAGTGGATTGCACCACAACAACGATGACATGATTGTGCTCCCAACACATGTTGACATGATGCTCAAACAAAAATCACACAAAAAGATATGAAAAAGACAAATCACAAAGTTATATCAAGTTTCAGTAGTTAACAACACTTATCACTTTTGTAATAGAGACTGGCATGGCAAAATGCATCCTAACATGCATGCAAACTACATCATAATGAAGAGTACTCTGTGATGAACATTTTGACATATCATATGATCAATTTGGACACACATGCACAAAGTTACAGTAGGTCTAAGATGCACACATGTTAACAGTTTCAGGGACTTGGCAGTTTTTCCGGAAAAAACAGAACAAGCGCTAAATAGCAATACGGTGCACAGGGCAGCGAAAAGCACTGCTTGCCACTGGGCCTGGCCCGAGGCATGGAGGGGGATGGGCCAGCGACTGGGCCATGCGAGCGGAGGCGAGACAGGCCGAGGCGGGGCCCATGCAGAGGGTCGTCTGGCACGCGGTTCGAGCGGGCGCTCGTCCCAGCCGGGTTCAATGACGGCGGCGCACCGATGAGGGGGCGTGGGGGCGCGGTGGCGGAGTCGGGAACGGAGTGGCGGCGGGCGGATCCAGGCATCTCCGGCCCGGATCTGGCCGGAGGAGGCCGGCGGCGAGCTGAAGGCGGCGGGGAGCTGAAGGGCCATGGCGGGGCGGTGAGCTACCGCGTGGGGGCGAGGTGGAGGCAGGAGCTCCGGCGAGGAGGCGAGCGAAGCAGGGCCCGGGGGCCAGGGGCGCGAGGGACCGGCCCGGTCGCCGGCGGCGGCAAGGAGCGGAGGTTCGGCGAGGTGTCCCGGCGGGAGGCGGCAAATTGGGAGGAGCGAGCTCCTGGGCGGCGGAGGAAGCGGAGCGAGGGCGCAGGCGCTCGGGCTTGCGCGGGCTCGCGGCACGGCCAGATGGGCCTGGCGGGGCACGTACGGTTGGCTGCGGGCGGTGACAGGCTAACGTGGCGGCCTTGGATTTGTTGTGCGATGTGGCTGGAGGGGGTGGACGCGTCCGGCGGCGGGGCGGATGTGTCCAGCGACGCGAGGTGGAAGAAGATGAAGGAAATATGCCCTAGAGGCAATAATAAAGTTATTATTTATTTCCTTATATCATGATAAATGTTTATTATTCATGCTAGAATTGTATTAACCGGAAACTTAATACATGTGTGAATACATAGACAAAACAGTATGTCCCTAGTATGCCTCTACTAGACTAGCTCATTGATCAAAGATGGTTATGTTTCCTAGCCATAGACATGAGTTGTCATTTGATCAACGGGATCACATCATTAGGAGAATGATGTGATGGACAAGACCCATCCGTTAGCATAGCACTATGATCGTTTAGTTTTACTGCTATTGCTTTCTTCATGACTTATACATGTTCCTATGACTATGAGATTATGCAACTCCCGAATACCGTAGGAACACCTTGTGTGCTATCAAACGTCACAACGTAACTGGGTGATCATAAAGATGCTCTACAGGTGTCTCCGAAAGTATTCGTGGTGTTGGCATAGATCAAGATTAGGATTTGTCACTCCGAGTGTCGGAGAGGTATCTCTGGGCCCTCTCGGTAACACACATCATAATAAGCCTTGCAAGCAAAAGACTAATGAGTTAGTCACGAGATGATGTGTTACGGAACGAGTAAAGAGACTTGCCGGTAACGAGATTGAACTAGGTATAGTGATACCGACGATCGAATCTCGGGCAAGTAACATACCGATGACAAAGGGAACTACGTATGTTGTTATGCGGTTCGACCGATAAAGATCTTCGTAGAATATGTAGGAGCCAATATGGGCATCCAGGTTCCGCTATTGGTTATTGACCGGAGAGATGTCTCGGTCATGTCTACATAGTTCTCGAACCCGTAGGGTCCGCACGCTTAAACGTTCGTTGACGATATAGTGTTTAATGAGTTATGTATGTTGGTGACCGAATGTTATTCGGAGTCCCGGATGTGATCACGGACATGACGAGGAACTCCGGAATGGTCCGGAGATAAAGATTAATATATGAGATAATAGTGTTTGACCTCCGGAAGGGTTCCGGAATTCACCAGAAGGGGTTCCGGATGTTTCCCGAAGTGTTTGGGTACGAGAACACGTTATTTGGGCCAAAAGGGAAAGCACACAAGGTTTTTGGAAAGCGCAAAAGGAAGTTTTGCGGAGTCCAGGGGCCAGACGCCAGGGTCCAGACGCCGGGAACCCTGGCGTCTGGCCCTGGAGTCCGAGAAGGACTCTTGCCTTTCGGGTGAAACCGACTTTGTGAAGGCTTTTACTCCAAGTTTCGACCCCAAGGCTCAACATATAAATAGAGGGGTAGGGCTAGCACCCAAGACACATCAAGATACACCAAGCCGTGTGCCGGCTACCCCGACCCTCTAATTTATCCTCCGTCTAGTTTCTGTAGTGCTTGGCGAAGCCCTGCAGAGATTGTTCTTCATCAACACCGTCACCACGCCGTCGTGCTGCCGGAACTCATCTACTACTTCGCCCGTCTTGCTGGATCAAGAAGGCGAGGACGTCACCGAGCTGAACGTGTGCTGAACGCGAAGGTGCCGTACGTTCGGTACTAGATCGGGACGGATCGTGAAGGTGCACGACTACATCAACCGCGTTGATAAACGCTTCCGCTTTCGGTCTACGAGGGTACGTAGACACACTCTCCCCTCTCGTTGCTATGCATCTAGTAGATAGATCTTGCGTGATCGTAGGAAAATTTTGAAAATACTACGTTCCCCAACAGTGGTATCAGAGCCAGGTCTATGCGTAGATGATATGCACGAGTAGAACACAATGAGATTGTGGACGATACTAGTCATACTGCTTACCAGCATGTCATACTTTGCTTCGGCGGTATTGTGAGATGAAGCGGCCCGGACCGACATTACGCGTACGCTTACGCGAGACAGGTTTCACCGTTACGAGCACTCGTTGCTTAAAGGTGACTGGCGGGTGTCTGTCTCTCTCACTTTAGTTGAATCAAGTGTGGCTACGCCCGGTCCTTGTGAAGGTTAAAACAGCACATACTTGACGAAACATCGTTGTGGTTTTGTATGCGTAGGTAAGAACGGTTCTTGCTAAGCCCGTAGCAGCCACATAAAACTTGCAACAACAAAGTAGAGGACGTCTAACTTGTTTTTGCAGGGCATGTTGTGATGTGATATGGTCAAGACATGATGAGTTATATGTTTTTGTATGAGATGATCATGTTTTGTAAAGTTATCGGCAACTGGCAGGAGCCATATGGTTGTCGCTTTATTGTATGAAATGCAATCGCCATGTAATTGCTTTACTTTATCACTAAGCGGTAGCGATAGTCGTAGAAGCAATAGTTGGCGAGACGACAACGATGCTGCGATGGAGATCAAGGTGTCGCGCCGGTGACGAAGGTGATCATGACGGTGCTTTGGAGATGGAGATCAAAAGCACAAGATGATGATGGCCATATCATGTCACATATTTATATTGCATGTGATGTTTATCTTATTATGCTTCTTATTTTGCTTAGAACGACGGTAGCATTATAAGATGATCCCTTACTAAATTTCAAGGTATAAGTGTTCTCCCTGAGTATGCACCGTTGCGAAAGTTCTTCGTGCTGAGACACCACGTGATGATCGGGTGTGATAAGCTCTACGTTCAAATACAACGGGTGTAAGACAGTTTTGCACACGCAGAATACTCGGGTTAAACTTGACGAGCCTAGCATATATAGATATGGCCTCGGAACACTGGAGACCGAAAGGTCGAGCGTGAATCATATAGTAGATATGATCAACATAAGATGTTCACCATTGAGACTACTCCATCTCACGTGATGATCGGACATGGTTTAGTTGATTTGGATCACATGATCATTTAGATGACCGGAGGGATGTCTATCTAAGTGGGAGTTCTTAAGTAATATGATTAATTGAACTTTAATTTATCATGAACTTAGTCCTGGAAGTATTAGCATATCTATGTTGTAGATCAATAGCTCGCGATGTTGCTCCCCGTTTATTTTTCATATGTTCCTAGAGAAAACCAAGTTGAAAGATGTTAGTAGCAATGATGCAGAATTGTTCCGTGATCTGAGGATTATCCTCATTGCTGCACAGAAGAATTATGTCCTTGATGCACCGCTAGGTGACAGACCTATTGCAGGAGCAGATGTAGACGTTATGAACGTTTTTGACAAAAGCTCGATATGATGACTACTTGATAGTTTAAGTGCACCATACTTTACGGCTTAGAACCGGGACTTCAAAAACGTTTTGAACACCACGGAGCATATAAGATGTTCCAAGAGTTGAAATTAGTATTTCATACTCATGCCCGTGTCGAGAGGTATAAGACTTCTGACAGTACTTTGCCTACAAGATGGAGGAGAATAGCTCAACCAGTGAGCATGTGCTCAGATTGTCTGGGTACTACAATTACTTTAATCAAGTGGGAGTTAATCTTCCAGATAAGATAGTAATTGACAAAGTTCTCTAGTCACTATCACCAAGTTAGTAGAACTTCGTGATGAACTATAATATGCAAGGGATGACGAAAACAATTCCCGAGCTCTTCGCTATGCTCAAAGCTGCGAAGGTAGAAATCAAAAAAGGAGCATCAAGTGTTGATGGTTAGCAAGACCACTAGTTTCAAGAAAAAAGGCAAGGGAAAGAAAGGGAACTTCAAAAAGAATAGCAAGTCAGTTGCTACTTCCACGAAGAAACCCAAAGCTAAACTCAAGCCTGAAACTAAGTGCTTCTACTGCAAAGGAAATGGTCACTGGAAGTGGAACTGCCCTAGATACTTGGCGGATAAGAAGGATGGCAAAGTAAACAAAGGTATATTGGATATACAGATTATTGATGTGTATTTTACTAGTGTTCATAGCAACCCCTCGGTATTTGATACTGATTTAGTTGCTAAAAAGGTAGTAACTCGAAATGGGAGTTGCATAATGAACATAAACTAGTTAAAGGATGAAGTGACGATGTATATTGGAAGCAGTTCCAAGATTTATATGATCATCATCTCACACTCCCTATACTTTCGGGATTAGTGTTGAACCTAAATAACTGTTATTTGGTGTTTATGTTGAGCATGAATGTGATTTGATCATGTTTATTGCAATACGGTTATTCATGTAAGTTAGAGAATAATTGTTGTTCTGTTTACATGAATAAGACCTTCTATGGTCATACACCCAATGAAAATAGTTTGTTGGATCTCGATCGTGTGATACACATATTCATAATATTGAAGCCAAAAGATGCAAGGTTAATAATGATAGTGCAACTTATTTGTGGCACTGCCGTTTAAGTCATATTGGTGTAAAACGCATGAAGAAACTCCATAATGATGGACTTTTGGAATCACTTGATTATGAATCACTTGGTGCTTGCGAACCATGCCTCATGGGCAAGATGACTAAAACTCCGTTCTCCGGAACTATGGAGCGAGCAATAGATTTGTTGGAAATCATACATACTGATGTATGTGGACCAATGAGTGTTGATGCTCGCGGTGGGTATCGTTATTTTCTGACCTTCACTGATGATTTAAGCAGATATGGGTATATCTACTTAATGAAACACAAGTCTGAAACATTTGAAAAGTTCAAAGAATTTCAGAGTGAAGTAGAGAATCATCGTAACAAGAAAATAAAGTTCCTACGATCTGATCATGGAGGAGAATATTTGAGTTACGAGTTTGGTCTTCATTTGAAACAATGTGGAATAGTTTCACAACTCACGCCACCTGGAACACCACAACGTAATGGCGTGTCCGAACGTCGTAACCGTACTTTATTGGATATGGTGCGATCTATGATGTCTCTTACCGATTTTCCACTATCGTTTTGGGGTTATGCTTTAGAGACAGCTGCATTCACGTTAAATAGGGCACCATCTAAATCCGTTGATACGACGCCTTATGAACTATGGTTTGGCAAGAAACCAAAGTTGTCGTTTCTTAAAATTTGGGGCTGCGATGCTTATGTGAAAACACTTCAACCTGATAAGCTCGATCGCAAGTCGGAAAAATGTGTCTTCATAGGTGTCGGTGTACTAAGGTAGGGGTACCTCAGTACCCCAACTTGTGCACGGGCAGTAGCAGCTTCCCGCGGCAGGGCCTACCACGTGCTCGCCGGAGACCTTCCTGCTCCATATAAAACCATTCAAAAACAAAGTATACAAGACCGAAGATCGAGACCCCGGCAAGTGGGGCTTGCCGGGAAGGCCGTTCCAGGCTCAAGATTACCTCACTCACGCAAGGCCCTGGCAAGAGGAGTTTGCCAGGAAGACTAGAAGATTATATTTCAGAAGACATGCCTCGGCGCTACACGCGCCCCGGCGGGCCCGGAGAGCGACAAGCTTCAGAGCCCGACAAGCTCCCGGGCCCGGCAAGGTCAAGACCCCGGCAAGGTGCTTGCCGGGGAGAGTTGCGCTGTGTGCCCGCGCTCCAGCTCATCGGTCCACGCGTCGCCCTGGGGCCTCTCCTGGGACGCGTGGCGGATGGCTGTGCAGCCTGGGGGACACGGTGGCACTCCACGGTGGTAAAGCCATCACCGTGGCAAACGGAGACGCAAGGGCGGGCGCTTTTGGGGTCGACGGCGATGGGCATTAAATGCTCTTGTCCCCCACTGTCAAAGTAGGTAGCGACCACTGTTCATCCACTGTAGCTCCACTATTCCCGCACTGTTACAACTACCACCTCTTTTACATTTTTACCCTTTCTCCTACGTTGACACCTGTCGGTGACCCCTTGCACTATAAAAGGAGGCCCATGCACAACGTAGAAAGGGTTCAGAACCTAGATCGCTCATACGCTCGGTGTAGCTAGTTCTTCAAGCTCCCGAGCTCTCCAGCTCAATACAAACTAAGCAGGAGTAGGGTTTTACGCGTCTATCGCGGCCCGAACCTGGGTAAACTGCCTGCGTGATCTCCTCGATCTGCTCTTCGTACTCCCTCCGCCCTCTTACCGCACAAGCAAGGGGCTCCGGTCCCATAGGTGTTCGTGGCGGACAGTTTCCCCCGACATCTTTGGCGCGCCAGGAAGGAGATGGAAGGGGAACCAAGTGCTGTTCAAGAAAGAGAAGCCTTACCAAGAAATAAGCAATATAAGAAAGATAAGTTATTAGAATTTGAGCAGTTCAAATTTTTAATTTTTAGTTGTCTTCCTTGAACAATCACACTTTGTATGGAAAACCTGTGCGCGGAGGAACCTACCCGTGGCTAGCCGCACCCTTATCTTGTTTCTGAGTACGCTCAACGACTCAAGTGAGCTGCGACAAGTGTCGCGCCCTTGCTTCGTTTTCGAGTTCACTCAGCAAGCTAAGTGCGTTGCGACTAGTTGCGGCAAGGTTGCTTGCCGATGAGACCTTGGCCAGCAGGCTGCTCAGAGTCCAGCACTCAGCGCTCGCGGCAAAGGACCCTTGCCGGCAAGCTCCCTGGAAGCGTAGGGGGAAAAACGTACAAAGTAGATGACCAAGACAAGGAAGATAACATTGCACTGATTGATTAAAATAAGATAAATATCTTACAAAGGATAACTTGTCGCAATGATTAATGAGTTCATAACACCCTATGTAGCAACAAAAGAGATAAAGAAAAAGGAGGCCTAATCCACGCGGTTGCCCTCGATCCTGGAGATCTTGTTCACTTTGGCGATGATATGGGCGACCTGCTCCTTCAGCGCCTCCGTGTTCGCGTCGGCCGGCAAGCTGCGGAGAACGTTGGTGAGGTTTATACCGGGATTGCGGTATACAATCTTCGTCAGTACGCGCTCCAAGGTTCCCGTGCAGAGCTGGCGCGACTCCTCGGCCAGTTGCGCGGGAATCTTCTTCCGAAGATCTGCAAGAGCCGGCGCGATCCCCCTGAAGAAGAGGCTGAGCTTGGCGCTGTGAGGGAGGTTTGGGTCCGGAGAGTAGATGAGGTGCTCCAACTTCAGCGCCAGCAGCTCCTGGTCGATGTTGGATGCAGAGGACACCAAGTCTTCGGTCCACACCTCAACGGTCCGGCGGAAGTTCTCGGCCGCAGTGTTGGCGCTCTCCACCAAGCTTCGCTCCTTGCGGAGCTCCTCTTTCAGCTTGGTTTCCCGGTCCCGGACGGCGTCGAGCGAGTCCTTCAACGTGGAAACCTTCAGCTCCAGATCCTCAATGGGGTCCTTGGCGGCCTTCAGCTCGTCGCCCTGTTTGGAGAGGCGCACCTGGAGTTCGGAGTTGGTGTGGGCGTCCTTCTCGCGCTCCGTGTTGAGCGCGGTGACCCTCTCCACGCTCGCCTTCAACGACTCCTCCAGTTGCGCAACCTTGGCCGCGAGCTCCTCCTTGGCGGTCTCCGCGGCAGCCGCGGCGGCTTTCGCCTCCTTCAGCTCTCCGCCAAGGGCCTGCTCCCGAGCGGCAAGGTCTTCCTCGTGGGAGTCGAGGTTGACCTTCCGCTGGGCGAGCTCTCCTTCTCGCCGGGACAGCTCCACCCCGGCAAGTCGCTGCTGCTCTTCGGCTTCAGCCTTCTCCAGCAACCATTCCTGGTACTCGCCGGCGAGCCTCTCGCGCTCCTCCGCCACGTCGCGGAGGGCAGCCTGGTTGGCGGCGCGGAGCTCCGCCGCGCGCTTCTCCATCTCAACGGCGGCCTTGGCGGCGAGGGCCTCCCGAGAAGCAAGCTTCGCCTGCCTGGCCCGGTAAAGGGCCAGGAGCTGATGAAGCAGCTTCTCCTCCTTGGGCCCGTCGCTTCCACCGGGCGCCTCGACGATCTTCAGACCCGCGGAGGCGAGGACCTCTCCGTCAAAGGCCTCGCCCTCCGCAGGGGCTCGCGAAGAAGAACCCCACGGCACCTGGATGTAGACGCCGTTGGGAGCTTCAAGATAGTAGCCCGCCTGCTCCTTTTCGGCGGAGGGGTCGGTGGCCGGTGCAGCACTTGATGCTCCTGCCGCCTCCGGGCCGGCAGTGCGGTCGCCGTCCCCCTCCCCGGCCGCTGCATCTGCAGCCGGAGCGGTCTCCTCCGCAGCCGGCTCGGCGGCTCCCGCCGTGTCCTCGGCGACAGGGGCGTCGCCGCCGCCGCCCTGCGCGCCCTCCTCCTCGATGACGATGACTTCCGTCTCCATCTGCTCGGGGGGAGGAGGATCTAGAAGAAGAAGGAAAAGCAAAAGAAGTTCAAGCAAATATCCAAAAAAGAGACGAATCCAAGGAGACAAAGCTACGGAACTTACCTTGACGGACGTCGTCGGCGGCGGGCTCCCTCGCCGGGGAGCTCTGCCTTGGCGGAGTGGCCGCCCTCGCCGGGCTACTCGCCCTTGGCGGGGTACTCGCCCTTGGCGGAGTGCCCGCCCTTGGCGGAGTGCTCTCCCTTGCCGGGGAGTTCGGCCTTGGCGGGGACGGCGGGGCCTGCGGCTCCTCGGGAGCGACCTCCGGACGCTCCTGCGGTTGTGGCTCCACCTCTGCACAAGACAATCAAGACAAGACGAAAACATCAAGATATCAGCATAAGACAAAATTCTCAAGCGCACCCGACAAGTGGAAGTATAGAACCCAGACTTACGCTGGGGGCTGTGCTGGGGGCTGCTCCTCGGAGCAGTGCTAGGATTCGGCAGGCTCGCCTCCGCCGTGTCTCCAGTCGCTGCGACGGGTGAGTCGTCCGCGACCTCGACCACGGGCACCTTGGCCTTCTTCGCCACTCGCTGGGCCAAGGTCCTGAGATCAAAACAGAGAGCAAAATCAGCATCAGCAAAAAAAACCAAGACGAAGTTAAAGAAGACGCAAAACCTCAAATTCTTACTCCTGTTCCTCCTCGTCGTCGTCGTCGCTCAAGGCAGAGAAGTCAAACGCCACCAGAGGCGCGTCCGCGCGAGGAGCAGGAGGCTAAGACTCCCTTGGGCGCTTGGCGGTCCCTGGGGCTGGGGGCTGCGAAGACCCAGCCCCTGTGGTAGCCGAGGCCCGGGGAGCGGGCGGAGCCGCCGCTCCGCTCTGTGAAGACTCCCTTCCGCTCGGCGCCGACTTGCGGGGTGCCTCTGCCGTGGCCTGCTCGCGGGGCTCCTCTGTCGTGGCCTGCGTGCGGGCCGCCTCCGCCGTGGTTGGTGCGCCTGGCGCCCCCGTCGCAGCTTGGCTCCCCCGGGTAGCTCGCGCCGCCCGGCGAGCTGGTTGTTGCCGGGGCGCCTGCGCCCTCGTCCCTGTCGCCGTCTTGCGGAGACGCTTCAGCGGAGAGCGCCTAGGGCTTGCCCGAGGCGGGGAGGTCTCCGATGACGAGGAGAGGTCGTCGGCGTAGAGCCCAAGGGACCCATCGGAGTCCTCGTCGGCCCCGGCGTCCTCCTCCTCCTCCTCCTCTTCGGCAGGCTTGCTGGGCCCGGCGCCCTGCACTGTGGCCGCTCTCCCTCCGGCGCCTCCGCTCCCTGCGGCGCCTCCGCTCCCTGCGGCGCCTCTGTTTCCTCCGGCGGCGCTGCCTTTCGCCGCGGCCTCGGCCAGGATTCCGGGGATCCCAGAGTGCCTCAAGGATGGGACCCCGGCGAGCTCGTCGGGAGGAAGCTTCAGCAGCCTGCGGATCTCCGCCTCCTCTGCTTGGCAGGACGCTTCCGCAGCCTCTGCCTCCTCGGGCGAAAAGCCGAACTCTCCCGCCGCTGCGGCTGCAGCGGCCTCTTCAACCCGAGAAGCTATGTACGCTATCTCCTGGTTGGTGGTGTCCCGTGTCAGCTCCCTGGTCTCGTCCTTGTTCTTCGCCACCTCCACCAGGTTGTCGAAGAAGTTCAAGATGACGTCTGGCTTGGGCGGAATCCACGTGCGGTCGATACCGTGCGAGTCACACGCGGGCATCATGGCGCGAAGAGCATCCCGGGCCGTGCTGTTGCAGAGGGGCACCACTCCCCGGGGAGCTCTGAACCACTCCGGGTGGGCCGGGTCATGTTTAAATAGTTCCCGGACCATCCCCTTCAGCTCCAGTGATGTGAAGTTGAAGTTGAGCCCGGGGCGCAGCCTCATTATGTCCGCCGCGTTGCCGTAATCCCAGGCTGGCCTCTTCCTATCTTGAAGGGGGGCGATGCGGCGGCGGAGGAAATCTGTAGCTACTTCTCCGACAGACAACCTTGCTACCCGAAGACGAAGAATTCTGATGAGGGCGACGTCGAGCTTGCCGTCGTCCGAATCCAACTCACTCCAGTCCCTGCCGCGCACGATAGCTGTTGTGCGCGGCGCGGTGAAGGGCTGCGGCTCGTCCTCGACAATCCAACACCAGTCTGCACGCCACTCCTCCCACTTGCCACGGAGCTCCCCCGGCAAGTAGGACTCCTTTTTATTCAAGCGGAAGACCCAAGAAATCCCCCCGGAGAGGGGAGCGCCGGCTTCTACTCTAGGGGTGAAGAAGTGCCTAAACAGCGCTACGTTTGGGTATATCCCAATATAGTTTTCGCACATATGTGCGAAAACCGCCATCGTGAGGATGGCATTGGGGGTGAAGTCTAGAAGATGAAGGCCGTAGGTGTGCATTATATCACAGAAAAAGCCGGAAAAAGGGGGACAGAGGCCGCAGTGGAAGAAAGCTGCGAAGAAGAAGTACCCGCCGGGGTAGTTGTCCTTGGCGGCGGCCGGATAGGCTCGGGTGCGGGGATGCGCCTTGGTCTTCTTGGCCCAGAACAAGTAGTACTTGTTCCAGAGCTCCCGCGCGCTGAGCCTCGGCGAGAAGACGACGTTCCGCTTCCGCAGCTGAGCAAGCCTCGCCGCCTGGTCAGATTTCTCCTTCTTGGCCTTCTCCGCCTTCGCCTTCTTGGTCTTCGGGGCCATGGCGGAGGCGGCGAGGGAAGGGGGGCGAAGAGTCCGGCGGCGCCGCAGATGCGGACGGCGGCGGAGGAGGTGTGGAGGCGGAGCGCAAAGGGGATCTCTGGAGATGGAAGAAGAAGCAATGAAGGCGTAGGAGGGGAACCGCTCCTGCTTCCTCTGCTTTTATGGGGAAGTGGGGGACGTTTCGCTCTTTCCATTAAAAGAACGTGGCCACGTCCCATCCCACGACGCCGCAATCGACGCGTGCCGTTACGGGGGGACGCGGCGGATGCGGAAGTGGATTCGGCGTGCCGTGGGCCGCGCGTGCCCGTGCACTGTTTTGGGCCTGGCCCAACAGCGCTCGGCACCGTGTGTGGCCCAGGCCCGGGGGCTCCTGTCGGTGTACTAAGGTAGGGGTACCTCAGTACCCCAACTTGTGCACGGGCAGTAGCAGCTTCCCGCGGCAGGGCCTACCACGTGCTCGCCGGAGACCTTCCTGCTCCATATAAAACCATTCAAAAACAAAGTATACAAGACTGAAGATCGAGACCCCGGCAAGTGGGGCTTGCCGGGAAGGCCGTTCCAGGCTCAAGATTACCTCACTCACGCAAGGCCCTGGCAAGAGGAGTTTGCCAGGAAGACTAGAAGATTATATTTCAGAAGACATGCCTCGGCGCTACACGCGCCCCGGCGGGGCCCGGAGAGCGACAAGCTTCAGAGCCCGACAAGCTCCCGGGCCCGGCAAGGTCAAGACCCCGGCAAGGTACTTGCCGGGGAGAGTTGCGTTGTGTGCCCGCGCTCCAGCTCATCGGTCCACGCGTCGCCCTGGGGCCTCTCCTGGGACGCGTGGCGGACGGCTGTGCAGCCTGGGGGACACGGTGGCACTCCACGGTGGTAAAGCCATCACCGTGGCAAACGGAGACGCAAGGGCGGGCGCTTTTGGGGTCGACGGCGACGGGCATTAAATGCTCTTGTCCCCCACTGTCAAAGTAGGTAGCGACCACTGTTCATCCACTGTAGCTCCACTATTCCCGCACTGTTACAACTACCACCTCTTTTACATTTTTACCCTTTCTCCTACGTTGACACCTGTCGGTGACCCCTTGCACTATAAAAGGAAGCCCATGCACAACGTAGAAAGGGTTCGGAACCTAGATCGCTCATACGCTCGGTGTAGCTAGTTCTTCAAGCTCCCGAGCTCTCCAGCTCAATACAAACTAAGCAGGAGTAGGGTTTTACGCGTCTATCGCGGCCCGAACCTGGGTAAACTGCCTGCGTGTTCTCCTCGATCTGCTCTTCGTACTCCCTCCGCCCTCTTACCGCACAAGCAAGGGGCTCCGGTCCCATAGGTGTTTGTGGCGGACAGTTTCCCCCGACAATAGGATACCCAAAAGAGACTGTTGGGTACACCTTCTATCACAGATCCGAAGGCAAAATATTCGTTGCTAAGAACGGATCCTTTCTAGAAAAAGAGTTTCTCTCGAAAGAAGTGAGTGGGAGGAAAGTAGAACTTGATGAGGTAATTGTACCTTCTCCCAGATTGGAAAGTAGTACATCACAGGAAATTGTTCCAGTGATTCCTACACCAATTAGTGAGGAAGTTAATGATAATGATCATGAAACTTCGGATCAAGTTTCTGCTGAACGTCGTAGATCAACCAGAGTACGTTCCGCACCAGGGTGGTACGGCAACCCAGTTCTGGAAATCATGTTACTAGACCATGATGAACCTACGAACTATGAGGAAGCGATGATGAGCCCAGATTCCACAAAATGGCTTGAGCCATGAAATCTGAGATGGGATCCATATATGAAAACAAAGTATGGACTTTGGTTGACTTGCCCGATGGTCGGCAAGCCATCGAAAATAAATGGATCTTCAAGAGGAAGACCGACGCTGATGGTAATGTTACTGTTTACTAAGCTCGACTTGTTGCGAAAGGTTTTCGACAAGTTCAAGGAGTTGACTACGATGAGACTTTCTCATCCGTAGCGATGCTTAAGTCTGTCTGAATCATGTTAGCAATTGCCACATTTTATGAAATCTGGCAAATGGATAACAAAACTGCATTCTTTAATGAATTTATTAAAGAAAAATTGCATATGGTGCAACCCGAAGGTTTTGTCAATCCTAAAGGTGCTAACAAAAATGTGCAAGCTCCAGCGATCCATCTATGGACTGGTGCAAACATCTCGGAGTTGGAATATACGCTTTGATAAGTTGATCAAAGCATATAGATTTATACAGACTTACGGTGAAGCCTGTATTTACAAGAAGTGAGTGGGAGCACTACGACCTTTCTGATAAGTATATGTGAATGACATATTGTCGATCGGAAATGATGTAGAATTTTCTGGAAAGCATAAAGGAGTGTTTGAAAGGAATTTTTTCGGTGAAGCTGCTTACATATTGAGCATCAAGATCTATATAGATAGATCAAGACGCTTGATAAGACTTTCGATGAGTACATACCTTGATAAGATTTTGAAGTAGTTCAAAATGGATCAGTCAAAGAAGAAGTTCTTGCCTGACTTGTAAGGTGTGAAGTTGAGTAAGACTCAAAGCCAGACCACGGCAGAAAAATATAGAGAGAATGAAAGTCATTCCCTATGCCTCAGCCATGGGTTCTATAAAGTATGCCATGCTGTGTACAAAACACGTTGTGTACCTTGCCAAGAGTTTGACAGGGAGGTACAATAGTGATCCAGGAGTAGATCACTGTACAGCGGTCAAAATTATCCTTAGTAATTGGATAACTAAGGAAATATTTCTCGATTATGGAGGTGATAAAGAGTTCGTCGTAAAGGGTTACGCCGATGCAAGCTTTGACACTAAATCCAGATGACTCTAAGTATCAATCTGGATGCGCATTGAAAGTGGGAGCAATTAGCTAGAGTAGCTCCATGCAGAGCATTGTAGACATAGAAATTTGCGAAATACATAGGGATACTGTAGGAACACCTTGTGTGCTATCAAACGTCACAACGTAACTGGGTGATCATAAAGATGCTCTACAGGTGTCTCCGAAAGTATTCGTGGTGTTGGCATAGATCAAGATTAGGATTTGTCACTCCGAGTGTCGGAGAGGTATCTCTGGGCCCTCTCGGTAACACACATCATAATAAGCCTTGCAAGCAAAAGACTAATGAGTTAGTCACGAGATGATGTGTTACGGAACGAGTAAAGAGACTTGCCGGTAACGAGATTGAACTAGGTATAGTGATACCGACGATCGAATCTCGGGCAAGTAGCATACCGATGACAAAGGGAACTACGTATGTTGTTATGCGGTTCGACCGATAAAGATCTTCGTAGAATATGTAGGAGCCAATATGGGCATCCAGGTTCCGCTATTGGTTATTGACCGGAGAGATGTCTCGGTCATGTCTACATAGTTCTCGAACCCGTAGGGTCCGCACGCTTAAACGTTCGTTGACGATATAGTGTTTAATGAGTTATGTATGTTGGTGACCGAATGTTATTCGGAGTCCCGGATGTGATCACGGACATGACGAGGAACTCCGGAATGGTCCGGAGATAAAGATTAATATATGAGATAATAGTGTTTGACCTCCGGAAGGGTTCCGGAATTCACCGGAAGGGGTTCCGGATGTTTCCCGAAGTGTTTGGGTACGAGAACACGTTATTTGGGCCAAAAGGGAAAGCACACAAGGTTTTTGGAAAGCGCAAAAGGAAGTTTTGCGGAGTCCAGGGGCCAGACGCCAGGGTCCCTGGCGTCTGGGTCCAGACGCCGGGAACCCTGGCGTCTGGCCCTGGAGTCCGAGAAGGACTCTTGCCTTTCGGGTGAAACCGACTTTGTGAAGGCTTTTACTCCAAGTTTCGACCCCAAGGCTCAACATATAAATAGAGGGGTAGGGATAGCACCCAAGACACATCAAGATACACCAAGCCGTGTGCCGGCTACCCCGACCCTCTAGTTTATCCTCCGTCTAGTTTCTGTAGTGCTTGGCGAAGCCCTGCAGAGATTGTTCTTCATCAACACCGTCACCACGCCGTCGTGCTGCCGGAACTCATCTACTACTTCGCCCGTCTTGCTGGATCAAGAAGGCGAGGACGTCATCGAGCTGAACGTGTGTTGAACGCGGAGGTGCCTTACGTTCGGTACTAGATCGGGACATATCGTGAAGGTGCACGACTACATCAACCGCGTTGATAAACGCTTCCGCTTTCGGTCTACGAGGGTACGTAGACACACTCTCCCCTCTCGTTGCTATGCATCTAGTAGATAGATCTTGCGTGATCGTAGGAAAATTTTGAAAATACTACGTTCCCCAACAGAAGACTAGGGTTTTTACCCAAATTTTGGAGGGGGGGGGCTGTTTATATAGATAGAGGGAGCTAGGAGAGTTCAAATGAGGTGTGGTTTTCGCCCACATGATCGTGATCCAACGACGAAGAGCATGGAAGAGGTTTAAATGGGATAGTGGGCTGTTGCAGAGGGGTGCTGGGCAAAAAGGAGAAAGAGGTCCGGCGGTTAACGCGGTTAACTATTGGGGCATCTAACGACCTCCAAATGGAACGAAATTTTACAGGCGGTCTACCTACACTATAATAAGACCACACATCAACTTTTATCCCATTCCGAGAACATTTTCAGCCACTTATAAAATAATAATATGGAGGTGCCGCGGGCGCGTGCGAGTGTGTCTGGGCTCAGAATGGACAACTAAGAGAACTGGGAGACGACCAACTACAAATGGATGCAAGTCTTGAAAAGCATGCAGAAGAAATGCACATGATGACATGGCAAAGTGCAACACGCAAGGAAATGGCATGGCAATGACATCGAATAAGAGGAAGACACCTGGCGCATCGGTCTCGGGGCGTCACAATCATGCTAGCTATCTTACGATCATGCAAAGCGATATGACAATGAATGCTCAAGTCATGTATATGATGATGGAAGTTGCATGGCAATATATCTCTGAATGGCTATGGATATTCCATAGTAGGTAGGTATGGTGGCTATTTTGAGGAAGATATAATGAGGCTTACGTGTGATAGAGTTTATCATATCACGGGGTTTGGATGCACCGACGAAGTTTGCACCACATCTCGAGGTGAGAAAGGGCAATGCACGGTACCAAAGAGGCTAGCAAATTGCGAAAATGTGAGAGTGCGAATATTCCATGTATGCACATTAGTCATAAATAACTCACATACTTATTGCAAAAGTTTATTAGCCCTCAAAGAAAAGTACTACTACGCATGCTCCTGGGGGGAGGTTGGTAGGAGTTAACCATTGCGCCCCCCGACCTTCACACAAAGATAGACAATCAAGGATAAATTGTTCTCCAACTTCCTGGCATAACGGGAGACTATATGTGCATGCTTCGGGAATCACAAACCTTAACACCAATATTCTTACAAAACCAAAATCATTCACTAGTACGTCCCACATATTACCATCTCTATATCGCAAGACTATTGCAAGGAATCAAACATATCATATTCAGTGATCCACAAGTTTTATGTAGGATTTTATGACTAGCCAGGTGAATGACCAATTCCCGTTGACTCTCTAAATAGATACACTACAAGAAATATGTCAACTTGTGACCCTCACTATTGGCCGCTAAAAGGTCATAGTTTTTCATTTGCGACCTTTTTGTGACCAAAAACATAAGGTGAAAAGCTGGCGGTCGTAAACTGAAATTAGCGACCTTTAACAAAAGGTCGTTAAACCCATGACCTTTTGTTTTGGTCACTGGCTGTGTGCCCAGGCCACGTCGGATCCGACGTGGCAATCTGACGTGGCAAAATTGCGACCAATTGAAAAGGTCAAAAAATAGAACCGGCCTGGTCCAATTGGCTGTTTATATGGGCCGAGCCCATTAATTCAGCCCATTTGTTGTTTTTTTCTTTCAATTTGGGTAAGCTACACGGGCCAGGCCCTATAATTCGGCCTTTTTATTTTTGGTTTGTGGCCCTTCTTTTTCCTTTTTCGAATGGGACCCAATTGTCAGATTCTGATAAGCAGGTCCCAAATGTCCGTTTCTGGTTTGTGGGTCCTTGTTGTCATGGTCATGTTCCTCAGATTTCAATATGCCAATAATTAAACAACCAATATTTAAATCAAAATAGATAGAAAACAGGTGTAATACTTCAAATAATAAGAAGCAACAATTTGTTACATCAACACATAAACATGCTATCATAGTATAACAAGCTCTACAGGTGTACAATATGTCACATGAGCCGATGAGCATCAAGCTCTATAGTATAACAAGCTCTATATGTCACAGTTTGTGCTTCTATTTGTTCCAATACAGATCAGCATCAAGGGCTTCATTACTCCTTGAACTAGCTCCGATGAGCTTGAACTATGCTTCTTCCAACTTCTTCGTCTTGATGCTCGCAACGAAACATGAAACGCCAGCATCTGCACGTTATAGAACAAAATGGTTAGGTACAAAATGAAAGAAAATCTAACAACATATATCTAACAGTAGATACAAAATAATGAAGGCCAATCCGTGTGCATATATACTAGCGTGCATATATACCAGCAGAACACATAAACCCATCCATCAAAAATCTTGTTTCTGAGCATTGGCATCAAATCAACACAAATGCTGAATTAACGTGCACAAAAGGAAAGAGCTAATACAGGGCAGGTATATGGGTATCAAAACAAACAAGAAAGAAACTACAATCTATTTTAAGTAAACTCTTACAAGAAAGATGCCCCAGTAAGTAAGCTGAATGGGTGACAAACTGAATAGTGAAACAAGTTGATAGTTGTACACTATAGTGTTTACGCACAGTGGAACTGAATGAATTTCAGATTGTGTTGCATGCAAGAAGAGGAGCAGCAGTGCACTCTAGCTAGTGTCCTTGTCAGCTTGTGCAAAACAAGCAGCATTCATCAGGATTAATTCATGGAGTAAAGAAGAAATACAGAGACAACATCATCATCTGATGATGCGCTAACCAATCAACGACTTCGTTCGTCCAGATCATAGGCAGTGTGACAGAAGAAGAGACTACCTGGACATCCTCGACGGCGGCACGGAGGTCGGGCGAGTCCTTGACGGCCTTGATGTGGTCAACGACGTTCAGCCTGTCGACGATGCGCTTGAGCAGGTGGACCAAGCTTTCCCACGCAGGCTACACGCCCTTCTCAAGCTCCTCCATCTCGCCCTCCTGCATACAGAGAAACTTCAGATGAGCTAGACTGAAACTCTTGTCAGTTGCCACCTACATAAAATAGTCAAGACTAGAGTCTAACTCAAATCAGGTATGCATTCTTCAGATGTTAAATGGAAGATGCAAACCAACCAAAGTTTTCATCTCCATTCTGAACAAATTAGACTGCAATGGAGTTGCTTAATACTTATAGCTTGCTTGGTTTTCTGTTCTGAAACTGTAGACATGCTGTGCTTGGCTCGTGCTTCAGATATGATTGGTCTACAGAGATTCAGACTGCGCCACAAAGACACAGTAACAGCTGATGGATATACAAGTAATAAGACAATACTCCCTCAGTGGCAAAGAAACCCTTCCTAGAAATTGCATCAAGCAATTCATAAGAAAACAAGAACGTGAGCAACATTGCATTTCACAAGACAACGGTTATTTGAAGATAAGAAATCAACAGACTTTAAACTACGAATCACGAGAGTGTAACTCCTGTCATATTGTTGCAGTTTCTCATCATCACTTGAACCACAAATGAAATCAAGCAACACTTTAGATTGGAACTACAAATGGTAAATATCTTCGTTGTGGAGATAGTTCAATTTATAAACTCGTTCAAGCAAAATTATATTTGTTGTGAAGATAGCAGGACTTCCTTCAGTATGTGGATAGCATAGAAAGCCACAAACATATTAGGGTGTTCAGGTACCATCAGAGACTTAAATACTAAGAACCAGAGGAGAAGAGCTCCATCATATTATGGTTTATTCCTCATCACTTGACCCTCAAGCATATAAGCATGCATCGACAACAAGAAAAAAGGCTATAACAATTTATATTTTGGCAACTATCAGTATGAAATGCAAACATTATTGCTCAGTGAAATATCTTCTCATCAATGATAAATGGCATCTCTGAAGTCTGACATATGTCGTAGATTTCATGATTCATCACAGCATTTTACAAACCGCGGAAAGGATCTCGTGACCACAGGCATCATCATTCACCAATAATTAACAGTGTAAACATGTATCAGTAGAGTTGGATGAGCGGTACAAGTATATTAGTATAGGAACTAGAAGTGATGTGCTGTGCTACAAGACCACTAGCAACAACAGCATGAGCAGTACAAGTATATTAGTATAGGAACTAGATGCCTAGGAATTGGGAGAAAATCCCAAACTAGGGAATAACACACAAAAAAGGCAGGCATTGCAAGCCTACTCTTCACTCGAAGCTCCAGGAAATAGCAGAAAAAAATGAGTTGCCTAATAGAGCAACCAATTTCATGTTTGTTCTAATAAAAAATAGCAACCTCCTACCATAATATGTCTGCAGAGTTAACGTTGCAGCGATGCATTAGTCATGATCGGGACCAAGCAATTTTAAGATCGGGAGGGGACGGGATCGGGGCGTGCGCGTGCATGATACCTTGGGGGTACTGCTGCTGCTGGTGATGGGGCGGCGGCCTTCTTGCTGACCTTGGGGTGCTTGCCGGGTTCGTCATCGTCGTCTCCTCACGCACGGGCGCGCCGGCCGTCGTGGTTCCGGCAACCTCGGACGAAGAGGAGGGTGTCGACGTCCTCGGAGCGGAAGCAGAGGAGGCCGAGGGAGCAGAGACCGGTGGCGAGGTCAGAGACGAGCACGAACGCGTCACTGGAGTTGTAGACGGTGAAGACAGCCGTGCCCGTGAGCGCGCGCGCGACCTCGTCGGGCCCGAGCCTGACGAGGGGGTCGTCGACGGTGGGGGTAGGCGGTGGTGGGGGTAGGCGACGGTGGAGAAGGGAGCAGGCGGGGAGGAAGGGGACGGGATTGAGAGGGAGGGAGGTCTGGATCTGGATTGGGAAGAGGGGAGAGAGAGGCGACTATAGGTGTGTTCTGGGGGAGAGTGGGAGAGAGATGTGGCCGATGCGTGGTGGGCTGGTTGGTTCGGTTGGGTGGTGAGGGAAAGGGAGGGGCGAGAGGAGGAGGGCATGGGGGAGGCCATGAACGGCGGCGAGCTCCGCCGGAGGAAGGTGGCGGCGGCGATGAATCTGCAAGGGAGGAGGCGGGCTCTCTCCATCGGGCGAGACAGCGAGGAGACGGGGGATGTGGGAGGGGATCGATGGATGAATGTGGAAAGAAAGGAGGCGGGGGAGTGGATGCAAAATGACCATCTAGGGTTTCGGGGTTGATGTGGAAGGGTTGAGGACTGCCGTTGGATTCGCGAGAATCCAATGGTGTTTGATGCGCGATCCGCGTGCTATGTCCACGGACCAATCAGAATGCACTACGATGTTATGACCATCTAAATTGGTCATAGTTGACTAAAAATAATTTTTTGAGTGTCCAAAATAAGTTTTTTTGTGAAGGATCTACAATATATTTGTGGCACAATTGGATCAAATATATTTTCCAATATATTAGGACATATTTAATGCACAATTGACAAAATGGTTGGGTTTCCAAAGCTTTGATCAACCCCTCATGAAAAAGAAAAATTTCCGTCGATTCAGCTGGAAACGGGTCAAATTTGAACTATAGCTACCTCGTAGTTTGCTCTCTTTTTTCAAAAATCATTTCTAGGTACATAAGTATCTATTTAATCAGAGAAATATCAAAAGTTTTCCAAGATTCAACATCTAGCTAGGAACGGTCAAGCCCGCGGTTTTGACCGGATTTTGAAACGGGTATGAAAAATTCAAAAAAAAAACAAAAAATTGGAAAACCTTCGCATTGTGTCATTATATGTGACCAAGTTATCAGAAAAATAATAAACTTGTAATATGGCAATTCTTTTAAAAAAGTGTTCTCGGAAATGAGCTATCATGTGTGAAGATTCATGGCTTTCAAGCCAAATGATCAATCTTATGGCCACATTCATGGCATAGTTTGTTCAAATGATCTCATATTGTGCACAAAGGGGCATCTTGGAATGTCAAACAATGTTGCCTAAGGGAATTTTCATTTTCTTTGGACGAAAAATCAATTTTCCATTTTTTTAGTGCCCGAAATGAGTTTTTTTGTGAAGGACCTACCATATATTTGTTGCAAATTTGTACCAAATCATTTTTATAAAATACTAGGCCATATTTAATTCATAATTGACCAAATGTTTGGGTGTCCAAAGTTTTATCCACCTCTCATGAAAAAGACAAATTTCCGTCGATTCAGCTGGAAGCGGGTCAAATTTGAACTGTAGCTGCCTCATAGTTAGCTCTTTATTTTTTATAAAAATCATTTCTAGGTACATAAGTATCTATTTAATCATAGAAGCACCAAAAGTTTTCAAGGATTCAACCACTAGCTAGGAACGGTCATGCCCGCCGTTTTGACCGCATTTTAAAACGGGCATAAAAAATAAAAAAAAATAAAAAAAAAATTGGGAAACCTCCGCATTGTGTCATTATATGTGACCAAGTTACGAGGAAAAATAATAAACTTGTAATATAGTAATTATTTTTAAAAAGTGTTCTCAGAAATGAGCTATCATGTGTGGAGATCAATGGCTTTCAAGCCAAATGATCAATCTTATGGCCACATTCATGGCATAGTTTGTTCAAATGATCGCATGTTGTGCACAAGGGTGCATATTGGAATGGCAAACAATGTTGCCTAAGGAAGTTTTTGTTTTCTTTGGACAAAAAAATCATTTTCCATTTTTCGAGTACCCAAAAGGAGGTTTTTTTATTGTGAAGCGCCTCCCAAATAATTGTTGCAAAATTGGACCAAATCATTTTTATAAAATACTAGGCCATATTTAATGCACAATTGACCATATGGTTGGGTGTAAAAAGTTTTGATCCACCTCTCGTGGAAAAGACAAATTTCGGCCGATTCAGTTGGAAGTGGGTCAAATTTGAACTGTAGCTGCCTTGTAGTTTGCCCTTTATTTTTTACAAAAATCATTTATAGGTACATAAGTATCTATTTAATCATAGAAACACCAAAAAATACAAAGATTCAACCACTAGCTAGGAACGGCCATTCCCGCCGTTTTGACCGCATTTTGAAACGGACATAAAAAATTCAAAAAAAATCAAAAAATTGGAAAACCTTCGCATTGTGTCATTATATATGACCAAGTTACCAGGAAAAATAATAAACTTGTAATACGAAAATTCTATGAAAAAGGTGTTCTCAGAAATGAGCTATCATGCGTGAAGATTCATGGCTTTCAAGCCAAATGATCAATCCTATGGCCACATTCATGGCATAGTTTGTTCAAATGATCTCATATTATGCACAAGGGTGCATCTTGGAATGGCAAACAATATTGCCTAAGGAAGTTTTCATTTTCTTTGGACGAAAAAATCATTTTCTATTTTTCGAGTGCCCAAAAGGAGGTTTTTTTGTGAAGGACCTCCCAAGTAATTGTTGCAAAATTGGACCAAATCAATTTCCTAAAATACTAGGACATATTTAATGCAAAATTGACAAAATGGTTGGGTGTAAAAAGTTTTGATCCACCTCTCGTGAAAAAGACAAATTTCCGCCGATTCAGTTGGAAGCGGGTCAAATTTGAACTGCAGTTGCCTCATAGTTTGCTATTTATTTCTTTCAAAAATCATTTCTAGTTACATAAGTACCTATTTAATCATAAATACATGGTTTGGTGGCGATACGTCAAGGTTTGGGCGGTGGTCGAGGGATCCAACTCTAGAGCGCGTAAACTCGCATGCCCGCCGCATGGTCACCGCGTGACGGTGGTGTTGCCATGTGTTCTGGGCGGCCTAGCCATGTCTAGTGGGTTTGGCACTCCCCAGGTAGGTGCTAGGAAGAAAATTACAACATAAGATTCTCACGAGGAGATCGATCGATGCTCAAACATGAATTAGTAGCCAAGTGTTTGATTAGCAGTACGGGAAATGCACATGGCTAATGGGCGTGAGTTTTGGTTGAGGATGATCAGTTACTAAGAAGACCGTATTCACAAATTTTCAGCTCAAAAGGAGGAGTCTAGGTGGTACTTGCTTTGCAAAGTACCACACTGGACATAAATACGAATGTTGAAGCTGGGCTCAAAATAATGAATGGATTGATCTGGCATTCGGTGGAGGATAGTTATTTGCGCATAGGAAAGCACTGTAGAAAATGGATACCATTTGGACATGCCAAAGTGGTACTTCCTTCACAAAGTGTTTTTTTGAACAGAATAGGAAAATGAATATTTTTGAATTATTTTTGAACTAGGCAAGGAAGGTTTTTTTTACATATTTGACGAAGATATGACCCACAGAATTTATCAGATTTTTTGGGGAATTTTGAGATTGACAGAAATATAGGTTGCTTCACAACCTAGGGGAAAAACGGCCACATGGACATGACACATAGGCAAAACTGATGAGGTGGCGCCTAGTCGTAGCAACCCACCACAATTTACAAGGTTATGACCATCTATATAGGTCATGATCAGCTAGAAATAAGGCAGCGGACCAGTGCTATCTACTTTATGACTATTTCGTGTAGGGAAATTATGACCTTTCTGACCAAAACGGTCATTATAGTTTAGGGTTTGGAGCCCCCCGAACAGCTTTTGACCAATTGGTCTGAAATGGTCATAGATCTATGACCAATTCTTCCAGGGTCACTAACAGAAGGTCACTGGTTGACATATTTCTTGTAGTGATATAAGTGAATGAAGAAACTTTAATTCTTTCTACAAAAGACTTTCCCACGCTCTAACAAATATAAGTTAAGCAAAAGAGCATTCTACAAATCACGGTTTTGCTATGTAGAGAAACATGCATCCAAACTTCAAATGATATAAGTGAAGCACATGAAGCGTCTATAAAGCCATACACAAAAGATATAAGTGAAGTGCAAAGAGAATTATATAAATCAACCAAGGACTATCTCATACCAGCATGGTGCATAAAAGAAAGTGAAAAATAAACACAAAATACGCTCCAAGAATTTACGCATATCATGTGAACAAAACAAAAACAAAAACATATCGACACTTGTGGAAGAAAGATGGGATGCCTTCCGGGGCATCCCCAAGCTTAGAAGTTTGAGTCTCCTTGAATATATATTTTGGGTTCATTGGGAATCCGAGATTGAACTCTTGCCTCTCCTCCTTCTCCTCATATCGAGACCTCCTCGACCTTCGAACACTTCATTCACACAAAACTTAACAAAACCTTCGTGAGATCCGTTAGTATATGATACGTCCATTTTGCATCATGTTTTCCTACTGTTATTTATAATGTTTTATGCATAATAATGCCTTTTGGAGTAATTCTAATGTCTTTTCTCTCATAATATGCAATCTTTACATCAAGAGGGAGAATACCGACAGCTGGAATTTTGGACCTGAAAAAGCAACGACGGGCCACTGATTCTACACAACTCCAAATGAGCCGAAACTTCACAGAGATTTTTATGGAATATTTAATAATTATTGGAGCAAATAAGTACCAGAGGGGGCCCACCAGGTGGGCACAACCCACCTGGGCGCGCCCTGGTGGGTTGTGCCCTCCTCGGCCCATCTTCTGGTATATAAGTCATTTTGACCTAAAATAATTAAGGAGAGGACATTCGGGACGGAGTGCCGCCGTCTCGAGGCGGAACTTGGGTAGGAGCACTTTTGCCCTTCGGCGGAGCAGTTCCGCCGGGGGAACTTCCCTCTCGGAGGGGGAAATCAAAGCCATCGTCATCACCAACAACCCTATCATCTTCGGGATGCGAATCTTCATCAACATCTTCAACGACACCATCTTCTCTCAAACCCTAGTTCATCTCTTGGGTTCAATCTTTGTACCGGAACCTCATATTGGTACCTGTGGGTGACTAGTAGTGTTGGTTACATCTTGTAGTTGATTACTATATGGTTTATTTGGTGGAAGATTATATGTTCAGATCCATTATGCTATTCGATACCTCTCTGATCTTGAGCATGTTTATCACTTGTGAGTAGTTACTTTTGTTCTTGAGGTCACAGGACAAATCATGTTGCAAGTAATCACGTGAACTTGATATGTGTTCGATATTCCGATGATATGTATGTTGTGATTCCCTTAATGGTGTCATGTGAACTTCAACTACATGACACTTCACCATATTTGGTCCTAAGGGAATGCATTGTGGAGTAGGTATTAGATGATGGGTTGCTAGAGTGACAGAAGCTTAAACCCTAGTTTATGCGCTACTTCGCAAGGGACCGATTTTGACCCATATGTTTAATGCTATGGTTAGATTTTATCTTAATACTTTTATCATAGTTGTGGATGCTTGCGAGGGGGTTAATCATAAGTAGGAGTTTCGTTCAAGTAAGAACATCACCTAAGCCACATATCAAAATTATCAAAGTAACGAACACAAATCAAACCAACTTGGTGAAAGTGCAAATTGATTTGGTACTGTACACATTTAGCTTGTTGTCACGATTTTTTCAGTTTTTTGTTGTTATTTTTGCATTTCTAGTAATATAGTAAAATGGGACATGGCTCTCTCTAGTGGGGTGCGATTGTTTTTTTGTACACGTTAAGCTTGTTCTCCCGAAATTTCAAGCTGCGCCTTGTTATGCTGAAATTTCAAGCTAGCATCTCTGTCTATCGTGCTGCGAAACTCCCACCTCTTCAACCCGTGCCTTGTTACCTCAAAATTTTAAGATATCTCTTTGTCTCGTTGTGCTTGGATAACTCCCTCCATCTCAACCCGCGCATTGTCATCCCAAAATTACAACGCGCGTGAAAACTCCCACCTCCTGCGAAATCCCGACAAGTGAAATTCCCGTGACACCCCCTGAACCAAAAGAACCACCTAGTTCAAATTGGTGGGGTATTATCGTAACTTACCCAACATTTCGGACAAGCGCGTCCCTAAGCCATGGTCCCCCCTCCCATCCCTTCCGTCGCCCCCATTCGAACACCGATGCCGCGAAAACTTGCGAAGCCCCATACCTTTCTCCATCCGCCACACAGCCGGACCCTCTTCCCCGATGATGTCATCCACCACAACACCTCGACCTCCCTCATCCACCGCACCGGATGAGGGTCCGTCATCGAACTCGTCATCTCACCGGTTTGGCCACCCCGTCCTCCACCTCCAAGGAGCTGCTCAACGTTCCCCTCGTCTTTCGTGCCACCTCCATTCCCACACCATCGTCTTCACCTGCACCACCGGAAGAGCAGGATCATCACCAATTCCACGGATGAAGTTGAGGCCTAATCGGTGCCACCAAAGAGGTTCTACAGTAATCGCTACATTTTCTTCTTGCTTCAATCTCACAGTACTGCCGAAGCTCGGTCCCCAGCCGCCACGGCGCAGCTCCATCTACGGCGGCGTCGCCGACCACTTCCTTTACGGCGTCGCACCCTCGGCGGCGACGTCCACATCAGTCGGAGCTATTGCTGCTTTAGCTCTCGCTCGTGTTGCTGCTCTTCTCTTGCTCTCCGGTCCCCTGCATGCTCTACTCTTGCTCTTGCTTGCGCTACAGCTCTTGCTCTTGCTTGCGTTACTGCTCTAGTCTTGCTCGCACTGCTGCTGCACAAGCAGCAGAACCTGCTCTCGCTCGAGCCCCTACAGCTGCTACCCGAGATGCTGCTACACGACCAGCTGCCCCGGCTCTCGCACGCGCTGCTACTCCGGGTGCTACTGCTACTCTTTTTCTGCTACTAGTGCGTTTAGTTTTGATAGTAAAATTCAGTTTCGACAGCAAAATTCGGTTTCGACGGTAAAATTCTGTTTCGACAGTTAAATTCAGTTTCGACTGTTAAGTTCGGAGACGAGGGGCTGATGTATTTTACATCTAAAACTTTGTGGTTATGTATTTTACATCATCTATTGGAGATGTTATTAGAATTCCACTCAGGTTAACATTGCCTCTCTTGTCCTCCTTCAGCCTCGCCATCGTACAACTCACCGGAGCTGCTCCAACGACGAAACCCTCCATCATAGCCAAGCAGTACCCTTGGCTCCATCTTCAAGTGCCTAAGATCTTCTTCCCCTTCTCCGACTGCCACATCAACCGCAACATCCTCAGCGATTAACCCAATGATGCTGAGATCGGCATGGCTTCGCAAAAGAGGTTGTACACTTATTGCATCACTTTTTTACTCTACAAGTTATATATATTGTCGATTGAGCACACGTAGTAACGTGAAATACGATTAGTTTCTCCATATAACAAGCATTGAGGTACCAGGCAACCTAGGTATCCGTTGTGGACTCTCTTGAAAGCCATCATTATTTATTTCTGCTCGTTCTAAGCAAATTTGTATGTGCCATGCATCTCTAATTTTTAAAATAAATTTCCCTTTTGTGTGCCCGTACCGCTCGCGAGGCAGTGAGGGGTGGCCAATATTTTCCATGCTGGATGTGTTATTCTCACGATGAGTGTTTATTCACTTTTCATTGCACGAGAGTACGACAAAGGTATTAGGGATGCCCAGTCCTAAAATGAAAAACAAATTTACTTTATGTTGTCAAATAATAAATTCCTTAGAAAGTGTTGGTATGGAAGGCAACCATGGATTCGGCTAGCCATGGCTTGTGAAAGTTTGGTGGAAAAGGAATAAACTTTTTTTCTGTTTGGGAACCGCCTATGATATATCTAGCATAGAAAGTGTTGGGAACCTCAAGTCATTCTCATTGGTGGGAAAAGTATACCTCCCAAAAAATGTATATCTCAATTTAAGCTTTGGGCTCTAGCACCTCTACAAATCCCTACTTCCCTCTGCGAAGGCCTTTCTTTTACTTATACAAATTTTATTTTTGAATTTGAGTCTCCATCTTCTCTTACAAGCACCAACTAGGAAACACTATGATCGTACTTGAGCATTGGATGTAACTAAAATACGAGTGTGTTTCATGAATGGATCAATGATAGAGCATAATGGGCTAGGGATAACTTATTTTAGCATTTATATTTTGAAAGACATGGTTACTTGTTGATATGCTTGAGTATCTAAATTATTATGTCAAAACTAGACTATTACTTTGAACCGTATAAAAGTCCAAATGTCCATGCTATAAAGAATATAATATGATATGACTTGATAAACAGCACTCCACATCAAAAATTCTATTTTTATCACTTACCTACTCGAGGACGAGTAGGAGTTAAGCTTGGGGATGCTGATATGTCTCCAATGTATCTATAATTTTTTATTGTTCCATGATGTTATATTATCATTCTAGGATGGTTTATAATCATTTTATATCATTTTTGGTACTAACCTATTGACATAGTGCCAAGTGCCAGTTGTTGTTTTCTGCATGTTTTTTACATCGCAGGAAATCAATATCAAACAGAGCCCAAACGCCGCGAAACTTTTTGGAGATTTTTTCCGGGCCAGAAGGAACACTATGGGCCCTGGTGGCACCTGGGGGAGTCCCGAGGAGGGGAAAACCCACCAGGGCGTGCCAGGAGGCCCAGGCGCGTCCTAGTGGGTTGTGCCCACCTCGGGTGCCCCCCGGACAGCCTCTTTGCTCTATAAATACCCCAATATTCCAGAAACCCTAGGGGAGTCGCTGAAATATTTATCCAGCCGCCGCATAGTCTAGAAACACCAAATCCAATCTAGACACCATCACGGAGGGTTCACCACTTCCATTGGTGCCTCTCCGATGATGCGTGAGTAGTTCTTTGTAGATCTACGGGTCTGTAGTTAGCAGCTAGATGGCTTCCTTTCTCTCTCTTTTGATTCTAAATACAATGGTCTCTTGGGATCCATATGATGTAACTCTTTTTGTGGTGTGTTTGTTGGGATCCGATGAACTTTGAGTTTATGATCTGATCAATCTTTTTATATCCATGAAAGTTATTTGAGTTTTTTTGATCTCTTATATGCATGATCGCTTATAGCCTCGTATTTCTTCTCCGATATTGGGTTTTGTTGGGCCAACTTGATCAATTTATCTTGCAATGGGAAGAGGTGACCAGTAGTGGGTTTGATCTTACGGTGCTTGATCCCAATGACAGAAGGGGAACCGACACGTATGTATCGTTGCCATAGAGGTGACAGGTAGTGGGTTTGATCTAAGGATAAAATGACGAGATCTATATCTAACGCCATAGATAAACGGATCGTGTCTGCATCATGTCATTATTCTTAATGCATTACTCCATTTTTCCATGAACTTAATGCACTAGATGCATGCTGGATAGCGGTTGATGTGTGGAGTAATAGTAGTAGATGCAGGCAGGAGTCGGTCTACTAATCTTCGACGTGATGACTATGTAATGATCATAGCCAGGATATCGTCATGATTATTTGAAGTTCTATCAATTGCCCAACAGTAATTTGTTCACCCACTGTTTGCTCTTTTCCTCGAGAGAAGCCACTAGTGAAACCTACGGCCCCCGGGTCTTCTTCCTCATATATTTTCTTTTGCGATCTATTTTCCTTTGCTTTTATTTTCAGATCTACTAAACCAAAAACCCAAAAATACCTTGCTGCAATTTATCTTATTTATCAACCAATCTACCAATATTTATCTCTCTCTCATGTCTGTTACCCGAAACAGATTGACAACCCCTTTAACACATCGGGTTGTGAGGTGTTGTTATTTGTGTGCAGGTATTGTTTATGTTGTGTTGCTTGGTTCTCCTACTGGTTCGATAACCTTGGTTTCACATCTGAGGGAAATACCTACCGCCATTATGCTGCATCATCCCTTCCTCTTTGGGGAAAAATCGACGTAGCTTTAAGGGACATCAGCACTGTGTCGTTGTTGTCGTTGTCGTCCTCCGGGATGCCATTGTTGAAGTCTTCAATGCAGCACAAAATGTTTTTCACTTGTAAATCAAACATCATGTCATCACGCAATCAAGGGCGGGGCGCGGGAGGAGGACGGCTGGCAGCGCTGAGAGGCAGTGGTCGACGGCGACGTCCCATGCCACGGAGGGGGGGGGGCGCACGAGCACGGGCACGGTGGGTGCTGCTAAACACATAGGGACCGTCGCCACAGTGGATGGAGGGGCGCGCATGGACATGCTTCTCGGTGAGCCTGCGCATCATACAGCTCGCCCGCTTCCCGGTGAGCCTGCACATTGGAGGATAGCTTGCACACCTCTCGGTCAGCCTGCGCACCGGACTGCGCTTGCACGCCTCCCGTTCAGTCAAGTAGCTATTTGCACGGCACATCCAATAGCCATTAATAACGAAGACACGGGGCATCATGTGAATGGTTAACATAACACACATGATTTGAATTATACAAATGTTTGTGATGTTAGAGTGGCAGCTATTTTTTTTAAATGCCTTTGTTGGCTGTTATTCGAGTGCGCCTTCTCTCAAAATGGACACGAAAAATACCACATCATGTCGGGTGCCATTCCATGATAGCATCCCAAGTTTCATGAATTTCAGACGAATTTTGGATTTGCTAGAATTTAAAAAGGAAGTATCTCAATGTGTTGCCGGCAATCAATGGTGCCCTGGTGTTTGAAATTCATTCATATTTCTTGCATGGGACCTAAGCATGCACCCAAGGACAAAGATTTGAATTTTCAACCAATTTATATGCACTGGAGCATGTGCATGTAGTTCAAATTTGAATTATGCACATAAATGCATTGAAAAATCAATTAATGCATCAAAAATGTCCAAAGGAACCCCGAAAAATTCCAAAAATTGACACAACACTCTCGTTGTTCTATGTTGACACTAGGGAAAAAATTGAAATCGAGAAGAGGCAATGGATACCCTTTCGTCCAGAAAGGTGAAACATTCCGTACCGAAACCATCACACTTGTTGTGAGAAGCTCTAGTTTGTGAGAAGCAAATCCCCAAACCTGCCCCGAATGGGACAAAACAATTACCACAACATGTTGATGCCGCTCCATGATAGCATGCCAAGTTTCATGAATTTCAGACGAGCTTTGGATTTACTAGAATTTAAAAACCAGATATCTCAATGTTTGCGGCCGAGTGACGGTGGCAGGGTGTTTGACATTCATTCCCATTTCTTGCATGGGACCTACGCATGCAACAAAGGACACATATTTGAATTTTCAACCAATTTATATGCATTAGAGAATGTGCATGTAGTTCAAATTTGAATTATGCACATGAATGCATAGAAAGCTCAGTTAATGTATAAAAATGTCAAAGCGTACCCCAAAAAAATCCCAAAAATTGACACAACACTCCTGTTGTTCTATTTTGACACTTGAAAAAAATGAAATCGAGAAGAGGCAACAGATATCGTTTCGTCCAGAAAGGTGAAACGTCCCCTACCGAAACCATCACACTTGTTGTGAGAAGCTCTAGTTTGTGAGAAACTTATACCCAAACATGTCCCAAATGGGACAAATTTTTTACCACGGCATGTTGATGCCACTCCATGATAGCATGTGTAACATCCCAAATTTTCAATTTGGAATGTTATACATAGATCATATTGCATAGCATTGTTTTATTGCATTTTTGTGTGCTGCAATCCTCGAAATTCTAAGCAACTCAAGGACCCACAGAGAGAGTTGGGGATTTTACCGTTTTCGTATTTGAGTTTTCTCAAATACCGGTACGGGGATCATTTTGGTTTAATTATTTTTCTCTCCGAAAAAATATATTTCTTAATAAAATATATGAGCGGAGATAATATGACTTCTCCAAAATAAAATAAAATTTTGGAGGAAAAATGTTAAAATCACTTTTGGAATTTTATTTGGATTTATTTGCAATTTAATTTGCATAGGAAAAATGTGTGTTTTTCAAAATTGCATTTAGGTCCGGGAAAAATGTTCACATTGTCTAAATATTATTAGAGGACGTCGAAAATTAATTTCGGAATTTTTCGAGTATGTTTAGTATTAATTTTGCCCGTTTTACCGCGTCAGGACTGTTTATATAAAAAAAGGGGGGCAACCGACCTAGTCGGGCCATAACCGTCCGGGACTCTGCCCGGCCGGCCTTTATAAGGCCGAGGCCCGCCGCCGAGTGAGCCCACCCCGCCGCCTGCCCTAGCCGCCGCCCTGTCTCGAGCCCCGCACCGCAGCCGCCTACCCTCGCCACCGCCGCCGCCCGCCGCCAGCTCGCCGCCTCGCTGTAGGTAGCCGCCGCCCCGACGGAGCCGCCCGCCGCCGCCGAGGTAGCCGCCGAACCGCCGTCGCCGCCGGGTTTTTTTCTTCAGAAAACTGATCGGTTTTATTTTGAAACCCTAGATCTGTTTTTTTATTTTAGATCAGATCGGTTTTTCCATCGGTTTAGTTAAGTAGCGGACGTTCGTCCGTTCGTTCATTTCAGCAGACGCTTTTCGTCTTTTAGCAACAGACCTCGAACGTTCTTTTGTTAGCATGTTCGTCCGTTTTTCTTTTTCAGGGTTTTTCCGCGATTATTTTCGATCGCGATTTCTGCCCTGATCTTCGTTTTAGTTTTTCTTTTCGCTCGTAAGTCGGAATCAGGCAATTCAAGCGCGTGGATCTTCGTCTCGAAGCCCTCTTTCCGTTTAACCAACTGGAACAAGGGTTTGCTACTGTAAAATTAGACTTTAGTTCAATTTAGTAAATGGATCTTGTTTCTTTCGTTGTTTAAGTTTCGTTGCTCCGTTTGATTTGATTCTTTTTGCAAACCAGAGTTCTTAAGTTGAACTTTCTGGTTAGATCTTCTTATTTGGAGTTTTGCCTATGCATTATTTGCTTGGTTTCTTATGTATGCTATTGTTTGCTTGCGATAGAATTCCCGGAGTGCGAAGCGTGCTACTACGAGTCCCTAGGTTTTGCGAACCATCAGCAAGGCAAGTAACACTTTGATCATACCCCTTTATTACCCAGTATTTATGCATTAGATCAAACCCTCACACATTGCATGAGTAGGTTCTCTTAACTTGTGGGTCTGGGAAGTAGATTCATGTAGAACCTATTACCTGCATTATTTTCAAACCCTTGGGAGTTACTTCTACGTTGTGCTTAGGATGCCATGCTATGCTCGTAGACGTGGATTGGGTTTGAGAGTAACCATGACAGATGTGAGATGTTAATTTAATGGTTGAACTTAAGGTGGCTACTTTAATAAACATCTGGGTGATTGGTTGTGGCACCCTGGGGTTACTAGTGGTTTGCTAAGGCACCTGGGGTTACGAGTGTAGTCCAAGGAGATCCCGGGGTTACCGTGTGATTATCCTATGGAATGCCACCTAGGCTCAAAGGGATCATAAAAATATTCATGCTAGAAACTTCCGTGTGCAGCCACAATGCCATTATGGGCTCTGGCATAGTTTGAGTAAGTTGTGTGAGCTCTTTCGTGGTGGACTAGCAGATGTAGGGGAAAGTAGGTGTACCGGTCCACCTGGGGTAAAGAGTAAATGCTTCTGAAAGACTATGTCTCGATCATCGGTTTCTCAAACACCATGCAGTTCGAGAAATCCAACGGAGGAGATCGAGTCTTGTGGGGAAAAGTGCGCCTCTACAGAGTGTACAAACTAATCATGATTAGCCGTGTCCCCGATTATGGACATCTTGAGTATCTGGTACTTGAATTATTGGTTGATCCCATCACTCTAAAACTAATTTTGCTGGGTTAATGATGGCTACTTTAATTGGGATTGAGTTGGAGGTACCTTCTCAATGATATTTCAACTACCATGAAAGTTATTCCTTTGTTGTAGGAAAAAATTGGCTTTATGCAAAAACTTTAAACCTTAGAGCCTCCACCATCCAAATATGCATATAGTGTTAGCCTTTATTCTGTTACTTGTTCTACTGTGTTATCTTTCCAGCATATTCCATGTGCTGACCCGTTTTGGGTTGCAACATGTTACATTGCAGACTTTTCAGAAGAGGAGTAAGGTGCGCTAGGTCGTTTGTCATGCAGTCAGCTATGCTGTTGGAGTTGATGGACTCACTTATCTTTCAAGCCTTCCGTTGTTATTGCGTTAGATGGCCTTATGCCATATACTTTTGTAATAAGTTCTCTTTTGAGACATTCGATGTAATAAGTGTGTGATTGCCACTTTGTTATAAATCCTTCAAGTACCGTGTGTGTCAGCATTACCGATCCAGGGATGACACAGAACACGGAGACTTCGGTCCATTCGGATCGTGGTCGCTACAGCATGCCTAGTTTCATGAATTTCGAATGACTTTTGGATTAACTAGAATTACAAAAACAAGTACGTCGACGTTTACCGGGGAGCCACAGTGCCGTGGTGTTCGAAATACATCCCCATTCATTGCATGGGACATAAGCATAAACACGTGGACACATATATGATTTTACAACCCATGTTGGTGCATCAGAGCATGTGCACATAGTTTAATTTTGAATTGTGCACCTGAAATGGCTAGAAAACCAATTTAATGTATAAAATGTCCAAACGAACCCTGAATAATTCCAATTCTTTTACGACACACATATAGTTGCATGTTCACTTCAGATAAAAGGTCTAGTAATTCAAACACCGTCCATTGTCGTTGTGACCCCATTATGTAATTCAAATCAAGATGAAAAATCAAGTAGATCCCACACAGTTTATTATCACCAACCGTGTGAGATGCAGTACAAAATATCCTGGAGCACTGTTGGTGTATAGTACGCCTATGGCTTACACGAGAAGGTGCGTCGGCTACAGTCCACAGCCGGCGCGTCAAGCACACTAGCTCGCTCCCCAAATATCATTTCACTGTTCAATCGTCGCTGCTGAAAGATGGGGACGTGGAGCCGCGTCGTGAGGACAACTTCGGCGGCCCACTCTGGCAAGAGTGTGGCCGCAGCCGCCGTGCGCGTGCTAAAAAGGTGCATGAGCGTGGCCGCAATCTACGACCGGGCGGCCAAGGCAGCCCAAACGGCCGTTGTTGCTTCTCAGGTGGTGATAACCCACAAGTGTAGGGGATCGCAACAGTTTTCGAGGGTAAAGTATTAAACCCAAATTTGTTGATTCGACACAAGGGGAGCCAAAGAATACTCTTAAGTATTAGCAGCTGAGTTGTCAATTCAACCACACCTGGAAACTTAGTATCTGCAGCAAGATAGTTTAGTAGCAAAGAAATATATTAGTGGCGGTAGCAGCAATAAAAGTAACGATAGTGTTTTTGTAGTGTTTGTGATAATAGCAACAGAAAAGTAAATAAGTGACTAGCAATATAGGTAAAGCTCGTAGGCATTGGATCGGTGATGGGAAATTACGTCGGATGCAATTCATCATGTAGAAGTTATAACCTAGGGTGACACTGTGACGCCCGAAGACCGACGTCCCAGAAGATTCCAGATGTTCCGGGTCTCCCGTGTGTTTCAGTTGTGCTTGCTTTATTTATTTTTTGCATTGCATCATGTCATCATGCCATCATGTCATTTTTTTCTTTGCATCTCAACTTAAATAAATCGTGTGGACCTTCAGTCATTTTAATTCGAGGGAAGGTGACTTCTCTTTATAACATATAAAAGCCTCAATATTTTAGGGAGCTATATAATAAATATTCCATTGTTTGGAATTACCCGCAACACACGTGCATAATTTCCCCATGTCTTTTTCACTTCGAGTTTCCCCTTCAAAAACCTTGCCAATACTTCTTTCCGTTGTTTCGAGGTTCCTCCAAAAATTTGAACATTTTTGGACACTTCAATAATCACGACTTAGTTCAAACCTATTTGAATTAAATTCAAATATGTTTGAATTATTTTCCTTCACGCCTTTTCTATTTTTCTCGGACCTTGCTCATTTTATGATACCCGAGAAAAATAGTTCCATGTGCTAGTTTTGCCCATAACCCTTCCTTTCTCCTCCTTTTTCTTCTTTGTCTTTTTCTATTTTTTTTGGAGATAACAAAAGGAAGGAGTCCAGCCTTTGGCCCATCAGGCAATCAGCCTCCAGGGCCTCACAGCAGCCGCAGTGGGCTTCTCCTCTTCCCCTAGCCAGCCGGCCCACTTCTCCCTCCAGGCCCGACCGGCTAACCCTAGCCCGACCGAGCCAGCGCTCGCTCGACCCTCTTCTCCCGCACCCCGCCGCCGCTTCTCCCGATCCCCTCTCTCGCTCTCCCCCTCGCAGCCCGCACCAGTCCCCTCGAGCGCTCGCTCGCTCTGACCGAACCCCAGCTCGTTCCTCCCCCCGATTCCCTCAGCCACCGCCGCCATCCCTCGCTCCCAGCGCCCGACCCTTCCTCCCTCTCTTCCCTTCGTGCGCCGACAGGGTCCGCGCCTCTCCATCTCCCGCAGCCTTGTCTCCCTTCGGTTCAGCAGCGCCTCCCTCTACAGCGCTGAGGCCAGCGCCTCGCCACCCTCGCGACCTCCTCGCGATTCCCGCGTCGGCCAGAGGCCCATGGCCTCCCTTCCTCGCCTGGCCCGAGCCGGGGCCCTCCTCCGTCGCCACCCCGGATTCGCCAAGGCCGCGCCCCATCCAAGTCCTCTAGCGACCCAGTACCCCGTCGGCTCTCTGGCCCCCTCCAGCCCTCCTGCCGCGGCCCTGCTCCGAGCTCCAGCAGCGCCCTGCGTCGTCCGCGCTAGGAGCTCCCCAGCGCCGTCTCCGATCCAGCGCCAGGAACGTCCGCAGCGCCCCTGCAAGCCCCTCTTCGAGCGCTCCGAACCCTGCTGCCCCTGCCATGGCCTTGTGGCCCCTTCACGCAAGACCGTGTTGTTTTTTTTGTTTTGTGTTTCTGTTGTGTTGCCCTTTTGCTGTTGTTTTGACAGAGGACCCGTGTACCCCTTCGAGTCGCCGACGACCTACAAGTTCGACTACACGTGATGACTTCATGAACAAGTACCTCTACGTTTGCACCCGAACATCTACGAAAACGAGTACCACTACCGTCGCCCCGTGCACGACGACCGACCATCAAGTACCACTACAACCGTGAACATCTTCGGATCTTCAAGTTTATCTACATGGATTCGACAAGTACCCCTTCGGAGAGGTGAACGACTACGAACGGGAACGTCTACGCAAGATGAATCGCCAAGTACCACTACTTCCACTACCGTCGCAAACGAGAACCCCAAGTACCACGACACCGACCCGAACATCTACGGGAACTCGAGCTCCGTGAACGTCTACCGTCGCCCCGAGTACCACTACCGTCGCTCGACGACCGCGAGTACCACTACCGTCGCCCGAGTACAACTACCGCTACGAGAACGACTACCTTCGGTGAAGAAAAGAGAACGTCTACTTCCTCTCCGAACGAAACATCTACTTCCTCTACGACCCGCGTGAACGACTACTTCCTCTACTTCCGCTACGTCCCTCGACGATCTCGAACCGCCCCGAAACGTTGGTTCCGAAGGTATAACCCGAGACGATGACCCGTGTGATGCTTGCTTGTGTTGTATGAAATGTTTCCCGTGTGTGCTCCGTGCCCATTTCATCCCTTTTGTCTTGTTCCTCGGTTGCCTCGTCACCGACTCGTGGGAACCCGTTGACGGGATCACCCCACCTTATCATCTTCCATGTCTCGCTCTCCGTTACCTTTTGCTCCGGACTCTCAACGAGTTACCGGAACCGAGATGTTGCGTTGCATCATTTTCGGATCGTTGCCGTGGCACCCTTTTCATTCCACCACGGTGACAAATGCTTCATATCTTCTTCATGTCAACTTTTAATAAATTGCATAAACTTGATCATGTCATCCGCATCATGTTAACAACTTTATAATGTTTAATTGTTGTTGCTTATAATTACTAAACATGCTCATGGGGATTTTCCGGACTTGTTGTTGTTATTTTCCGGCCCCATTTAAAATGCCTGAATAGTGTAGTTTTATTATGCTTCACCTCTTGCCATGTTAACAAACATTTAATCTTGTCTTGTAAATAACGAGAGTCAACTAATTAATTAATTGTGGTGTTTCGTCAATATGCAACTCGTTGCATATTGAGCTCCACTTAACTTGTAGTATTGTTTGTGCATCTTGCCATGCCTTGCATATTTAAACCGGACATGCATCATACTTGGATGCGCATCGTATGCCATGTTTATGGTATGTGTGTCTACCGCGTTGTTTGTTTTCTTTCCGGTTGCTTCTCTTGTTAGCTTCGGTTTCGTTCCGGAGTTGTGAGGATTCTCTCGTCTGTGTTGCTCCGTCTACTTCATGGATCCGTTCTTCTCCCTCGCGGAATCCCAGGCAAGATGACCGAACCCGGATACCATTACTATCTTTGCCTATTGCTAGTAGTTTCGCTCTATAGTTTTGCCTCGATGCCCATGTCTTTCTTGTCAGCCTCCTATTGTGACCATGAACCTGTTTAACCACCCTACCTATGCAAACTTTTGATTGGCTATACGTAGGCTCGCTCAGCCCCTCTTATAGCATTGTTAGTTGCAGGTGAAGATTGAAGATGCTTGCTTCATGTTGAAGTTTGTTGGGTTATATCACACTATATAAATGCTTAAAATGAAATCATCTATATACTGGCAAGGGTGGAAGGCTAAGCCTTTTGCTTGGTGATTTGTTCCACTCATGCCGTTAGGAACCGTATAAACCGGTGTTATGTTCCTTGATTATGCGTTCCTAACACGGTTGGGGTGTATGGGACCCCCTTGATAAACCGCTAAGTGCTAAGTCTTTTCCAGCAAGTCCCAATATTTGGTACTATTTGCCTCATAATAACAACTTAATTAATTAATTAAATTTGCATAGGGGGTCGCTCCCTCGGGGATTCCTAATTCTACATAGCAGGGGGGGCCAGTGCTGATGGTGTTGGTCCCGAACGGGGAGTCTGCGGGAACCACCACGGGGAAACTCGAGGATTGGGTCCTATAGAATCGCCCATCCGGTCGTGTCCTGAGACTTAGATACGCGCGGCTACTATCAGGTTGTCGACACGCCGGGAGGATTTGCTGGATTAGCCTTACCTTAGTTCGGTTTGACTTGAGCACGGGATTCCGAGAATACTCGGGTCTTCCCACTTTGGAGTTGCGACTCCGCGGATCGTGGGCTTGTAATAGGTCAAGTTGGAACACCCCTGCAGGGTTTGAACTTTCGAAAGCCGTGCCCGCGGTTATGTGGCAGATGGGAGCTTGTTAATATCCGGTTGTAGATAACTTGACACAATGTTTCAATACACTACCAGCGTGTGTACCGTGACTGTCAATTTCCGAATAGGGATTCGGGAGTTGAACACGGTGGGGTTATGTTTGACTGGCTTTAGTTAGGATCACTTCGTGATCATCTCTCGACCGAGGCACTTCTCTTCTAGCTCTCTATTACGTAAGCTAGTGCTAGTTGCTGCTGCAGACTCTTGTTGTTCCTTCACCTCTCGTTCTTTCTTCAGCCTTGTCCTCACCCAAGGCTTAAATAGTCTTGTTACCCAGGAACGGGATTGCTGAGTCCTCTGTGGCTCACAGTTACTTCACCACACAAGATGCAGGTTCAGCCGAGTTTGATGCAGGAGCTGGTTCAAGTTCTTCACTGGGAGCTCGTTGAAGAGCATGGCCGTTTGCTTGTGTCGTTTCGACGATCAGTAGTGGTTTCTACTAGGATTCGATCCTGACCTGTGGCTTTATGTTGTTTTGGTATCTTTCTTTTGGATCTTCGCCCGTAGTCGGGTTGTGATGTTCTGAATGATGTTTGGCTTATGTAATGTATTGTGTGAAGTGGCGAGTGTAAGCCAACTATCTTCTTTTGCAATTTAATTCCCTCTTTTACATGAGTCGTGCAAAGATACCAAACTTGAGATCATTCTAGGATGGGCTTATACCTTTAAGTCGTGCCTCGACACGTAGGAGGTATAGTCCCATCCTGGGCATTACAAGTTGGTATCAGAGCCTTCTCCGACCTAGAAGCCCCCACTGATTGATCGAATCTTTGACGGTTGAGTCTAGGCACACACTTGAAAATGTTTTGAGCCCTATATTTATATCGGAGAGTAGGATTTCTTTGCTTCTCATCCCCTTTCTCTCTGGTGAGGACTCCTGACGACTACTCTTGTCCCTTCTACTTTCAAAAATTGCACCAATTTTTTTTTAGGATCACGCGAGTATTGTTTGGATTGTTTCGATGTCTTTGTGACGAGAACATTGTTCTCGATGCCTCCTGTCATTAGGGGTTGTGGCAGTGTCCCGGGGAGTTGAGCTCCGAGGTGTTGTCGTCACAAATCCATCGCGGCAGTACTAGAATACTTAAGATGGCCGACATCGAAAACTCTCCTATGCGGTTGGTGGCAAGATAACCCCGACATCACCCAGTACTGGGGAGGTAGTTCGGGAGTATTGCCATAGCTTGTATAGTGGATGCGTTTCGAAGGTCCAAGGTAAACAGTTTCCGAGAAAGACTGGTTATGTGTTGAAGGATGGATACACCTGGATGTAGGTTTAGAGTTGATTGCACGGTGCTTCCCGTGTATCCCCAACACCTGATTGCATAACTGGAAACTTTCGGAAATCTATAGGTGGGTTCATCTAGTAGTTCTAGGCATTCTTCCAACGGATGCACGATATGAAGTTCGGGGTTCTACATTGAGTGAAGTGGTTTATGGACTTGTTCTGATCGGGAGTTGCATCTTAAAGGGTCCTTGGCTATGCTGATCCGGGGATGACAAAACCCTTTTGTAACACGTTCCATGAGCTTTCAGCACGAAGATGTCGAACGAAGCTTCTATCTTGTATTTGTTCCATCTGCTCCTTGTTCCTTTTTATTTATTTTTGTTCTCCAAGTGGCTTCTCGTCAAGTTGATGTACCTGCGGAATTCATTCGTTCAATTCTCTGTTCGGATAGATGTGTTGCAGCATAATCTTCTTCATAAACATATCTATCCTTTGTTTCGTTTTGATTCTGGTATTCGAGTTGCTTCGATGTCAAATGTTGATTCCATACCTTCCTAATCGGTGTTCTCATATTTCTATGGGAGTGCTAATTCCTCTTGACCATCGAGATGGTCATGTTAAATTCTTTCCAACCGGTGTGCCTTATCTTCAAGTTATTCCATACGGACACCGTTGAGAAATCTGACGATTTGTCTGTTTCATTCATCCCAAGTTGTCTTTGTTTCCCCACCCTCCCACCCTTCTTTTCTTGGAGCCAGAAAATTCTAAAATGAAATATCCATTTTATTCTTGTGATATTTCTTCATTCATTTTCCTTCAATGTTCTTATCCGGTGATTTATCGTGAAGATGCTCAAGAGCTTCAAGTTCATCATTCTTTGTTCTCAAATTCTGCCGGTGGATGTAATTCAAGATTTCGGTGTTGATCTCATCCTTTTCCTCATTTCACAATGATTTCTATTCCGGTGCACCAATTAATCATTCTCCTCTTGCTATTCATATCCGGAGTGCTGAAGATTCATAATTCCATTCTTAATCCGTTGAAGCTATTTTTGGGGTTTATCATCTTATTCAAGCCTTTTAATTCAACCGGTGCAATATCTCTTAAGCAATCTTTTTCAGCGGTGATTTCTTTAGTGGGCCCTAACCCACAGGTCTTTTTCCAGGATCTTACCTGACTCTTCTAATTATTTTTCGGAGTTATTCTCAAATTCTTCTCAAGTGTGACGTAAGAATGATTTCCATCAGTCACATGCCTTCTCCAAGATCGCTTTCAAATTCTTTCCAGCATTGGTTCAACCTTTTTAATTCTTCAATCCGGAGTGCTCATCAATTCTTCATGGCATTCTCGTCTTCATTCTCAACATTTAGAGACCGGAGAAGTGTTTCTCCCAAACCTTGGCCGTTCTCTCAAGATTCGTGGTTCTAGCTTCATGTCATCCTCATTGTCGTTTTGATTGTGAGGAATCATTTTCTTACCCATCCGAAGCATTTCATGAATTCTTTTCTTTGTGATCCTCCGAAGGCCATCATTTCAGAATATTTATTCGTTCTCAGTTTTCAACTTCGTCCTTCAAATATTCTTCATTGATGCCTCTTCGTTCGTCTCCATATTTTACGGTGGTTCTTTCAAGATTATCCTTCCGTTGTTATCATTTTAATTCATTTGTTCTTTTCACAATCCTACCGGTGGTTTGTTGAAGATTTATCCAAGCTTGTGCGAGATCTCTCTTTAATTCTTTCCAACGAGAATAAGTAGTATGCCAAATCCTTTGGTTGTCATCAATTTAAATTGGTGAAGGATATGCATAACATAAATCTTATTCTAGTTTCTTCCAAGAGGTTAATCCCTTCCTTCGGAGCTTGTTCATCATATCATATTCTCCGTTCTAAATTCTTTATCTTGTTTCCGGAGCTCCATGTTATTTCAATTACATCATTTCAAAGCTCCATCTAATTCATCACAGGCCTTGAATCTTATTCTTTCATCTTTCATTTCTCATGCTTTCATTACCGGAGTTTTCAGGGTGGTTCATCAAGATTTAATTCATCCTCGAAGTCTTCATCAAGATTTTGTTGGAGCTCAAGCATTCTTCATCATGCTCCCAATTGCAATTCTTTCTACCTTATCTTTTCAGATGGTGTTATGTCATTTTTGACAATTCCTTCATGTTTTATGATTCACGAGTTTCAAGAATGAGATATCTAAAACCATCATTTTTCCTTGTTCAGGAGATATTTCCAACCATTCAATTATTTGTTGGAGTAATCTTGGGTTGTATTTCACCTAAAAGCTTTCCCTAAGGATTGTGGCTAATTATGGTGCTTATAAATGACCCAAGTTCTTCATTTATCCTTCCGGTGGGATAAGTTTATCGTCTCCTTGTTGATCTCAATCCAATCAAATGTTTTCGTTAGTGGCTGGTTGTCACCTCATAATTTTGAGATGTTTTCCGTAAGCCCACAACGAGCTTATTCTTTTCGTTGTTGATTTCCCAACAACTCCGTTCAACCCATCTTGGTAAGGATGCTCTTTCAAATTCAATTTTGGGAGAAGTTGTCATTTTCTCTCCGTTCAATTCTTTCATTGATTTATATGCTATTCTTTCATTCCGGAGGCATTGTGATGATCTCTCTTAGACCATCATCTCGTTTTTATCAAGATCATGTTCTTGCCCTTGCTCATCATTTAACCGGAGTGTTGTGTCCTCCATTCTAGTTCCGTCATCTTATCAAGTTTTGCCTGTCTTTTAACCGGTGTGTTGTCTGAATCTTTCTTACTGTCGGGGGAAACTGTCCGCCACGAACACCTATGGGACCGGAGCCCCTTGTCTGTGCGGTACGAGGGCGGAGGAAGCACAAAGAGCAGATCGAGGCAAACACGCGGGCAGTTTTACCCAGGTTCGGGCCGCACGGATGCGTAAAACCCTACTCCTGCTTGGTTGTGTATTGAGTTGAGTGTTCGGGAGCTTGAAGAAACAGCTACACCGTACGTGAGAGTGATCTAGGTTTCGAACCCCCCCCATGTTGTGCATGGGCCTCCTTTTATAGTGCAAAGGGGTCACCAACAGGTGTCAACGTAGGAGAAAGGGGTAAAAATGTAAAAGGGGTGGTAGTTGTAACAGTGCGGGAACAGTGGAGCTACAGTACAGAACAGTGGTCTATACCTACTTTAACAGTGGGGGACAAGGGCATTTAATGCCCGTCGCCGTCGACCCCAAAAGCTCCCGCCCTAGCGTCTCCGTCCGCCACGGCGACGGATCCATCACCGTGGAGTGCCACCGTGTACCCCAGGCTGCACAGCCATCCGCCACGCGTCCCTGGATAGGCCCCAGGGCGACGCGTGGGCCGATGAGCTGGAGCGCGGGCACACAGCGCCACCTCCCCGGCAAGCACCTTGCCGGGGGCCCTGATCTTGCCGGGCCCGGGAGCTTGCCGCTTCCCGGGCCCCTTGCCGGGGCACATATAGTGCCGAGGCGTTGTCTTCTAGTCTCCCTGGCGAACTCCTCTCGCCAGGGTCTTGTGCTAGTGGAGCAGTCTTGAGCCTGGTACGGCCTTCCCGGCAAGCTCCTCTTGCCGGGGTCTCGATCTCATGTCTTGTATACTTTGTTTTTGAATGGTTTAATAAGGAGCAGGAAGGTCTCCGGCGAGCCTGCAGTAGACCTTGCCGCGGGAAGCTGCAACCGCCCGTGCACAAGTTGGAGTACTGGGGTACCCCTACCTCAGTACACCGACAGGAGCCCCCGGGCCTGGGCCACACACGGTGCCGAGCGCTGTTGGGCCAGGCCCAGAACAGTGCACGGGCACCCGCGGCCCGCGGCGCGCCGAATCCACTTCCATATCCGCCGCACCCCACGGTAACGGCACGCGTCGATTGCGGCGCCGTGGGATGGGACGTGCCCACGATCTCTTAATGGAAAGGGCGAAACGCCCCCCACTCCCCCATAAAAGCAGAGGCAGCGGGCGCGGTTCCCCTCCCTGCGCTCTCATTACGTCGTCTTCCACCTGCAAAAGATTCCTTCTTGTGCTCCGCCTCCACACCTCCGCCGCCGCCGAGCTCTTCGTCCCCCTCCTTCCACCGCGTCCGCCATGGCCCCAAAGTCCGACAAGGCGAAGGCGGAGAAGGCCAAGAAGGAGAAGTCGGAGCAAGCGGCCAAGCTCATCGCATACCGGAAGAGGCACGTCGTCTTCCCGCCGAAGCTCAGCGTGCATGAACTCTGGAACAAGTATTACTTGTTCTGGTCCAAGGGAACCGATGCGCATCCCCGCACGCGAGCATACCCGGCCGCCGCCAAGGACAGCTATCCCGGCGGGTACCACTTCTTTGCTGCCTTTTTCCATTGTGGTCTCTGTCCTCCTTTTTCGAACTTCTTCTGTGATGTCATGAACACATATGGCTTCCATCTGCTTGACTTCACCCCCAACGCCATTCTCACCATGGCCGTTTTCGCACATATGTGCGAAAACTTCATAGGAGTCCACCCCAATGTAGCCCTCTTTAGACACTTCTTCACCCCTAGAGCCGAGGCCGATGCCTCCCTCTCCGGAGGAATTTCTTGGATCTTTCGTCTGAATAAGAAAGGGGCGTACTTGCCGGGGGAGCTCCGCGGCAAGTGGGAGGAATGGCGAGCGGAGTGGTGCTGGATCGTAGAAGATCAGCCGCAAGCCTTCACCGCGCCGCGCACAACGCCCATTGTGCGCGGCAGGGACTGGAGTGACCTGGACTCGGACGATGTCAAGCTCAACATCGCCCTTGTCCGGATTCTTCGTCTTCGATTAGCCAATCTTTCTGTTGCCGAGGTGGGCGCAGATTTCCTCCGCCGGCGCATCGCCCCTCTCCAAGACCGGAAGAGGCCGTCCTGGGAGTACGGCGGCCCGGCAGACATCATGAGGCTGCGCCCTGGGCTCAATTTCAACTTCACCACTCTGGAGCTGCGGGGGATGGTACGGGAGCTCTTCAAGTACGACCCGACGCACCCCGAGTGGTTCAGGACTCCCCGGGAAGTGGTGCCGCTCTGCAACAACGCCGCCAGGGACCGGATCCTCGCCATGATGCCCATGTGCGACTCGCATGGCTTGGACCGCTCGTGGATCGCCCCGAAGCCCATCGACGTCCTCAACTTCTACGACAACCTCGCCGAGGTGGCGAGGAACAAGGAGGACCTCAAGCTGCACACGCGGGCCACCACCGACCAGGAGATCGCCTACATTGCTTCTCGGGCTGAGGAGGCCGCCGCAGCCGCGGCGGCAGGAGTCTTCGGATTCTCGCCGGAAGAGGCGGAGGCCGAGGAGGCGTCCACCCAGGCGGAGGAGGCGGAGATTCGCAGGTTGCTGAATCTTCCACCCGACGCGCTTGCCGGGGTCCCCTCACTGAGGCACTCCGGGATCCATGGGATCGCGACGGAGGCCGCGGCAATGGAGGGTATCGCCGGAGGGAGCAGAGGCGCCGCGAGGGGCAGAGGCGCCAAGGGAAAGGGGGCCGCAGCGCAGGACGCTGGGCCCAGCGAGCCGGCCGGGGCAGAGGAGGAGGAGGAGGAGGAGGCCGAAGACTCCGGCGGATCCACGGAGTTATACGCCGACGACCTCTCCTCGTCGGAGAGCTCCCCGCCCCCGGCAAGCCCGAGGCAGTCCCCGGCGAAGCGCCTCCGCAAGGCGGCGACGGGGGAAAGAGCGCAGGCGCCCCGGCAACAGCCACCTCGCCGGGCGGCTCCCCGGGGGAGTCAAGCCGCGCCAAGGTCGTCCGGCGCACCGGCCGCAGCGGAGGCGGCCCGTGCGCGGGCCACAACTGAGGCGCCACGCAGGCCGGCAGCGAGCCGGCAGGGGTCTTCTCGGAGCGGAGCAGCGGCTCCGCCCGCTCCTCGGGCGCCGGCGACCACAGGGACTGGGTCTTCGCAGCCCCCAGCCCCGGTGAACACCAAGCGCGCAAGGGAGCCTTCGTCTTCCGCTCCTCGCGCCGACGCGCCCACGGTGGAGTATGACTTCTCCGCCCTGAGCGAGGACGACGAGGAGGACCAAGAGTAAGGATTCGTGACCTCATATCTTCTTGATTTCTGTCTTGATTTTTCCGCTGACGCTGACTCTGTCTTCTGTTCTGATTTCAGGACCCTGGCCCGTCGCGTAGCGAAGAAAGCCAGGGCGCCCGAGGCTGAGGTCGCGGAAGGCTCAGCAGCAGCGGCAACAGGGGGTGTGCCGGAGCCGAGCCTGCCGGACTCGAGCGCTGCTCCGATGAGCAGCCCCCAGCGCAGCCCGCAACGCAGCCCCCAGCGTAAGTTCTGGGGTTCTCTCTTTTCGCTTGTCGGGGTACGTCTGAGGCTTTTGATTTTATCTTCATGTCTTGACATCTCTTGTCTTGTTCCGTGCAGAGGTGGAGCCGCAGCGGGAAGAGCGCCCGGAGACCACCACTGAGGAGCCGCAGGCCCCGCCATCCCCGCCAAGGCAGAACTCTCCGGCAAGGGAGAGTGCTCCGCCCAGGGTGGGTACTCCGCCGAGGCAGAGTACCCCGCCTGGGGCGAGCAGCCCGGCGAGGGCGGCCACCCCGCCAAGGCCAAGCTCCCCGGCGAGGGTGACTACTCCGACGAGGCCTAGCTCCCCGGCGAGGGAGCCCGCCGCTGAGGACGTCCGCCAAGGTAAGCTTTGTGACTTGTCTTCTTGGCTTGCCTCTTTTTTTGGATATTTGCTTGAGTCTTGAACTTCTTTCTCTTGTTCTTCTTTCTAGATCTTCCTCCTCCTGTGCCCATGGAGACGGAGGTGATCATCCTCGAGGAGGAGGACGCGCAGGGCGGCGGCGGCGATGCTCCAGTCGTCGAGGAGGTGGCCGAGGCCGCCGAGCCGGCCGCGCAGGAGACTGCCCCGGCTGCGGACGCAGCGGCCGGGGAGGGGGACGGTGGCCGCACCGCCGACCCGGAGGCCGCGGGAGCATCAGATGCTGCACCGGCCACCGGCCCCTCCGCCGGCGAGGAGCAGAGGTTCTATCTCGAGGCCCCCAACGGCGTCTTCATCCAGATGCCGTGGGGGTCTTCGTCGCGAGCTCCTGTGGAGGGCGAGGCATTCGACGGAGAAATCCTCGCCTCCGCAGGCCTGAAGATCGTCCAGGCGCCTGGCGGGAGTGAGGGGCCCGAGGAGGAGCGGTTGGTCCACCAGCTCCTGGCCCTTTACCGGGCCAGGCAGGCGAAGCTCGCCTCCCGGGAGGCCCTTGCCGCCAAGGCCGCGGCGGAAATGGAGAAGCGTGCGGCGAAGCTCCGCGCCGCCAATCAAGCAGCCCTCCGCGAGGTGGCGGAGGAGCGGGAGCGTCTCGCCGGCGAGTACCAAGAATGGGTGCTCGAGAAGGCTGAAGCCGATGAACAGCAGCGTCTCGCCGGGGTGGAGATGTCCCGGCGAGAGGGAGAGCTCGCGCAGCGGAAGGTTGAGCTAGACTCTCATGAAGAAGACCTTGCCGCTCGCGAGGCTGCCCTTGGCGGGGAGCTGAAGGAGGCGAAAGCCGCCGCGGTTGCCGCGGAAGACGCCAAGAAAGAGCTCGCCGCCAAGGTTGAACAGTTGGAGAAGGCGATGAAGGTCAGCGCCGAGAAGGTTGCCGCGCTCATCTTGGAGCGCGAGAAGGATGCTCACACCAACTCAGAGCTTCAGGTGAGTCTATCAAAGAGGGGCGACGAGCTGAAGGCCGCCAAGGACTCCATTGAGGACTTGGAGCTGAAGGTCACCACTCTGAAGGAATCGCTTGATGCTGCCCGGGCTCAGGAGGCCAAGTTGAAGGATGAGCTCCGCAAGGAGCGGACCTTGGTGGAGAGCGTCAACAAGGCGTCCGAGCTCTTCCGGCAAACCATTGAAGTGTGGACCGAAGAGCTGGTTTCTTCTGCGTCCAATATTGACCAGGAGCTGCTGGCGCTGAAGGTCGAACACCTTATCTACTCGCCGGACCCGGATCTCCCGCACAACGCCAAGCTCAGCCTCGGCTCTTCTGAAGCAGAAGACGCCGCCCCGCCGGAACAACCCCGACGACGGCTCCACGTCCTTGTTGGATCCGCGGGCCCGTCGGGACCAGCGCCAGGTCCTCGACGACCGGCGAGATGAAGACGCTCGAACCACAATCGAGCGCCGCCGAGAAGCTCGGCGACAATCCGACAAGAGAGCTGGGAACACCGTCGACGCGCACGCGCCCGGTGAACCAGGCGACTTGCCGTACGCGGTAGGCTGCCCTGCGTTCACCCGCGAGCTGCGGCGCGTCCAGTGGCCCAGCATGAAGAATTTCAAGCCCGACGTACCGGAGAAGTACGACGGCAAGACGCACCCCTCGGAATTCCTCAGCGTTTACACCATCGCAGTACAAGCTGCCGGGGGGCGCGACGAGAAGATCTTGGCTAACTACTTCCCGCTCGTGCTGAAGCCGAACGTCCGTTCATGGCTCATGCACTTGCCGGAAGGCTCCATCTCTTCTTGGGCCGACCTCTGCCACCAGTTTGTTGGCGCCTTCACCGGCGGCCACAAACCCCATGGCCAGGAGAGCGATCTCCACATCTTGGCCCAGAAGGAAGGCGAGCCCCTGCGCAAGTATATCCAACGCTTCAGCCGGGTGCAGCACAACATCCCTGACGTTCACCCTGCCGCGGTTATCAGCGCGTTCCATCAGAACGTGCGTAACCGCCGCATGCGTGAGGAAATGGCGATGACCAAGATCAGGGACGTCAGCGAGCTCTACGCTCTTGCTGACAAGTGCGCACGCGCAGAAGAGGGGAGGAAACTCCCCGGGGAGGATGCTGGCGCAGGGGGAAGCGACAGCGACGACGCCGCCCCGGCAAAGAAGAGCCGGCGGCGGAACAACAGAAAGAAGGGCAAGAAGGAGGTGCTTGCCGTCGAGAAGTCCGGCAAGGAGGCCCCCGCCAAGCAAGCACAGGCTGGCGGCTCCAGCAAGGAGCCTGCCCCTGCAGCGGCGGCCGACAAGCCGGGTAGCTCCGACAAGCAATACTGTAAAATTCACCGCACCAAGGGTCACGATCTCTCCAACTGCAAGCGCGTCGAGTACCTCGTCGAGCAGCAGAAAGCTGAGTACGAGAGGCGCGACAAGGAGAAGGCTCAAGGTGGCGGGGAGGAGCCCAGCAAGAAGCGGCCATTCAACGGCCGGGGAGGACGCCGCGGCAAGGCTAAGCAGCGGCAAGGAGATCGACCTCCCCGGGGCCGCGACAACGACGAAGACGACGATGAAGACATGGAGGATGACGAGAACAGCGAGCAGGAGTTCCAGAAGGCCACGGAGGTCCTGTGCGTCGACGGTGGCGCCTCCCTGCACACCTCCCACCGCCAGCTAAAACAGTGGGTGCGTGAGGTGAACGCAGCGGAGCCGCCCGTGGAGTCGCGCAGGCTCCTCAAATGGTCCAGCACGCCCATCGTTTTTGACCTTGAGGATCACCCTGACCGCACCACGGCGGTCGGGTGCTTGCCGATGCTGGTTTCTCCCACCATCCGCAACCTCAAGGTCACCAAAATGTTGGTTGACGGCGGGGCCGGGCTAAACTTGATCTCCTCTGCTGTGATCAAGAAACTCCAGATTCAAGATGGCGAGCTCGAAGAGACCGGTCCATTCCAAGGAATCAACCCGGGAAGGAGCAAGCCCAAGGGAAAGATCACTCTGCCGGTGACCTTTGGCGGGGAGCTCAACTTCAGGACTGAGCGCATCACCTTTGACGTCGCCGATATTCCATTGCCCTACAATGGGATACTTGGCCGTCCTGCCCTCGCCAAGTTCATGGCAGCTTCCCACTATGCCTACAACGTGCTGAAGATGCCGGGGCCGATAAGCGTCATCACTGTCCACGGCGACAAGAAGGATGCGCTTATTTGCGCCGACAAGATTTACCGGGATGCGGCAGCTGCGGCCGAGAAGGATACTCTTGCCGCTGAAGCTCCCGGGGGGAAGAAGACGAAGACCAAGTCCGGCAAGTGCTCTGGGACCCACTCCGGCAACCGCACCTCTTCGGAGTGCTGCGCTGCCGTCGAGGATGTTCCATCGAGCTCCACCGGCAAGAGCAAGAAAGGAATGGCAGCTCCTCCGGCAACCAAGAAAGTGTCCGCAAAGGAGGACGGCACTGGTGGTACCTTCACCATCAGTGCCACTCTTGACAGCAAATAGGAAAGCGCGCTCGTTGCCTTCCTGCGGGCGAATGTCGATGTGTTTGCTTGGCAACCATCTGACATCCCCGGTGTTCCCAGGAAGGTGATTGAGCACAAGCTTGCTGTCTGTCCTCATGCGCGGCCCATCAAGCAGAAAGTGAGGAAGCAAGCCGTGGAGCGCCAAGAGTTCATCAACGAGGAAATCAAGAAGCTAGAAGCAGCTGGCCTAGTTAGAGGTGTGATCCATCCGACGTGGTTGGCAAACCCAGTCGTCGTGCGCAAGGCCAACGGGAAGTGGAGACTGTGTATAGACTTCACCGATGTCAATAAAGCATGTCCCAAGGATCCCTTCCCTTTGCCGCGCATTGACCAGATCGTTGACTCCACTGCCGGATGTGAGCTACTCTGTTTTCTTGATGCATACTCAGGCTATCATCAGATTTTCATGGCCAAGGAAGATGAAGAGAAAACTGCATTTATCACTCCATGTGGCACTTATTGCTTTATCCGCATGCCATTTGGGTTGAAGAATGCAGGCTCAACTTTTGCAAGGGTAGTATACACTGCTTTTGAGCCACAGATTCACAGAAATGTAGAGGCTTACATGGATGACATCGTGGTGAAGAGCAAGAGCAAAGAAACCCTGATTCAAGACTTGGAAGAAACGTTTCAGAACCTGCGCCGGATACAGCTCAAGCTGAACCCCGAGAAGTGCGTCTTTGGAGTCCCCTCCGGCAAGCTTCTCGGGTTCTTTGTATCACAAAGGGGGATTGAAGCCAACCCCGACAAGATCAAAGCCATCGAGCAGATAGAGGCCCCGAAGCGCGTCAAGGATGTCAGAAGGCTTGCAGGTTGTGTTGCTGCCCTCAGTAGGTTCATTTCAAAGTCTGCAGAACGCGCCCTACCTTTCTTCAAAATCTTGAAGAAGGCAGGTCCCATGAAGTGGACTCCGGAAGCGGAGGCGGCGTTGCAGGATTTGAAACGGTACCTGTCCTCCACTCCTATACTTGTCGCACCTAGACCACAGGAAAAGTTGTTGCTATACTTAGTAGCAACCAACCAGGTGGTTAGTGCTGCGTTGGTTGCGGAGAGGGAGTCCGACGAGGAGTCAGCATCACCGGCAAGCGGATCCAGCGACAAGCAGGGGGCTGACCCGACAAGCTCTGGCCCCGACAAGGAAGACTCTGCGCAGGAGCAAGGAGAGGTGCGGAAGAAGATGGTGCAGCGCCCAGTGTATTTTGTAAGCTCCCTTCTCCAGGGGGCTAGGTCAAGATACTCTGGTGTGCAAAAGTTGCTTTTCGGCCTCCTCATGGCCTCGAGGAAGCTGCGCCATTACTTCCAAGCCCATGAGATAACAGTGGTCACTCGCTTTCCGTTGAAGAGGATATTGCACAATCCGGAAGCAACAGGCAGGATCGTCGAGTGGGCACTGGAACTGTCGAGCTTTGGACTCAAGTTTGAAAGTACTTCAACCATACAGAGCCGAGCTTTGGCAGAATTCATTGCTGAGTGGACCCCAACGCCAGAAGATGAAGTTCAAGAAACAAGTGCACCTGTGCAAGAAGCGACAAGTGAATGGGTAATGTATTTTGACGGTGCCTTCTCGCTGCAAGGCGCCGGTGTTGGCGTGGTACTCATCGCGCCCACCGGAGAGCACCTCAAATACGTTATCCAGATGCACTTTCCCAGGGAGCAAGCGACAAACAACACTGCAGAATACGAAGGCTTGCTTGCCGGCCTCAGGATTGCGGCCGAACTTGGGATCAGAAAGCTGATTGTGCGGGGCGATTCTCAGTTGGTGGTCCGACAAGTTAACAAGAGCTATCAAAGCCCTTTGATGGAAGCCTATGTCGATGAAGTGAGAAAGCTTGAAGAACACTTTGAAGGTCTGCAGATGGAGCACGTTCCAAGGGCTCAAAATGAGATTGCAGATGGCCTTTCAAAGTGCGCCGCGATGAAGTTACCTGTGGAACCAGGAACCTTTTTGCTCAAGCTGACTCAGCCATCCGTTACACCATCAATTGGGCAGCCCAAGAAGAGAAAGTTGGTCTCCGGCGACTACTTGCCGGCGGATCTTCCCGAAACCGCCGCCAAAGTTCCCAAGATCAACAACAACAACGCTGAGGAACAGTTTGCTCCTGCAAGTCCTCGGGCTTGTGCAGTTGAAGCAAGTGTTCCCGACAAGCCTCGCCCCGGCGAGCTTGCCGGGGGACAGTCAGCTCCGGCAGGACCAGAGGTCTTTGCCGTAGAAGCTGAGGTTCCCGCAGCGGCCCTCGAGCCTTTAGTCCTTGCCGTCGAGCCTAGGGCTCCGGCATGGGCGCAGCAGATCGTCCGTTTTCTGCAAACTGGAGAACTTCCCGACGACCCTCAAGAGATAGAGAAGATAACCAGGCAGTCAAGTATGTATCAGTTCGTGGATAACGAGCTGTACAGAAGAAGACTCAACGGTGTCAGGTTGAAGTGCATCTCCAGAGAAGATGGACGGAGGCTGTTGGCGGAAATACACGGAGGCATATGCGGCCACCACATTGGCGCAAGGGCGCTTGCCGGGAAAGCTTTCCGGCAAGGGTTCTTTTGGCAAGAAGCCCTCCAAGATGCAACTGCACTAGTAACCAAGTGTGAAGCGTGCCAGTTCCATGCGAAGCAGATTCATCAGCCAGCTCAAGCTCTCCAAACAATCCCTTTGTCATGGCCCTTCTCGGTCTGGGGGCTCGATATCCTCGGCCCTTTCCCTCGAGCTGTCGGGGGCTTTGAGTACTTGTACGTTGCAATCGACAAGTTCACAAAGTGGCCAGAAGTGGAGCCAGTGAGGAAGGTGACAGCACAGTCAGCGGTCAGGTTCTTCAGGTCGATTGTTTGCCGTTTCGGGATCCCTAACAGGATCATCACCGACAACGGTACGCAATTCACTAGTCGCACCTTCATGCAGTACGTCCAAGACCTTGGCGCCAAGATCTGTTTTGCTTCTGTTGCTCACCCGAGGAGCAACGGTCAAGCGGAAAGGGCAAATGCTGAAGTGCTGCGCGGACTCAAGACAAGGACCTTTGACAGGCTGCGCAAGTGTGGAAGAAATTGGATAGAGGAGCTCCCGGCGGCTCTTTGGTCAATCAGAACGACACCAAGTCGAGCCACCGGACAGACACCCTTTGCTCTAGTCTATGGAGCAGAGGGCGGAGGAAGCACAAAGAGCAGATCGAGGCAAACACGCGGGCAGTTTTACCCAGGTTCGGGCCGCACGGATGCGTAAAACCCTACTCCTGCTTGGTTGTGTATTGAGTTGAGTGTTCGGGAGCTTGAAGAAACAGCTACACCGTACGTGAGAGTGATCTAGGTTTCGAACCCCCCCCACGTTGTGCATGGGCCTCCTTTTATAGTGCAAAGGGGTCACCAACAGGTGTCAACGTAGGAGAAAGGGGTAAAAATGTAAAAGGGGTGGTAGTTGTAACAGTGCGGGAACAGTGGAGCTACAGTACAGAACAGTGGTCTATACCTACTTTAACAGTGGGGGACAAGGGCATTTAATGCCCGTCGCCGTCGACCCCAAAAGCTCCCGCCCTAGCGTCTCCGTCCGCCACGGCGACGGATCCATCACCGTGGAGTGCCACCGTGTACCCCAGGCTGCACAGCCATCCGCCACGCGTCCCTGGATAGGCCCCAGGGCGACGCGTGGGCCGATGAGCTGGAGCGCGGGCACACAGCGCCACCTCCCCGGCAAGCACCTTGCCGGGGGCCCTGATCTTGCCGGGCCCGGGAGCTTGCCGCTTCCTGGGCCCCTTGCCGGGGCACATATAGTGCCGAGGTGTTGTCTTCTAGTCTCCCTGGCGAACTCCTCTCGCCAGGGGTCTTGTGCTAGTGGAGCAGTCTTGAGCCTGGTACGGCCTTCCCGGCAAGCTCCTCTTGCCGGGGTCTCGATCTCATGTCTTGTATACTTTGTTTTTGAATGGTTTAATAAGGAGCAGGAAGGTCTCCGGCGAGCCTGCAGTAGACCTTGCCGCGGGAAGCTGCAACTGCCCGTGCACAAGTTGGAGTACTGGGGTACCCCTACCTCAGTACACCGACACTTACCCCTTGTGTCATTCTTTCAATTGTTTCGGAGGCAATGTGTTGCTGTTTTCATCAAGTATCATCTCAACTTGGCAAGTTCTTGTTAATTCCTTCCATTTTTCAGACGGAGTGCTGCCCGAATTCTGTCATTCGTTTTCCTTGGCTATACCATTGCGATTTCATATTCTTTTGGTTCGTGAGCTCTCGTTTCATGTCTTTCAACCTGCAAGGTTCTCATAATGCTCCTTGTTCCTCTTTTCCAACGGAGTGTTTCATCTTCGTTCATCTCCGTTGCATTCTTTCTTTCAACTTGTTTAACCTCTCAAGGTTCCTGGTTTCACTCGTTTCTCGAAGAAGCAACTTTGTTTTACCTCTTCCTCTTCCGTTTTATTTTACCCGGTGCTATCTCTAGGATCTCGGGTCGAGATCCTCTGTTAGTGTGGGAGAGTTGTGACGCCCGAAGACCGACGTCCCAGAAGATTCCAGAAGATTCCAGATGTTCCGGGTCTCCCGTGTGTTTCAGTTGTGCTTGCTTTATTTATTTTTTGCATTGCATCATGTCATCATGCCATCATATCATTTTTTTTTCTTTGCATCTCAACTTAAATAAATCGTGTGGACCTTCAGTCCATTTAATTCGAGGGAAGGTGACTTCTCTTTATAACATATAAAAGCCTCTCAATATTTTAGGGAGCTATATAATAAATATTCCATTGTTTGGAATTACCCGCAACACACGTGCATAATTTCCCCATGTCTTTTTCACTTCGAGTTTCCCCTTCAAAAACCTTGCCAATACTTCTTTCCGTTGTTTCGAGGTACCTCCAAAAATTTGAACATTTTTGGACACTTCAATAATCACGTCTTAGTTCAAACCTATTTGAATTAAATTCAAATATGTTTGAATTATTTTCGTTCACGCCTTTTCTATTTTTCTCGGACCTTGCCTATTTTATGATACCCGAGAAAAATAGTTCCATGTGCTAGTTTTGCCCATAACCCTTCCTTTCTCCTCCTTTTTCTTCTTTGTCTTTTTCTATTTTTTTGGAGATAACAAAAGGAAGGAGTCCAGCCTTTGGCCCATCAGGCAATCAGCCTCCAGGGCCTCACAGCAGCCGCAGTGGGCTTCTCCTCTTCCCCTAGCCAGCCGGCCCACTTCTCCCTCCAGGCCCGACCGGCTAACCCTAGCCCGACCGAGCCAGCGCTCGCTCGACCCTCTTCTCCCGCACCCCGCCGCCGCTTCTCCCGATCCCCTCTCTCGCTCTCCCCCTTGCAGCCCGCACCAGTCCCCTCGAGCGCTCGCTCGCTCTGACCGAACCCCAGCTCGTTCCTCCCCCCGATTCCCTCAGCCACCGCCGCCATCCCTCGCTCCCAGCGCCCGACCCTTCCTCCCTCTCTTCCCTTCGTGCGCCGACAGGGTCCGCGCCTCTCCCTCTCCCGCAGCCTCGTCTCCCTTCGGTTCAGCAGCGCCTCCCTCTATAGCGCTGAGGTCAGCACCTCGCCACCCTCGCGACCTCCGCGCGATTCCCGCGTCGGCCAGAGGCCCGTGGCCTCCCTTCCTCGCCTGGCCCGAGCCGGGGCCCTCCTCCGTCGCCACCCCGGATTCGCCAAGGCCGCGCCCCATCCAAGTCCTCCAGCGACCCAGTACCCCGTCGGCTCTGTGGCCCCCTCCAGCCCTCCTGCCGCGGCCCTGCTCCGAGCTCCAGCAGCGCCCTGCGTCGTCCGCGCTAGGAGCTCCCCAGCGCTTTCTCCGATCCAGCGCCAGGAACGTCCGCAGCGCCCCTGCAAGCCCCTCTTCGAGCGCTCCGAACCCTGCTGCCCCTGCCATGGCCTCGTGGCCCCTTCACGCAAGACCGTGTTGTTTTTTTGTTTTGTGTTTCTGTTGTGTTGCCCTTTTTCTGTTGTTTTGACAGAGGACCCGTGTACTCCTTCGAGTCGCCGACGACCTACAAGTTTGACTACACGTGACGACTTCATGAACAAGTACCTCTACGTTTGCACCCGAACATCTACGAAAACGAGTACCACTACCGTCGCCCCGTGCACGACGACCGACCATCAAGTACCACTACAACCGTGAACATCTTCGGATCTTCAAGTTCATCTACATGGATTCGACAAGTACCCCTTCGGAGAGGTGAACGACTACGAACGGGAACGTCTACACAAGATGAATCGCCAAGTACCACTACTTCCACTACCGTCGCAAACGAGAACCCCAAGTACCACGACACCGACCCGAACATCTACGGGAACTCGAGCTCCGTGAACGTCTACCGTCGCCCCGAGTACCACTACCGTCGCTCGACGACCGCGAGTACCACTACCGTCGCCCGAGTACAACTACCGCTACGAGAACGACTACCTTCGGTGAAGAAAAGAGAACGTCTACTTCCTCTCCGAACGGAACATCTACTTCCTCTACGACCCGCGTGAACGACTACTTCCTCTACTTCCGCTACGTCCCTCGACGATCTCGAACCGCCCCGAAACGTTGGTTCCGAAGGTATAACCCGAGACGATGACCCGTGTGATGCTTGCTTGTGTTGTATGAAATGTTTCCCGTGTGTGCTCCGTGCCCGTTTCGTCCCTTTTGTCTTGTTCCTCGGTTGCCTCGTCACCGACTCGTGGGAACCCGGTGACGGGATCACCCACCTTATCATCTTCTATGTCTCGCTCTCCGTTACCTTTTGCTCCGGACTCTCAACGAGTTACCGGAACCGAGATGTTGCGTTGCATCATTTTCGGATCGTTGCCGTGGCACCCTTTTCATTCCACCACGGTGACAAATGCTTCATATCTTCTTCATGTAAACTTTTAATAAATTGCATAAACTTGATCATGTCATCCGCATCATGTTAACAACTTTATAATGTTTAATTGTTGTTGCTTATAATTACTAAACATGCTCATGGGGATTTTCTGGACTTGTTGTTGTTATTTTCCGGCCCCATTTAAAATGCCTTAATAGTGTAGTTTTATTATGCTTCACCTCTTGCCATGTTAACAAACATTTGATCTTGTCTTGTAAATAACGAGAGTCAACTAAATAATTAATTGTGGTGTTTCGTCAATATGCAACTCGTTGCATATTGAGCTCCACTTAACTTGTAGTATTGTTTGTGCATCTTGCCATGCCTTGCATATTTAAACCGGACATGCATCATACTTGGATGCGCATCGTATGCCATGTTTATGATATGTGTGTTTACCGCGTTGTTTGTTTTCTTTCCGGTTGCTTCTCTTGTTAGCTTCGGTTTCGTTCCGGAGTTGTGAGGATTCTCTCGTCTGTGTTGCTCCGTCTACTTCATAGATCCGTTCTTCTCCCTCGCGGAATCCCAGGCAAGATGACCGAACCCGGATACCATTACTATCTTTGCCTATTGCTAGTAGTTCCGCTCTATAGTTTTGTCTCGATGACCATGTCTTTCTTGTCAGCCTCCTATTGTAACCATGAACCTGTTTAACCACCCTACCTATGCAAACTTTTGATTGGCTATACGTAGGCTCGCTCAGCCCCTCTTATAGCATTGTTAGTTGCAGGTGAAGATTGAAGATGCTTGCTTCATGTTGAAGTTTGTTGGGTTATATCACACTATATAAATGCTTAAAATGAAATCATCTATATACTGGCAAGGGTGGAAGGCTAAGCCTTTTGCTTGGTGATTTGTTCCACTCATGCCGTTAGGAACCGTACAAACCGGTGTTATGTTCATTGATTATGCGTTCCTAACACGGTTGGGGTGTATGGGACCCCCTTGATAAACCGCTAAGTGCTAAGTCTTTTCCAGCAAGTCCCAACATTTGGTACTATTTGCCTCATAATAACAACTTAATTAATTAATTAAATTTGCATAGGGGGTCGCTCCCTCGGGGATTCCTAATTCTACATAGCAAGGGGGGCCAGTGCTGATGGTGTTGGTCTCAAACGGGGAGTCTGCGGGAACCACCACGGGGAAACTCGAGGATTGGGTCCTGTAGAATCGCCCATCCGGTCGTGTCCTGAGACTTAGATACGCGCGGCTACTATCAGGGTGTCGACACGCCGGGAGGATTTGCTGGATTAGCCTTACCTTAGTTCGGTTTAACTTGAGCACGGGATTCCGAGAATACTCGGGTCTTCCCACTTTGGAGTTGCGACTCCGCGGATCGTGGGCTTGTAATGGGTCAAGTTGGAACACCCCTGCAGGGTTTGAACTTTCGAAAGCCGTGCCCGTGGTTATGTGGCAGATGGGAGCTTGTTAATATCCGGTTGTAGATAACTTGACACAATGTTTCAATACACTACCAGCGTGTGTACCGTGACTGTCAATTTCCGAATAGGGATTCGGGAGTTGAACACGGTGGGGTTATGTTTGACTGGCTTTAGTTAGGATCACTTCGTGATCATCTCTCGACCGAGGCACTTCTCTTCTCGCTCTCTATTACGTAAGCTAGTGCTAGTTGCTGCTGCAGACTCTTGTTGTTCCATCACCTCTCGTTCTTTCTTCAGCCTTGTCCTCACCCAAGGCTTAAATAGTCCTTTTACCCGGGAACGTGATTGTTGAGTCCTCTGTGGCTCGCAGTTACTTCACCACACCAGATGCAGGTTCAGCCGAGTTTGATGCAGGAGCTGGTTCAAGTTCTTCACTAGGAGCTCGTTGAAGAGCGTGGCCGTTTGCTTGTGTCGTTTCGACGATCAGTAGTGGTTTCTACTAGGATTCGATCCTGACCTGTGGCTTTATGTTGTTTTGGTATCTTTCTTTTGGATCTTCGCCCGTAGTCGGGTTGTGATGTTCTGAATGATGTTTGGCTTATGTAATGTATTGTGTGAAGTGGCGAGTGTAAGCCAACTATCTTCTTTTGCAATTTAATTCCCTCTTTTACATGAGTCGTGCAAAGATACCAAACTTGAGATCATTCTAGGATGGGCTTATACCTTTAAGTCGTGCCTCGACACGTAGGAGGTATAGTCCCATCCTGGGCATTACAGACACAGAACTAGCTCTAGTTCATCAATGCAATGTAGGCATGTATTCCGAATATAGTCATACGTGCTTACGAAAAAGAACTTGCATGACATCCTTTGTCCTACCCTCCTGTGGCAGCGGGGTCCTATTGGAAAGTAAGGGATATTAAGGCCTCCTTTTAATAGAGTACTGGACCAAAGCATTAACACATAGTGAATACATGAACTCCTCAAACTATGGTCATTATCGGGAGTTGTCAGATTTAGGGCTCCACAAGACCCAAGAAGTTCGAACACAGGGGCGTGAACGAAGATCTCTCCCTCTCACGTCTACCTAGCGTCTCGCTCTCGTCTCAGTGGAGGGATTCAAGCAAACAACAGACAGAACACACAAGAGTTTATCCAGGTTCGGGCCACCGCGTGGTGTAAGACCCTACTTCCTGCTTTGGTGGATAAGCTTCGGGTGAGCTGGGAGATGAACTAGTACAATGGCTCCCGAGCTCAGGAGGCGAGCTCGGGAAGGTCAGGAGGCAAGTGTTCTTGCTCCTTGCGTGGTGGCAGAGTGTATGAGTCGATCTCGAATGTATCCGTCCCCCCTCTTACAGTGGGAATCCTAGCTACTTATATAGGCGCCACGGTCCTCTTCCCCCGAAATGTTTAGGCAGGAAGGGATCCCACAATGGCCATTTTTGAGTGGGAACACAAGGACGTTCCTACCCTGACAAAAGTGGTCTTCGCCTGCAAAAGGATCAGGCGGTGACACGGTGGTGGGCTCGACGGTGACATCCTCCTTGTCATCCTTGCGATCTTCGGTCTTGTTGCACCAAAGGGGAAACCTTTGCCCCGCTCCTTGGGAACCAACGGCTGCGCTGTCCCCTCTGCACCGAAATGGCAACTGTGCCACTGGCGGACGCTGGCACCCACTCGCACAGTGCATCACTGCTGACATCACTGCCTCCTCCTAAGGCAGGCTTGGCCTTGGATTCTCCGCCCCTCCGGAGCGCCTTGCTGAGGCCGCTCCCGAGGAGGTATTGACGTCGTTCTCCTCGCGAGACTTAGCCCACTCGCGAGGGTCTTGGTCAGCTGGTCGATCAGCTGGGCCGTACCAGGCCGCTTGTAGGAGCGCGTCGTGGCCTGCAGACAAGAAAGTCTGGGTACCCTGGTTCCCAGGACACCGACAGTAGCCCCCGGGCCGAAGGCGCGCGCGGAGTTGGCTTCAGGGCGGAGCCTTAGTTGAGGATGAAGCGTCGCGGGCCCCAAAAAGGCTGCGGGCTAGGCTGGCGCGTGACAGCTGGATGGGACGTGAGCGACTCCGCTTCCCACGCGGTCTTGGCAATCGTGTGACTTGACACCTCCTCGGCACGGGTGGCGGGGCGATTATGGCTGCGCGCGAGTGGTCGTCGGTTGATCCTCTTGGCCTATAAACAAGGGGTGAGGCACCACGCCTCTCACTTGACTGTCGCAGGCCGATCCCTGCTGCTTCCATTACTCTAGGGGCTTCCATGGTGCCGATTCACAGGTTCTCGGCCGCGGAGAAGTGGAAGAGCCCGATGGTAGAGCCTGAGCGGCTCCCCCCGAAGAAGAGGCGCCATAGTTCTCCGAGTGTGTCCCTGAGACCGTCGGACGCCCTCACATGGTCCACGCGTGCACCGCCGGGATTTCCGCTTCCCTTCTATGCTCCAGCGGCAGGCAGACAGATCGGGGGCGGCGACAGGGGTGGCGCCATCAGTCGCCCGGAGAGACGGGCGTCTCCTCGCACGCTGTTGCCGTCCCATTCTAAGGATGATGCCCGCGAATTCATCGTGTGGGCAGGGGCCCCTCCGCATTCATGGATCCTTCTTCCTCCGTTCCTGAGTGAGGTGCTCCCGGCTCGTGGCCGGGTGACGATAGAGCTGAGGCACGAGGGGTGTCGCCTTCCTCCTTCGCATGCCAACGTGGAGGTGATTTCTTTTGGCCAGGTCTTCATGACCTCGGGTTGGGGTGTGGTGCGCCGTGCCTGCGCCTCCGCCGGGAGGCACATTCTTCATTTCGCGCTGGATATGATGGGCACGATGACCTTCAAAGTCTTCGGGGCGGACGGCCGCCGGCTGCCGTGTGGCGCGTGGAAAGGGCTCATCGGCGACCATTCCCTATGCCGTCAGGGCAGCGAGGCGCTCGCCATCGGCTACGTCTCCGACTCTCTTCGTAGCAGTTACGCTACCCCTGAGACGGCCTCGAGCTCTGATGAGAGCTATGAGCCGCCAAGTCGCCACCCCTATCGCCGGAGGGAAGCGGTGTCCTCCCGGCGTCGTCGTTGTTGAAGGAGTTCAAGCCGCGTTCCTCGGGAGCGTCTTCCTTAGCTTAGTTCCTGCGGGACATCATGGAGGGCTCCACAAGGGCATGTAAATTCTTGTAATACTTTTGCTATTGTCTGGTATTATAAACTTATGTCCTTCGTGAGATCCTTGCTAGAGCAGGACTTTCCCTTCCTTCTGTTCCCGCAGGAGTTTAGGGCCCTACGCCTGCGAGACCCAGTCCCGGGACAAGCCTCAGCCTGCGCTGGTATGCCAGGTCACGATGCCGTGGTCAAGGCCAGGAGGAAAGGGGTCCAGGGTCCGGTAGGAGCCCCCGAGGCGCGATGCTTAGGAGGTCCCTCTTGGCGTGCAGGCAACCGCCCACTAGTCCATCGGGAAGGGTTTTCATGCGTCAGCGGGTTCATGATTATAGTAGATGGTGGTGTAGGTACGCGAGTAGGTGCGGCGTTGAAAACTTATCTTAGCAATTCCTGCGGTCAGGTGGTGGTACTTGATTTCCTGTTGCCCTTCCCTTGAGGCACGGTTTTGCGTCTAGGTGCCTTAAAGAGGAGGCGGCGATGGTCACTCCCGAGGCCCTGGGGACGGAGGTCACGGGGCTGGTGGAGACGTTTCTCCGGGTTGCTACCATTGCAGCCGAAGAGGAGAAGACCGGTGATGCTGCGCTCGGTGATGCCTGGTCCGTTCCTATTTAGTGAGAGAAGTGTGAGTGCCTCGAGGAGGCGTAAGAACTTTGCTTGAATTTGAAAAACTTGGCGTTATTGTAATAGCTAGATGATTTCCATGCTTGCTTCCTTTCATGCTTGCTTAGGTGCTCTGCGTCGGCAGGGCCCAACCCCGCGCATACCTCGACCGCCGTTGAGCCCTCCGGATGACCAGGGTTACCGTAGTAACTAGACTCAAGGGATGAGGGGCTACGTGGCTAGTGAGGCCCTTGGGTCGCGATGTCCAAGGGTCCCCCTTGACGTTCAAGCGATCCCGTTTTTGTTCTGCGTCGGCAGGTGCTAGGCTTCTCGCCCCTCGTTGGTTACTCCAAGTGGAAGGTTAGAGATGCAGTGTAGCAGAAGATTTCCCTTGGCAATACCAAGGATCGATTCCCCTGAGACTCCCAGTTTCAACAAGAAGGTGTCAACTGCTAACGGCGCCGGATATTAGCAATCAACGTGGACCTGCACACAGATATAAATAACTTTGCTCCCAACGAGTACAGAGAGGTTGTCAATCCCTCCGGCCTTGTAGTTTACAAAGGATCAAACGCAAGTGATAGTAGTGATAGATATAATTGCAATAGTAAATAAAAAGCGGAAAAGTAAATAGCGGATGTGATCAATGATGATAATATGGACCGGATTCTCATGATGTTCACTAGTGATGTCTCTCTCCCAAAAGATGATAAAACAGCTATGTGAGGTAAACGAATTACAACTGGGCAATTGACAGGACTAATGCTGACTACATTGCAAGAAAGGTTGAGGTTCAAAGCATGGGCGGTACGCCAAAGTAAGTAGACCGAAATCCATCAATATCTACTACTAATCATCCACCTTGAGATATCTATCCAGAACATCTCGCTGGTATTAAGTTGCGAGTCCCACCCATAGTGTAAACTCAATGCAACAGACAACTGCATTAAAAGAACTTTGCGTAAAGTAAACAATCCTTGCACCCGCGGGCACAAGCACCGTTGTTTTCCCCCTTGTGGCAACAGCCCATCCCCTAGACTCATGTTTCTGTCACTCAAGCTAGTCATCGAGGGGCATGAACCCACAATCGAGCATAACGTTCCCTCTTGGAGTCACTACCTACTACTTGGCCAAAGCAATAAATAACAACGGAGAACATGCAAGAATTACTTACGAACATAAATATAAAAGAGGTGAATCAAATATATTACTCAAGCACAATCTGAACATAATCTCATAATCCATCGGATCCCAGCAAACTCATCATAGCAACAGCATAATGATTACATATGTGCCTCGATCATGTAGGGCAGCTCACGAGGACTAATTAGTGAAGCACAAGAACGGGAGGAGAACATCACATAGCTACTGGTCATGGACCCATGGTCCAAGGGAGACTACTCACAACTCATCCGGGAGGCGTCCATGGTGGTGGAGAAGCTCCCGGTGGTGATCCTCCCCTCCGGCAGTGTGCCGGGAAGAGTTCTCCTGGTGCTCCCGATCTTGGAAGCGGCGGCGGCGGCGGAACAGAGATGAGATCGCGAAAAAGAGTTCCCATCTCGAGGGTTTCGGGAGACGCTTTAAATATATGCCAAAGGGGGGCATTGGAGGAGCCTCGGGGGGCCCAGGCGCCCCCCCGGCGCTGCCCAGGGGGGGCGCGCGGCCCAGGGGGGGCGCGCCGCCAGGGCGCCTGGAGCCCTGGTGCCCCCCCCCCCCGGCTGTACTTCGGGCGCAAGGTAGCTTCTGGAACACTGATTTTTTTTATAATTTTTCTGGATTTTTCCTGGCAGTTCTCGTAATGTGAAAACCTGAAATACAAAAACAACCGAAAACAGAAACTGGCACTGGGGTGCACTGAGTTAATAGGTTAGTCCAAATATGATCAAAAGTGTATGGAAGTGTATAAATAACATAGCAATATCACCCAAAAGAGGCATGGAGCAAGCAGAAATTATAGATACGTTTTGGACGTATCAACATCCCCAAGCTTAATTCCTGCTCGTCCTCGAGTAGGTAAATGATAACAAGAATAATTTCTGTGGTGACATGCTATTAACCATATAGGACTTACTCAAAGTCATATTGTAATGCCCAGGATGGAGTTATACCTCCTACGTGTCGAGGCACGACTTAAAGGCATAAATCCATCCTAGAATGATCTCAAGTTCGGTAATCTTTGCACATCTCATGTAAAAGAGGGGATTGTAAACAGAAAATAGTTGGCTTACACTCGCCACGTCACAGAATTACAATTCAAGTCTCAATCATCATACATTAAGAACATCACAACCCTCTAAGGGCAAAATCCAAATGCAAGATACCAAACTTAAATAAGTAAACCACAGGCGGATCGAATCCTAGTAAGAGTCTCCACTACTGATCATCCGGGTATCGTACATAGTACCGACTACGCTCCTCGTCGAACTCCCAATCCAGCTCGGTGCCATCACCTGGATAGCTCACAGCTGAACCTGCATCTGGTGTGTGAAGTAACTGTGAGCCACAGAGGACTCAGCAATCCCGTCTCCGGGTAACAAGACTATTTAAGCCTTTGGGTGAGGATAAGGTTGAAGAAAAGAATAAGTGTCTGCAGCAGCAACTAGCAACTAGCTTACGTGAGTGAGAGCGAGAAGAGAAAGCCTCGGACGAGAAGTGATCATGAAGTGATCCTAGCTACAAGCTCAACAAACATAACCCCTCCGTGTTCAACTCCCGAATCCCTATTCGGAAATTGACGGTCACGGAACACACGCTGGTAGTGTATTAGAAACATTGTGTCAAGTTATCTACAACCGGAATGAACAAGCTCCCATCTGCCACATAACCGCGGGCACGGCTTTCGAAAGTTCAAAACCCTGCAGGGGTGTTCCAACTTGACCCATTACAAGCCCACGATCCGCGGAGTCGCAACTCCAAAGTGGGAAGACCCAAGTATCCTCGGAATCCCGTGCTCAAGATATACCAAACTAAGGTAAGGCTAATCCAGCAAATCCTCCCGGCGTGTCGACACCTTGATAGTAGCCGCGCGTATCTAAGTCTCAGGACACGGCCGGATGGGCGAAGCTATGGGTGTACGCCAGATACCTCGAGTTGCCCCAAGGCGGCCCCGCAGGCTCCCCGTTTCGGACCAACACTCATGAGGAGCACTGGCCCGGGGTTGTTGATTAAGAAAGAGGGTTAATTACTCCCTATGCAAGTTTAGTTTGTTATTAGGCAAATAGTACCAATGTTGGGACTTGCTGGAAAAGACTTAGCACTTAGCGGTTTATCGAGGGGGTCCCATACACCCCAACCGTGTTAGGAACGCATAATCAAGGAACATAATACCGGCTTATACGGATCCTAACGGCATGAGTGGAACAAATCACCAAGCAAAAGGCTTAGCCTTCCACCCTTGCCAATATATAGATGATTTCATTTTAGCAATTATATAGTGTGATATAACCCAACCAAACTTCAACATGAAGCAAGCATCTTCGATCTTCACCTGCAACTAGCAACGCTATAAGAAGGGCTGAGCGAAGCGTACTTAGCCAAGCAACGGTTTGCATAGGTAGGTTGGTTAAACATGGCAATTGGTTACAAGTAGGAGGCTGACAAGAAGATCATGGGCATCGAGGCAAAACTATAGATCGAGATTACTAGCAAAAGGCAAAGATAGTAATGTTATCGGGGTTCGGTCATCTTGCCTGAAGAGAAGTCGTTCGGATCGTAAGAAGGGTCCTCGTGCTCAACCTCGTTGGAAACCTCGTGCTCGAACTCGAACTCAGACTCTGCTTCCGGCTCTAAACAAAACAATCACACCAAGCACCAATCAACAAAATGCAATGCGCACTCGGAAAAGATGAATGCATGATGGATGCACTAAGGATGCACACGGAGCACGGAAAATATCACTGAAGCAAATCACCTCAAAACATGATAACAATCTGATATTATTAATCTACACAGAAAATCAATCAAGTTTGATATAAGATTCGCTGAAATCGGAGTTACGGGCTAAAAGTTATGCCCGAAACAAGAATTGAGCGAAAGCTGAAAATTACAGCATCATAGCAACTTCGGAGCTCAAAATAATTAAGCTACAGCATTCAAATAACATGGAAAAGGGCATGAACACAAACTAGACATATACTACAGCAACGAAGTCCAAAGGTGCACCCCCAACGGAGCCACGGATCAATAGCAAATTATCTTGGACATATTGAACTTGACAATAAAATTCTGACAGCATAATTTTATTGAAACTTTGGAGCAAAAGATAAACATGCTACAGCCACTTAAATGGACATGTGAGGACATGAATGGAAAGACAACAATATATACTACAAGGAACAATCAAGATCCACTCCAAAACTATCATGCTTTGTCCTAGAACATCACACGAACATGGCATCGGAACGTTACAGATTTCAGACTTAGTGAAAATCCACTAAGTCCTAAAACAGCAATATCATCATAGCATCTAAAAGAGCATGTTTAAGTCACCTCGAAACTAATCATGGCAAGTGGTAAGCACCTCATCAAAGTTCACACGAAGGTGAACCCGAACACACAAGCATGCTTCATGGAGGTAAACACAACGATAGCAACGAGCTCAACAAGATGGCATTTCATAACAAGTGAAACAACATCACAGCCACATGGCACTTTGCAACGATGATAACAAGGCAATAATAAATCTATCATGCAACCTATCACAAACAACATGTAGATCATGGCAAGACGAACACGTGGACATGTCATTTGCATCATTCGGATAAACGAGCTAAAAGATATCACATGGCAAAGGTGGCACAAAATATCACATAGCAGCAGTTTATAACATGATGCACTCTTGCAACAGAAAAACAAGCACCTAGATGATCTCCAACATGCATGACAACAACAGGTAAAACGTAGAGCAAGTCTCCACGAACGTCTGGACATATTATATGCGCGAATCGGAGCAACAGACAAAAAGTTAGAGCAGGTCAAACATTGCATCTCAGAACAAAATTAACAGGGACCTAGTGATGTAGAGGTCAACCTCAGATCCAGATCTGGGAAAAACAACACGTGCCGGATCTGGAGATCGGGCCGGTGGAGGCTGAAGACGGGCCCGCGGCGGCGGAGGCGAAGCCGGCCTGGGAGCGGCCCGGCTCGGCGGCGAGCCCGCGGGGCGTGCGGTGCGGCGACGGGCCTTCGGGCCCCGGCACGGAGGGACGACGCGGACGGGCCCGCGGTGTGGAGCGGGGCGGCGAAGGCTGGCGGGCGGAGGCCCAGGCGCGGCGCGCGGTTTCTGGGGGAGCTGGGCCGGTGGAGGCTGGGGCCCATTCGGCGGCGGGGGAAGTGGGGACCTGGCCGCGGCGATCGGGGCGATCGGCCGAAGGAAGACGGGCCTCTGGGCCCTGGCGGTGCACCGGGGAAGTGGTCCCTTGGGCCACCGAAGCTGGTTCGATGCGGTGGATCGAAGGACCCCGAGGCCTTCGACGAACTGGTCCCGGCCTATCGATCGACCCGGTCGATCCAGCGCCTGGCGGCGGCGCTGGCGCGTTGACTTGGCGCAGATCGAGGAGCTGCGGGCTGCGGAAGGAAACGGCGGCAGCTGGTTCCCCAGGGGAACTTGCCAAGTGGCAGTAGGTGGATGGCAGATCTGAGAAAATTTAGGGGGGAGGAGGAGGAAGAAGATGGAGATGCCAAAATTAGACTAAGGTCTAATATATAGCAGGGTTTAGGGTTAGGGGGGAATTTAGGGATGTTTGGGGCCCCCCGATCGCGATCCGACGGATCCGATCGCGGGGAAAGATTAAAAGGGCCTAGGAGAAGATAAAAGACTGCAGTAGGGGTGTTTCCGGGACACAAAGTGAAGGCACTTTGGACCCACACGAACAACGGATGGGATAGCCAATGGAGTCCAAATGAGACGAGATTTGAGAGGCGGGTTGCACACAACAAAACAACACCACACACAACAACCTCGCGGCACACCGGTAACGTTACACGCCCAAACAACAAAGTAGGCCTACGGGACGTCATGGACACGTGAGGGAGCTCCGGAACGCGAAACGGACAACGGGAAGGAACGCGTGGAACCGGATGCAACCGACAACACAAATGCAATGCGATGCACATGTCTACATGATATGAATGAATGCCACACACTCACACAACAAAACGACGAAAACCCGAAAGACAAAGAACCCGGAATGGAAATAGATGAAACCGGAGATATATTATATACCCCAAAAGGGAAAGTATTACATCCGGGGCATTACAAACTCTCCTCTACTACAAAAAGATCTCGTCCCGAGATCTAGGACTGGAAAAAGGAAGGGTACTCGGAACAAAGATGATCTTCTCATTCCCAGGTAGCTTCTCGGTCGGTGTGATGTGACCACTCGACTTTCAGAAACTTGATGGACTTGTTGCGGGTCTTGCGTTCGGTTTCTTCGAGAATAGCAACGGGATGTTCTCGGTAGGACAGGTCTTGTTGAAGATCAATCTCTTCAAACGGAATCATGCGCTCAGGTGCCTTGAAGCATTTGCAAAGCTGAGACACATGAAAGACATCATGAACATTGGCGAAGTTTGAAGGGAGCTCAAGTTGATAGGCTAGGTCGCCTCTTTTGCCAAGAATCTTGAAAGGCCCGACGTATCTAGGAGCAAGCTTTCCTTTGATACCGAATCTTTGGGTGCCTTTCATCGGAGACACACGGAGATAGACATGATCATCAATGTTGAATGCCAAATCACGATGCTTGCCGTCATAGTAGCTCTTCTGACGCGACTGAGCGGCCTTGAGATTCTCACGTATGACTTTGCACATTTCTTCGGCTTCTGAGATCAAGTCATTGCCAAGGAGTTGACGTTCGCCTGTTTCAGACCAGTTGAGAGGGGTACGGCACTTTCTGCCATAGAGAATTTCAAACGGTGCTTTGCCTGCACTTGCTTGAAAGCTGTTGTTGTAAGAGAACTCGGCAAATGGAAGGCAGTCTTCCCATTTCGTGCCAAAGGAGATGACGCAGGCTCTGAGCATGTCTTCTAGAATCTGATTCACACGCTCGACTTGACCACTGGTCTGAGGGTGAAAAGCAGTGCTGAATCTGATCTTAGTTCCCATGGCGGACTGAAAGGAGTCCCAGAACCTTGATGTGAACAAGCTTCCACGGTCTGAGGATATAACTTGAGGAATGCCATGTAGGGACACAATTCTGGAAGTGTACAACTCTGCAAGTTGAGCTGCATTGATTGATTCCTTGACTGGCAGGAAGTGAGCGACTTTGGTAAGCTTTTCAATCACCACGAAGATAGCATCATTTCCTCGCTTGGATTTTGGAAAACCAGTGATGAAGTCCATTTCAATGTGGTCGAACTTCCACTCGGGAATAGGAAGAGGTTGGAGAAGACCGGCTGGACGTTGATGTTCTGCTTTCACTCTTCTGCATACATCACATTCATTCACGAATTGGGCAATCTCCCTTTTCATGCGTGTCCACCAGTAAGACTGCTTGAGATCTTGATACATCTTGGAACTGCCAGGATGAATGGAAAGGAGAGAATCATGAGATTCTTCCATTATGAGCTTCCTGAGATCACCTTTGGGAACAACGAGTCTGTCCTCGAAGAACAAGGTATCTCTCTCATCAACACGGAAGCACTTGTATTTTGGAGTGCCCTTTGCAATCCCATGTTTCACTTTCTTCACCATGGTATCACTGAGCTGGGCCTCACGAACTTGATCTTCCAAGGTAGGAGCAATTTGAAGATTTGCAAGAAAACCCTGCGGAACAACTTGAAGGTTGAGTTTCCTGAATGCTTCACAAAGCTCAGGCTGGTACGGCTTGATAAGAAGGCTGTTGAAAAATGCTTTTCTGCTCAAAGCATCTGCAATCACATTCGCCTTGCCAGGAGTGTATTCAATGCTGGGATTGTACTCTTGGATCATTTCAACCCAACGAGTCTGACGGAGGTTCAGATGCGGCTGTGTGAAGATGTACTTCAAGCTCTTGTGATCAGTGAAGATGTCGACCTTTCTGCCCAACAACAGATGTCTCCATGTAATGAGAGCATGTACCACAGCTGCTAGCTCGAGATCATGTGTGGGATAGTTCTTCTCACTTGGCTTGAGCTGACGAGAAGTGTATGCCACAATTCTCTTATCTTGCATAAGCACACCACCAAGACCTTGAAGAGAAGCATCACAGAATACTTCATAGGGCTTGGATTCATCCGGAGGAGTCAGAACTGGAGCAGAGACAAGCTTATCTTTGAGAGTTTTGAATGCCACTTCACACTCTGGAGACCAAAAGTATTTGACATTCTTCTGAAGCAGGTTGGAAAGAGGCTTGGCAATCTTGGAGAAGTTCTCAACGAACCTTCTGCAATAGCTGGCAAGACCCAGAAAACTGCGGAGCTGCTTGACGTTTTGAGGAGCTTCCCAGTTGACAATTGCTTCAACTTTCTCGGGATTAACCGCAATACCATCAGCTGAGATGATGTGGCCCATGTACAAAACCTTATCGAGCCAAAACTCACACTTTGAGAACTTGGCATAGAATTTATGCTCTCGGAGTCGATCAAGAACCAGACGTAAGTGCTTTTCATGATCTTCTTCATTCTTGGAAAACACCAGAATATCGTCCAGATACACAAGCACAAACTCGCCAGTATAGGGGTTGAAGATGTAATGCATCATCCTCGAAAAGGTAGGAGGAGCATTGGCGAGACCGAAGGACATGACGGTATACTCGTATGAACCATAGCTCATTCTGAAGGCCGTCTTGGGAATGTCCTCCTCACGAATGCGAATTTGATGATAGCCCATTCGAAGGTCTAGCTTAGAGAACACTTTAGCTCCTTTGAGCTGCTCGAAGAGTTCGTTGATGTTGGGGAGCGGATATTTGTTCTTAATCGTCTTCTTGTTCAATGGCCGGTAATCAACACAGAGACGCTCCGTGCCATCTTTCTTCTTGACAAATAAGACACCACAGCCCCACGGAGATGTACTAGGCCGGATGAGACCCATACGCTCCTGTTCATCCAACTGCTTCTTCAGTTCCTTCAATTCTTCCGGAGAGAGCTTGTACGGACGCCGGCATGCAGGCTCAGTGCCCGGCTCGAGTTCAATGACAAACTCCACCTGACGGTGTGGAGGCATGCCTGGAAGTTCTTCAGGAAAGACGTCTTGATATTTGTTCACCACCGGAATTTGAGATATGGCATTAATCTCGCCCTTATCATTGAGAGAGAAAAGCCGAATAGTATTATCCCTGGAGGCGAAGATAATCACATCTTCATCAGAATGAGTCAACTTGACTTCTTTTTGAGCACAATCAATGTGAGCATCATGCTGAGAAAGCTAATCCATTCCAAGGATGAGGTCAATATCAGAATGACCAAGAACCACCGGTTTAGCCAGAAAACGATAATCTCCCATGCGAATAGAAACATCCGGAGCATAGACAGTAGAAGACATACGTCTCCCCGGAGAAATGACTTGCAACCTCTGAGGCAAATTTGAAGTGGCAATATTGTGCTTGGATGCAAATGGTTGAGACATGCAAGAGCATGAAGCACTCGAATCAAATAACACTTTAGCTGGAAAAGAGTTAACTGGAAGGTTACCCAAAATGACATCAGAAGAATTCTCCACTTGTGCCGCATTCATCAGATTGACCCTTGCTGCCTTTGGATCATGCCTGACAATAGCTGAACTCACAGGTGGAGGAGGTGGAAGACGCTTCGGATTCGGACATCTATTGGCATAGTGACCCTTCTGGCCACACTTGTTGCACACCACTTCAGAGAGAGGACGGAAATGAGAGCCACTTGACTTGGAGCCTTGAGAGTGAAACTGCTTCTTCGACTGGTTGCTCGGGTTGGGTGGGTGGGAGAAACCACGACCACTAGAGTTCTTGTTGTTGAAGTTGTTGTATGGAGCTCGAATCACTGGAGGAGGAGGAAGCCAGAATTTCTGATGCTTCGAGACCATCTGAGACGATGAGGAAGAGTGAACAACATCTCGAATTCTCTTCTTAGAAGCCTCCATCTTAAGCTGAGCTGCTTCTTGTTTCAAAGCCATGCTATAGAACTTGTCGAATTCATCGGGCTCGAACAAAGTGAGAGCAAGCTGAAGTTCATCTTTGAGACCTCCACGGACCTGGTAGATTTTACTCTTGGCATCAGGAATGTCTTGCTTAGCATAGCGAGCGAGGTTTTGGAACTTGACATTATACTGATAGACTGTCATGGAGCCCTGCTTCAGGTTGCGGAATTGCTCACGCATACCCTCGATGACACTTGTAGGAATGTGATGCGAGCGGAAATCCTTGCAGAAATTCTCCCAAGAGATCACTTGATCCGGCCTGGAGTCTTTGTACTGCTGCCACCAGTCAGCTGCTTGATCTTTCAGTTGGAAGGCTGCAAACTTCACATAATCATCTCCCTTCACGTTACTGCACTCAAAATGCTTCTTTATGTCGGTTAACCAATCCTCAGCATCAAGAGGGTCGACACAGTAACTGAAAGCTTTAGGATTGTTAGCCAGGAACTGGTTAAGAGTAGCATGGTGCTGCTGGAAGAAGTTGCCTTAGTTCCCTGGAACACCCTGATTAGCTTGCATAGCTTGCATCTGCTGCATCATCTGCATCATCAACTGAGTGTTCTGAGTTGTAGTCTGCATAATTGCTCTCCAAGCCTCAGGCGGAGGAGGAGGAGGGGAAGGAGGATGTTCTGGAACCTCTTCCACCTCTGGGTTAGCGTTGGGAATCCTTTTCGGAGCCATCCTGTAAGAGATGACCACGAATCAGCAATTGATTGACAAAAGGTATAAGCTGAATCAATGGAATGAATTGCAACAAGTCTTCACAATAATCATTCAAACAATAGAACGAATGAAAACATCCGAACAAGAGGAACGGATGAAATTCTCAGTTAAATGATAACATCAGTCTTCACGAGAAGCCACATAGGGAACAAAATGAAAATAAGACAAGAACAAGGTACGGAAAGGAACAAACACAAGAGAGGAGTTTCGTTCTAACATCTTTGTGCTGAAAGCATATGAACGCGTTACGAAAAGGTTTTGCAATCCCCGGATCAGCATAGCCAAGGATCCTTTAAGATGCAACTCCTGATAGTAACATCGGTCATATAACCCCTTCACTCAATGTCGAACCCCGAACTCACTAACCTGCATTCGTTGGAAGAATGCCTACGATCTACTGGATAAAACCCACCTATAGATTTCCGAAAGATTCCAGTTATGCAATCAGGTGTTGGGGATACACGGGAAGCACCGCGCAATCAACTCTAAACCTACATCCAGGTGTATCCATCCAACAACACATAACCAGTCTTTCTCGGAAACTATGTACCTCGAACCTTCGAAAAGCATCCACTATAACAAGCTATGGCAATACTCCCGAACTACCTCCCCAGTACTGGGTGATGTCGGGGTTATCTTGCCACTGGCCGTATAGGGGAGATTTTCGATGTCGGACGTCTTAAGTATTTAGTACTGCCGCGATATGCTTATGACAATGACACCCCGAAGCTCAACTCCTCGGTAACAGGAGGCATCGAGAACAATATCCTTGTCACAAGAACATCGAAACAATCCCAGAATACTCGCGGGATTCCTAAAAAAAAATTGTGCAATTTTTGAAGATAGGAGAGACAAGAGTAGTCGTCAGGAGTCCTCACCAGAGATAAAGGGGAAGAGAAGCAAAGAAATCCTACCCTCCGATATAATATAGGACTCAAAAAGTTTTCAGTGTGTGCCTAGACTCGACCGTCAACGATTCGATCAAACAGTGGGGGCTCCTAGGTCGGAGAAGGCTCTGATACCAACTTGTAATGCCCAGGATGGAGTTATACCTCCTACGTGTCGAGGCACGACTTAAAGGCATAAATCCATCCTAGAATGATCTCAAGTTCGGTAATCTTTGCACATCTCATGTAAAAGAGGGGATTGTAAACAGAAAATAGTTGGCTTACACTCGCCACGTCACAGAATTACAATTCAAGTCTCAATCATCATACATTAAGAACATCACAACCCTCTAAGGGCAAAATCCAAATGCAAGATACCAAACTTAAATAAGTAAACCACAGGCGGATCGAATCCTAGTAAGAGTCTCCACTACTGATCATCCGGGTATCGCACATAGTACCGACTATGCTCCTCGTCGAACTCCCAATCCAGCTCGGTGCCATCACCTGGATAGCTCACAGCTGGACCTGCATCTGGTGTGTGAAGTAACTGTGAGCCACAGAGGACTCAGCAATCCCGTCTCCGGGTAACAAGACTATTTAAGCCTTTGGGTGAGGATAAGGCTGAAGAAAAGAATAAGTGTCTGCAGCAGCAACTAGCAACTAGCTTACGTGAGTGAGAGCGAGAAGAGCAAGCCTCGGACGAGAAGTGATCACGAAGTGATCCTAGCTACAAGCTCAACAAACATAACCCCTCTGTGTTCAACTCCCGAATCCCTATTCGGAAATTGACGGTCACGGAACACACGCTGGTAGTGTATTAGAAACATTGTGTCAAGTTATCTACAACCGGAATTAACATGCTCCCATCTGCCACATAACCGCGGGCACGGCTTTCGAAAGTTCAAAACCCTGCAGGGGTGTTCCAACTTGACCCATTACAAGCCCACGATCCGCGGAGTCGCAACTCCAAAGTGGGAAGACCCGAGTATCCTCGGAATCCCGTGCTCAAGATATACCGAACTAAGGTAAGGCTAATCCAGCAAATCCTCCCGGCGTGTCGACACCCTGATAGTAGCCGCGCGTATCTAAGTCTCAGGACACGGCCGGATGGGCGAAGCTACGGGTGTATGCCAGATACCTCGAGTTGCCCCAAGGCGGCTCCGCAGGCTCCCCGTTTCGGACCAACACTCATGTGGAGCACTGGCCCGGGGTTGTTGATTAAGAAAGAGGGTTAATTACTCCCTATGCAAGTTTAGTTTGTTATTAGGAAAATAGTACCAATGTTGGGACTTGCTGGAAAAGACTTAGCACTTAGCGGTTTATCGAGGGGGTCCCATACACCCCAACCGTGTTAGGAACGCATAATCAAGGACCATAATACCGGCTTATACGGATCCTAACGGCATGAGTGGAACAAATCACCAAGCAAAAGGCTTAGCCTTCCACCCTTGCCAATATATAGATGATTTCATTTTAGCAATTATATAGTGTGATATAACCCAACCAAACTTCAACATGAAGCAAGCATCTTCGATCTTCACCTGCAACTAGCAACGCTATAAGAAGGGCTGAGCGAAGCGTACTTAGCCAAGCAACGGTTTGCATAGGTAGGTTGGTTAAACATGGCAATTGGTTACAAGTAGGAGGCTGACAAGAAGATCATGGGCATCGAGGCAAAACTATAGATCGAGACTACTAGCAAAAGGCAAAGATAGTAATGTTATCGGGGTTCGGTCATCTTGCCTGAAGAGAGGTCGTTCGGATCGTAAGAAGGGTCCTCGTGCTCAACCTCGTTGGAAACCTCGTGCTCGAACTCGAACTCAGACTCTGCTTCCGGCTCTAAACAAAACAATCACACCAAGCACCAATCAACAAGATGCAATGCGCACTCGAAAAAGATGAATGCATGATGGATGCACTAAGGATGCACACGGAGCACGGAAAATATCACTCAAGCAAATCACCTCAAAACATTATAACAATCTGATATTATTAATCTACACATAAAATCAATCAAGTTCGATATAAGATTCGCTGAAATCGGAGTTACGGGCTAAAAGTTATGCCTGAAACAAGAATTGAGCGAAAGCTGAAAATTACAGCATCATAGCAACTTCGGAGCTCAAAATAATTAAGCTACAGCATTCAAATAACATGGAAAAGGGCATGAACACAAACTAGACATATACTACAGCAACTAAGTCCAAAGGTACACCCCCAACGGAGCCACGGATCAATAGCAGTGATCTTGGACATATTGAACTTGACAATAAAATTTTGACAACATAATTTTATTGAAACTTTGGAGCAAAAGATAAACATGCTACAACCACTTAAATGGACATGTGAGGACATGAATGGAAAGACAACAATATATACTACAAGGAACAATCAAGATCCACTCCAAAACTATCATGCTTTGTCCTAGAACATCACACGAACATGGCATCGGAACGTTACAGATTTCAGACTTAGTGAAAATCCACTAAGTCCTAAAACAGCAATATCATCATAGCATCTAAAAGAGCATGTTTAAGTCACCTCGAAACTAATCATGGCAAGTGGTAAGCACCTCATCAAAGTTCACACGAAGGTGAACCCGAACACACAAGCATGCTTCATGGAGGTAAACACAACGATAGCAACGAGCTCAACAAGATGGCATTTCATAACAAGTGAAACAACATCACAGCCACATGGCACTTTGCAACGATGATAACAAGGCAATAATAAATCTATCATGCAACCTATCACAAACAACATGTAGATCATGGCAAGACGAACACGTGGACATGTCATTTGCATCATTCGGATAAACGAGCTAAAAGATATCACATGGCAAAGGTGGCACAAAATATCACATACCAGCAGTTTATAACATGATGCACTCTTGCAACAGCAAAACAAGCACCTAGATGATCTCCAACATGCATGACAACAACAGGTAAAACGTAGAGCAAGTCTCCACGAACGTCTGGACATATTATATGCGCGAATCGGAGCAACAGACAAAAAGTTAGAGCAGGTCAAACATTGCATCTCATAACAAAATTAACAGGGACTTAGTGATGTAGAGGTCAACCTCAGATCCAGATCTGGGAAAAACAACACGGGCCGGATCTGGAGATCGGGCCGGTCGAGGCTGAAGACGGGCCCGCGGCGGCGGAGGCGAAGCCGGCCTGGGAGCGGCCCGGCTCGGCGGCGAGCCCGCGGGGCGCGCGGTGCGGTGATGGGCCTTCGGGCCCCGGCGCGGAGGGACGACGCGGATGGTCCCGCGGTGCGGAGCAGGGCGGCGAAGGCTGGCGGGCGGAGGCCCAGGCGCGGCGCGCGGTGTCTGGGGGAGCTGGGCCGGTGGAGGCTGGGGCCCGTTCGGCGGCGGGGGAAGTGGGGACCTGGCCGCGACGATCGGGGCGATCGGCCGAAGGAAGACGGGCCTCTGGGCCCTGGCGGTGCACCGGGGAAGTGGTCCCTCGGGCCACCGAAGCTGGTTCGATGCGGTGGATCGAAGGACCCCGAGGCCTTCGACGAACTGGTCCCGGCCTATCGATCGACCCGGTCGATCCAGCGCCTGGCGGCGGCGCTGGCGCGTTGACTTGGCGCAGATCGAGGAGCTACGGGCTGTGGAAGGAAACGGCGGCGGCTGTTTCCCCAGGGGAACTTGCCAAGTGGCAGTAGGTGGATGGCAGATCTGAGAAAATTTAGGGGGGAGGAGGAGGAAGAAGATGGAGATGCCAAAATTAGACTAAGGTCTAGTATATAGCAGGGTTTAGGGTTAGGGGGGAATTTAGGGATGTTTGGGGCCCCCCGATCGCGATCCGACGGATCCGATCGCGGGGAAAGATTAAAAGGGCCTAGGAGAAGATAAAAGACTGCAGTAGGGGTGTTTCCGAGACACAAAGTGAAGGCACTTTGGACCCACACGAACAACGGATGGGATAGCCAACGGAGTCCAAACGAGACGAGATTTGAGAGGCGGGTTGCACACAACAAAACAACACCACACACAACAACCTCGCGGCACACCGGTAACGTTACACGCCCAAACAACAAAGTAGGCCTACGGGACGTCACGGACACGTGAGGGAGCTCCGGAACGCGAAACGGACAACCGGAAGGAACGCGTGGAACCGGATGCAACCGACAACACAAATGCAATGCGATGCACATGTCTACATGATATGAATGAATGCCACACACTCACACAACAAAACGACGAAAACCCGAAAGGCAAAGAACCTGGAATGGAAATAGATGAAACCGGAGATATATTATATACCCAAAAAGGGAAAGTATTACATCCGGGGCATTACACATATGACAAAAGCTTACTGAGACAATGAATCTATAGTAATTAAGTTGCCTCATGAGAAAATCACAAAGGACTGAAAGTTTTACAATATGATACTGAAACATCAAAAAGATTTGTAATGAACATGATGTGCAAGTATGATAAAGTGATATCTCGCTTGCCCCCTTTAGTGAAGCAAAACATAAATGCAGGGGCACCTTCAAGGTTTAAGTGATGACTAGATACAATGATTTCAGAATAAACGATATCACAATCATGCAAAAGACAATGCTAGTTTGGGACAATGCACATTACACTCAGAATGACAATCATGCTCTCAGTAGTTGGTGCTTTTAAAAGAAGGTGGAGACTCTCGAACCGTGGCTTTTGTTGGCAAGGTTGAAAACCCGTAATCGGAAACAAAGACAAAACATGTACCAGAGCTCTTGGTTTAAAAACAAAGGTAACAATTTATTTTTAGATCATGCATGTTTTGTCAACGAATGCTAGCAGATAACTCAATCACTTCTTGAGATGGACAAGTTTCGAGGAACGGCTCCCGAATGAGGACGATCACATCCTCTTAATCTCCTTTGTTTATCACTGCCAAAGTTTTCTGATTTCTCATGAACAAAGCGTGAAGGAGGGTTTGTTTGTTATATTATCTTTTTGAGCCGGGCGCACTCAATGCCAGTTCCTTCTCGTGTTATGGGTTTGCACATTATACATGCAATCCCGGGGTGAAGCTTGTCCAACTTAAAAAGATCATTAATTAACTACTACTTCCTCATGGACTTACAACAGAGGCACAAAATAAGAATGCTTTTCTTTGAATAATTTTGAGATGGCCCATGCAAGTCTCCGTTAGGAATGGCAGGTAAATACCATGTAGGAAGATATGGTGGACTCATATGGCATAACTGGGTTAAAAGGATGTGGATGCACAAGCAGTCAGTCCGCTTAGTACAGGCGAAGGTTAGCAAAAGACTGGGAGCGACCAACTAAGAGAGCAATGACGGTCATAATCATGCAGTGCGACAAAGCAACATTGAATCAGGCATGTAAGTTATATCGCTATTCAGAAATAAAAGATCATCAAGGCTTGACAGACTTTCTTTACAGTCTTAAATATGCGTGAGCATACGCCAAGTCAATCAAAATAAATTCTCGAAGGAAGATATTACTAAACCATACCACATCATAGGAAAACAAATCATGTTGGTACTCCAATAACACATTGGGAACCCCCCAGCTATTTGGGACTAACCATAAGAAAACATGAACTACTAAGCGCCATCATGCACGTAGCATCTTTATCATAGACATATCAACCAATGCAACGGAAGCAAACTCTCTTAATAAGATAAGCATGATGATTAAAGAGAGTTCAAGCAACCAACTAAACGAAAGCTCTTTAAAAAGATAAGCATGAATACTAAGAGCTGAACATGATAGTAGCTATTAAAAGACAGAGAACACACACAACAAAGATAGACATGAAAATTCTATGTTATGTTCTAGGTAGAAGTGGAGCGTGTTTCTCTCCCACATAAAGAAAGCTGAGTTCCGACTCGTTATGAAAAACTAAAGAAAACTAAAAAGCAAGACGCTCCAAGCATAGCACATAACACATGAAGTGATAAAAATATAGTGGAACGAAAGACGAACTGATAATGTTGATGGAGAAGGGGATGCACGAGGGCATCCCCAAGCTTAGACGCTTGAGTCTCTGTCGGGGAAACTGATCACCCACGAACACCTATGGGACCGGAGCCCCTTTTACGGTACGGCAAGGGAGCGGAGGGAGCACAAAGAGCGGATCGAGGGGCACACGCGGAGAGTTTACCAAGGTTCGGGCCGCACGGATGAGTAAAACCCTACTCCTGCCTTGGTTGTATTGAGTTCTTGAGCTCGGGAGCTTGAAGATCTACAGTACTAGCTACACCGAGCGTGGGAGTGATCAAGTTCCTAGAATCGAACCCCCTCTACGTTGTGCATGGGCCTCCTTTTATAGCTCAAAGGGGTCACCGACAGGTGTCGTCGTAGAGGAGGGTAAAAGCGTAAAATTGGTGGTAGTTGTAACAGTGCATGAACAGTGTATGCACAGTGGTCTATACCTAACCCTGACGGTGGGGGACAAGGGCATTGAATGCCCATCGCCGTCACCCCAAAAGTGTATGTCCATGCGTCTCCGTTCGCCACGGCGATGGCCTTGTCACCGCGGCTTGCCACCGTGTACCCCAGGCTGCACAGCCATCTGCCACGTGCCCCTGGAAGGGCCCCAGGGCGACGCGTGGCCAGATGAGCTGGAGCGCAGGCACACAGTGTAAGTCTCCCCGGCAAGCACCTTGCCGGGGTTGCTATCTTGCCAGGCCCGGAAGCTTGTCGCTCTCCGGGTCCTGCCGGGGCGCATGATGCGCCACGATATATCTTCTGAGGTGCTGTTCTTTGGCCTTCCTGGCAAGCTCCTCTTGCTAGGGTCTTGTGCTGGGATGATAACCTTGAGCCTGGCGCAGCCTTCCCGGCAAGCTCCTCTTGCCGGGGTCTTGTCTCTTATCTTGAGTACTTTGTTCTTGAATGGCTCCAAAGGATCTAGAGTGGGCCTTGGCGGGCGCGTGGTGAGCCTGACCACGGGACGCTGCTACTGCCCGTGCACAAGTCGGGATACTAAGGTACCCCTACTTTAGTACACCGACAAGAGCCCCCGGGCCTGGGCCACACACGGTGCCGAGCGCTGTTGGGCCAGGCCCAAAACAGTGCACGGGCACATGCGGCCCACGGCATGCCGTTTCCCACTCCAGATTCGCCGCATCCCTCCCTAACGGCACGCGTCGATTGCGGCGTCGTGGGAGAAATCGTGGCCTGTTTCTTTAATGGGAAAATGCGGAACGTCCCCCACTTCCCCCTTAAAAGCAGAGGAAGCAGGGGCAGTTTCCCCCCATTGCTTTCATTGTGTCTTCAATCTCCAGAAACCCCCGGCGCCCTCCGCCTCCCCAAAGGTCGACAGAGAGCCGAGCTCCACCACTCTTCCGCCGCCGCCTGCCTCTCCGGCACCGCCGACCCTTCCCGCCGTCCCCGCCATGGCCCCGAAGAGCGGCAAGGCAAAGAGCGACAAGTCCGACAAGGCGGCGAAGCTGGCAGCCATGCGGAAGAGGATGGTGGTCTTCCCGCTGAGGCTTGGCATGAGGGAGCTGCGGGACAAGTATTACCTGTTCTGGGCGAGGGAGACGAAGGCTCACCCGCGCACCAGAGTCCTCCCCGCCCAAGCCATCGACATGTACCCGGGAGGTTACTACTTCTTTGCTCTGTTCTTCCACTGCGGTCTTTGTCCTCCGTATTCCGAGTTTTTCTATGATGTGATGAACACATACGGATTCCACCTCTTAGATTTCACCCCGAATGCCGTCCTCACTTTGGCCGTTTTCGCACATCTGTGCGAAAACTATGTCGGGGTCCATCCAAACGTAGCTCTCTTCCGCCACTTCTTCACACCTAGAGTAGAGTCTGGATCCCCACTCTCTGGCGGCATCTCCTGGATCTTCAGGCTCAACAAGAAGGAGGTGTACTTGATTGGAGAGCTTCGCGGCAAGTGGGAGGAGTGGAGGGCTGATTGGTGCTGGGTTATGGAAGAGGAACCCCAGCAGTTTACCTCGCCGCGCCGGACTGCAATAGTGCGCGGCAAGGATTGGAGTGACTTGGCCCTGGAGGACGACAAGCTGCAGATTGCCCTTACTAGGATCCTTCGCCTCCGGGCCGCCAACCTTACGGTAGGTGAGGTCGGGGCTGATTTCCTTGGCCGCCGCATTGCTCCCCTGCAGGAAAGGAAGAGGCTTGCTTGGGAGTTCGGTAACGCGGCAGACCGCATGAGGCTGCGCCCCGGACTGAATTATAACTTCACCGTTTTGGAGCTCAAGGGAATGGTCCGCTCGCTGTTTAAGCACGCCCCAAGCACAAGGAGTGGTTCACCCCGTCCCGGGGAGTAGTTCCTCTTTGCAACAATTCTGCCCTTAGTGCCATCCGTGCGGCAATGCCTGAGTGCGACTCCCACGGGGTGGCTCCCACTTGGCTGACGCCTTCAGAGGAGACCGTGCAGACCTTCTTCGACAGCCTGGTTGAACGGCCACACAACCCCGAGGAGAAAAAGGGCCTCACCCGGGCGACTACCAACCGGGATGTGGCATACATAGCCAACAGGATGGAGGAGGCTGCCGCAGCGGCGGCCGCGGGTGAGTTTGGGTACACCATGGAGGAAGCGGAAGTGGCGGACGCGGTGAGCCAGGCCGAGGAGGAGGAGATCCTCCAACTGCTGAGGCCCGCGGGAAAGCTTGCCGCGGAGCTCGCCGGGGAGCCTGCCGGGGAGCCTTCCGGGGCGAGCGAGGCCGCCGGGCAGGGCACCGAGTCCAGTGAGCCCGCCGAGGAGGACGCCGAATCTGGCGATTCTGACGAAGACTCCGGCGGGTCTCTGAACCTCGATGACGCCTCCTCATCCTCAGAGAACTCTCCGCCACCACCAAGTCCTCCGCCACAGCCGAAGAAGCGCCTCCGCAAGACCACCGAGACGGCGAGGCCACCGGTGCCCCGACAGCAGCCGAAGCGCCGTGCGACGCGCGCCACCATGACGGGCAAGGTCATCAAGGAGGCGTCCCGTGTCCCAGCGGCAAGCGGAGGGGGATTTTCCCGAAGCGGCTCTGGTGTTCCTTCGGCCCCTCGGTCCTCGGCGACGACCGGAGCGGGGTCTTCGCAGCCCACGGCCCCGGAGCCCGCCAAGCGCCCGAGGGAGCCTTCTCCTCCAGCTCCTCGTGCTGGGACATGCGAGGCGGAATTTGACTTCTCCGCCCTTAGCTCCGACGAGGAGGAGGAAGAGTAAGCACTTGCATCTTTCATTTCTTCTGATTCTTGTTGTTCTTGTCTTGATTTCTCTTTGCCTAACTCTGATCTTGTTTGGCTTCCAGGACCTTGACCCAGAGGATGGCGAAGAGGGCCAAGATCCCTTTGGTTGACCTCGAGGACGACAAGCCCGTCGCAGCGACAGAGGATGCGCCCGCGACAAGCTTGCCGGACCAGCCTGCTGCTCCGGAGAGCAGCCCCCAGCGCAGCCCCTAGCGTAAGTCCTGTGTTCGCTTTTCTGCTTATCGGGCGCGCTTGAGCTTCTTATCCTTATTGATGTCTTGTTTGCTTGTTGTCTTGTGCAGAAGTGGAGCCGCAGCCGCAGGAGCATCAAGACACTGCTCCCGACGAGCCGCTCGTCCCACCATCCCCGCCAAGGAGGAGCTCCCCGGCGAGGGGGGTGCTCCGCCAAGGACGGGTACTCCGCCAAGGGCGAGTACCCCGCCAAGGGCGAGCTCCCCGACAAGGGTGGTCACCCCGCCAAGGGAAGGCGCCAGCGGCCCTCCGCCGGCGGGGGCTTCTACTACGCCGCCAAGGGAGGATTCCCCGGCGAGGGACCCCGTTACCGAAGAGGCCCGCGCAGGTAGCCCTTGTACTTCTCTTTTCTTGAATTCATCTTTTTGGATATTTGCTTGACGATCCTTACTTTGTTTTTCTTCTGTTAGATCCGCCCGCGCTGGAGCCGATGGAGACAGAGACCATCGCCGAGGAGGAAGTGCGCGGCGATGCTGGCGACGCCACCACCGCTGAAGGAATGGCCGGCGCTGACGAGCCAGCCGCCGAGGAGACTGCCCCGACCGCTGACGCGGCAGCTGGGGAAGGGACCGGCGACCGCACTGCTGGCCCTGAGGCCGCAGGAGCGCCGGACGCTGCGCCGGCCGCCGACCCCTCCGCCCCCGCGGCTGGGTCGGGTGTCTATCTGGAGGCCGCCAACTGGGTCTTTATCCAAGTCCCGTGGGCGTCCTCATCAAGGGCACCTGCGGAGGGGGAGACCTTCGACGGAGAAGTTCTCGCCTCCGCCGGGCTGAGGGTTGTTGACGCGCCCGGCAGCAGCAATGAGGCCGAAGAGGAGCAACTCCTACATCGACTCCTGGGCTTGTACCGGGCCAGGCAAGCCAAGCTGGAGTCCCGAGAGGCTCTGGCTGCCAAGGCTGGTGCTGATCTGGAGAAGCGCGCCGCAGAGCTCCGTGCCGCCAACCAGGCGGCCTTCCGGAACTTGGCGGAGGAGCGCGAAGAGCTTGCCGGAGCACACCAGGCGTTCCTCCCCGAGAAGGCCGAGGTGGAGGAGCAGCAGCGACTGGCCGCCGAGGATCTGTCTCGGCGGGAGGGAGAGCTCAACCAGCGGAAGGTCGACCTCGATAGTCACGAGGACGACCTCACCGCTCGCGAGCAGGCCATTGGCGGGGCTCTGCAGGAGGCGAGGGACGCCGCTGCTGCCTCAGAGACCGCCAAGAGGGATCTGGAGGCCAGGGTGGCGCAGTTGGAGACGAGCTTGAAGGCGAGCGAGGACAGGGTCGCCGCGCTCAACGTGGCGCGGGAGAAGGACGCCCATTCCAACTCGGAGCTGCAAGTCCGTCTCTCCGAGAAGGGCAAGGAGCTCAACGACGCCAAGGACTCCATCGCCGATCTGGAGCTGAAGGTTTCCACCCTCAACGACTCACTTGACGCCGCCCGGGACCGCGAAACGAAGCTGAAAGATGATCTTCGTGCTGAGAGGGCCCTGCTGGACAGCGCCGCCGTCTCGCAAAACAACTTCCAGCGGACGGTGGAGCAGTGGACCGAGGAGCTCGTCGCCTCCGCCGCCAACATCGATAAGGAGATGGTGGCGCTGAGGGCGGAGCACCTCGTGTACTCCCCCGACGAGAGCCTCCCCCACAGCGCCAAGCTGAGCTTGTTCTTCAGAGGAGTAGCGCCGGCCCTTGCGTAGCTACGGGAGAGGGTCCCCACGCAGCTGGCTGACGAGGCGCGCCGGCTTTGTATGGGTACTATGGAGCGGGTGCTGACGAAGATCGTCTACCGCAACCCCGTTATCAATCTTGAGAACGTCCTCCGGACCTTGCCGCCCGAAGCTGACATGGAAGCCCTGAAGGCACGAGTTGCCCACATCGTGGCCAAGGCGGGCAAGATCAAGAGGGTTGACGGAGACCGTGTAGATTAGGCTCCCTTCTTTCTACTTCCCTTGCCGTTGTCGATTAAGTCATGGGTATTAGTTGGTTAGAACAGCGGCAAGTTATCTTGTAATATAACTTTATTTTGGATAGACAATGCAGTGTTATCTCCCTTGCTTGGTTCCTTCACTTTGTATACTTTCCACCCTACGCTTTTAGGGAACTTGCCGGCAAAGGGACCCTTGCCGCGAGCGCTGAGTGCGGGACTCTTAGCAGCCTGCTGGCAATGCCCTCGCCGGCAAGAAACCTTGCCGCAGCTAGTCGCAGCACACTTAGATTGTTGAGCGAACTCGAAAACAAAGTAAGGGCGCGACACTTGTCGCAGCTCACTTAAGCCGTTGAGCGTGCTCGAAACAAAGTAAGGGCGCGGCTAGCCATGGGTAGGTTCCTCGCGCACAGGTTTTCCATACAAAGTGTGGTCGTTCAAGGAAGATAACTAAGAATTTTTTAAAAATTTTGAAAACCCAAACTTTGGCAACTTAGCTTTTGTGTTCTGTTTGCTTATCGGCAAGGCTTTCCTTTCTTGAACAGCACTTGGCCCATACTACTGTCTCCTTCCCCCCCGGCAAACTTGTGTGCGAGGAACACTTCTTCTGCTTGAGAGAAAAAGGAAGAAAGGAGGAAACATAGATATGGAGCCTTGCGGCTTGTTATTGCTTACCGGGATCGTGTGCTGCACAAAGTGTCAGATAATGCATGCAATGAAAACAAGAATGCATGAAACAACAAGTCGTGCGAAGCACAAAAGTTTTACTGATGCACGGGGTCTGCGCCCGGCTTTGTACAAAGGTTTACATGCAAAAGCGGCAAGACTTGTACAAAAAGGTGGTTGCCGGAGCGGATCACGGCAACCGCGCCTTATGGGTGAAACTTGCGAAGATGCTCAATGTTCCAGGAGTTGCTCACCGGTAAGCCTTCTTCGGTTTCAAGGAGGACAGCGCCGGGCCTTGTGGCTTGTCTCACCCGATAAGGGCCTTCCCACTTCGGCGTCAACTTGTTGGAGTTCTTGGCGGACTGAACGCGCCGAAGAACAAGGTCGCCTTCCTCGAGACTCCTGGCCTTGACTTTGTGGCTATGGTAGCGGCGCAAAGCTTGCTGATATCGAGCAGCTCGTACAGCAGCCTGGAGACGGTCCTCCTCGAGGAGCAATGCATCATCTTGTCGCAGTTGCTCTTGCTCGAGCTCGTCGTAAGCGAGCACTCTAGGAGATCCGTATACGAGTTCCATGGGGAGAACTGCCTCTGCTCCATAGACAAGAGGAAAGGGTGTCTGTCCGGTGGCTCGATTTGGTGTCGTTCTGATTGACCAAAGAGCCGCCGGCAACTCCTCGATCCAGTTTCTTCCGCACTTGTGTAGCCTGTCGAAGGTTCTTGTCTTGAGTCCGCGCAGCACTTCAGCATTGGCCCTCTCCGCTTGACCATTGCTCGTCGGGTGAGCAACAGAAGCGAAGCAGACCTTGGCGCCAAGGTCTTGGACGTACTGCATGAAGGTGCGACTCGTGAACTGTGTGCCGTTGTCGGTGATGATCCTGTTAGGGATTCCGAAACGGCAAACAATTGACCAGAAGAACTTCACTGCTGACTGTGCGGTCACCTTTCTCACTGGTTCCACTTCCGACCACTTTGTGAACTTGTCGATAGCAACGTACAAGTACTCAAAGCCCCCGACGGCACGGGGAAAGGGGCCGAGGATGTCGAGCCCCCAGACCGAGAAGGGCCAGGACAAAGGGATCGTCTGGAGAGCTTGAGATGGCTGATGTATTTGCTTGGCATGGAACTGGCACGCTTCACACTTGGTTACTTGTGCAGTTGCATCTTGGAGGGCTTCTGGCCAAAAGAAACCTTGCCGGAACGCCTTCCCGGCAAGTGCTCTTGCGCCAATGTGGTGGCCACATATGCCTCCGTGTATCTCTGCCAACAGCTTCTGTCCATCTTCCCGAGAAATGCACTTCAACCTGACGCCATTGAATCCTCTTCTGTATAGCTCGTTGCCGACGAACTGATACATACTTGACTACCTGTTTATCCTCTCTATCTCTTCTAGTTCTTCGGGAAGTTCTCCAGTTTGAAGAAAACGGACGATTTGCTGTGCCCATGCTGGAGCCTGAGGCTCAACAACAAGGACTAAAGGCATCAGGGCTGCTGCGGGAACCTCAGCTTCTACGGCAAGAACCTGCGGCTCTGCCGGAGCTGAGTGTTCCCCGGCAAGCCTGCCGGGGCAAGACTTGCCGGGAACGCCTGCTTCAACTGTACAGACCCTTGGGTCCGCAGGAGCAGATTGTTCCTCAGCATCTCGGTTGTTGATCTTGGGGACCTTGGCGGCGGCTTCAGGAAGTTCCGCCGGCAAGTAGTCGCCGGAGACCAACTTCCTCTTCTTGCTTTGTCCAACTGATGGTGTAACGGACGGCTGAGTTAGCTTGAGCACGAAGGTCCCTGGTTCCACAGGTAACTTCATTACAACACACTTTGAGAGGCCATCTGCGATATCATTCTGAGCTCTTGGGACGTGCTCCATCTGCAGGCCTTCAAAGTGTTCTTCAAGCTTCCTCACTTCATCGACATAAGCTTCCATCAAAGGACTCTGGTAGCTCTTGTTTACTTGTCGGACCACCAACTGTGAATCTCCCCGCACAATCAGTTTCTTGATCCCAAGTTCGGCCGCAATTCTGAGGCCCGCAAGCAAACCTTCATACTCAGCAGTATTGTTTGTCGCTTGCTCCTTGGGAAAGTGCATTTGGACCACGTACTTGAGGTGCTCTCCGGTGGGTGCGACAAGCAGCACACCAGCACCGGCACCTTGCAGCGAGAAGGCACCATCGAAGTACATTATCCATTCCTTGCTTGCTTCTCGGGCGGGGATGTTTGTCTCTGGAACTTCTTCGTCTGGTGTTGGTGTCCACTCTGCTATGAACTCTGCCAAAGCTCTGCTCTGTATAGTTGAAGTACTCTCAAACTTGAGACCAAAGCTTGACAGCTCTAGTGCCCACTCGACGATCCTGCCTGTTGCTTCTGGATTTTGCAATATCCTCTTCAACGGAAAGCGAGTGACCACCGTTATCTCGTGTGCTTGGAAGTAGTGGCGCAACTTTCTTGAGGCCATGAGGAGGCCGAAAAGTAACTTCTGCACCCCAGAGTATCTTGATCTAGCCCCCTGCAAGAGGGAACTTACAAAATAAACTGGGCGCTGCACCATCTTCTTTCGCACTTCTCCTTGTTCCCACGCAGACTGGTCCTTGTCGGGGTCAGAGCTTGTCGGGGAAGCCCCCTGCTTGTCGCTGGATGTGCTTGCCGGGGCTGTGGGCTCCTCCTGTGCCTCCCTTTCCGCTACTAACGCAACACTAACCACTTGATTGGTTGCTGCTAAGTATAGCAGCAACTTCTCTTGTGGCCTAGGTGCGACAAGTATTGGAGTGGAGGACAGGTATTCTTTCAAGTCATGCAGCGCTGCCTCCACTTTCGGAGTCCATTTCATAGGACCTGCCTTTTTCAAGATTTTGAAGAAAGGCAGGGCGCGTTCTGCAGACTTTGAAATGAACCTGCTGAGGGCAGCCACACAACCAGCAAGTCTTCGTACATCCTTGACGCGCTTCGGTGCTTCGATTTGCTCGATGGCCTTGATCTTGTCGGGATTGGCTTCAATCCCCCTCTGGGACACAAAAAACCCGAGAAGCTTGCCGGAGGGGACTCCGAAGACGCACTTCTCGGGGTTCAGCTTAAGTTGTATCTTGCGCAGATTTGTAAAAGTCTCATCTAGGTCTTGGATCAGGGTATCCTTGTCCTTGCTCTTGACCACTATGTCATCCATGTAGGCTTCTACGTTCCTGTGTATCTGTGGCTCAAAAGCAGTGTGGACCACCCTTGCAAATGTTGAGCCTGCATTCTTCAATCCAAAGGGCATACGTATGAAACAATAAGTGCCACATGGAGTAATGAATGATGTCTTCTCTTCGTCTTCCTCAGCCATAAATATCTGGTGGTACCCGGAGTATGCATCAAGAAATGAAAGCAACTCACATCCGGCCGTGGAGTCAACAATCTGGTCTATGCACGGCAAGGGAAATGGATCCTTGGGACAAGCTTTATTCACATCAGTGAAGTCTATACAAAGTCTCCACTTCCCATTGGCCTTGCGCACGACAACTGGATTGGCCAACCACGTGGGATGAAGTACACCTCTAACAAGGCCCGCTGCTTCCAACTTCTTGATCTCCTCAGCTATAAACTCTTGGCGCTCCACCGCTTGCTTCCTGACCTTCTGCTTGACGGGCCGCGCGTGAGGACAAATAGCAAGCTTGTGCTCAATTACCTTCCTGGGAACGCCGGGGATGTCAGACGGTTGCCATGCGAACACGTCGACATTCGCCCGCAGGAAGGCAACGAGCGCGCTTTCCTATTTGTGGTCGAGCGTAGCACTGATGGTGAAGGTACCACCAGTGCCGTCCTCCTTGGCGGACACCTTCTTGGTTGCAGGTGGAGCAGCCATTCCTTTCTTGCACTTGCCGGTGGAGCTCGATGGTGCGTCCTCGACGGCAGCGCAGCACTCCGAAGAGGTGCGTTTGCCGGAGTGGGCTCCAGAGCTCTTGATGGACTTGGTCTTGGTCTTCCCCCCGGGAGCTTCAGCGGCAAGTGTCTTGCTGTCTGCCGCGGCTGCTGCATCCCGGTAAATCTTGTCGGCGCAGATAAGCGCATCCTTCTTGTCGCCGGGGACAGAGATGACGCTTATTGGCCCTGGCATCTTGAGCATATTGTATGCATAGTGCGAGGCTGCCATGAACTTGGCGAGCGCAGGACGGCCAAGTATCCCATTGTATGGTAATGGGATATCGGCAACATCGAAGGTGATCCTCTCAGTCCTGAAGTTCAACTCTCCGCCAAAGGTCACCGGCAGTGTGATCTTCCCCTTCGGCTTGCTCCTTCCCGGGTTGATTCCTTGGAACGTCCCGGTTTCTTCGAGCTCGCTGTCGGGGATCTGCAGCTTCCGGATTACAGCAGATGAGATTAAGTTGAGGCCGGCCCCGCCGTCAACCAACATCTTGGTGACCTTGAGGTTGCGGATGGTCGGCGAAACCAACATCGGCAAGCACCCGACCGCGGTTGTGCGGTCAGGGTGGTCCTCAAGGTCGAAGATGATGGGCGTGCTGGACCACTTCAGCAGCTTGCGCGACTCGACGGGTGGTTCAGCTGCATTCACTTCCCGCACCCATTGCTTGAGTTGGCGGTGGGAAGTGTGCAGAGGGGCACCTCCATCGACGCACAAAACTTATGTGGCCTTCTGGAACTCCTGCTCGCTATTATCTCCTTCATCCATGTCTTCATCGTCGTCTTCGTCTTCGTCCTTGTCGCGGCCCCGGGGAGGTCTGTCTCCTTGCCGCTGCTTAGCCTTGCCGCGGCATCCTCCCTGGCCATTGAATGGCCGCTTCTTGCTGGGCTCTCCTCCGCCTCCTTGGGCCTTCTCCTTGTCGCGTTGCTCGTATTCAGCTTTCTGCTGCTCTACGAGGTATTCGACCCTCTTACAGTTCTGGAGATCGTGGCCCTTGGTGCGGTGGATCTTACAGTACTGCTTGTTGGAGCCGTCCTGCTTGTCGGAGGCCGCTACAGGGGTGGCCTCCTTGCCGGAGCCACCAGCCTGTGTCTTCTTGGCGGCAGCCTCCTTGCCGGACTGCTCGACAACCAGTACTTCCTTCTTCTTCTTCTTCTTATTGTTCCGCCGCTGGTTTTTCCTTGCCGGGGCGGCATCCTCGCTGTCTGTTCCTCCTGCTCCAGTATCTTCTCCGGGGAGTCTCCTCCCTTCTTCAGCGCGCGCACATTTGTCAGCTAGAGTGTAAAGCTCGCTGACATCCCATATCTTGGTCATCGCCATCTCCTCCCTCATCCGGCGGTTGCGCACGTTCTGGTGGAACGCGTTGATAACCGCGGCAGGGTGGACATCTGGTATGTTGTGCTGAATGCGGCTGAACCTCTGGATGTACTTCCGCAGAGACTCTCCCTCCTTCTGGGCAAGGATGTGGAGATCGCTCTCCTGGCCGTGGGGTTTGTGGCTGCCCGTGAAGGCGCCGACAAACTGGTGGCACAGATCCGCCCAAGAAGAGATGGAGTTCTCCGGCAAGTGCATAAGCCAAGATCTGACGTTTGGCTTAAGCACGAGCGGGAATTAGTTCGCTAAGATCTTCTCGTTGCGTCCCCCGGCAGCCTGCACAGCAATGGTGTAGATGCTGAGGAACTCCGAGGGATGGGTCTTGCCATCGTACTTCTCGGGTACGTCGGGCTTAAAGTTCTTCATGCTGGGCCACTGGACTTGCCACAGCTCTCGGGTGAACGCAGGGCAGCCTGCCGCGTACGGCAAGTCGCCTGGTTCACCGGGCGCGTGCATGTCGACAGCAGTCCCAGTGCGCTGGTCGGACTGTCTTCGAGCTTCTCTTCGACGCTCGATGCGAGTTCGAGCGTCTTCTTGTCGCATGTCGTCGAGGACTTGGCGTTGATCACGGCGGGCCCGCGGATCCGACGATGCCGTGGAGTCGTCGTCGACGTTGATCCGGCGGGCCGGCGATTTCTGCTTCCGCGGCGGGGAGTGCACGGTAGTTGCACCCCCGGCGGTCTTGTCTCCATCGGCCTTCGCTTGGTCGACTTGCCGCGGCCGTGATGTTGCCGGCTACTGCGATGTGTCGTTGTTGGCGAAGGCGATGAGGCTCTGGATCGTCGCCCTCCAGTCTTCGGCCTTGTCTGCCGCTGGAGGGAAGTCGAGGAGCAGTTGAGCTCTGGCTAGAGCTTCTGCTGGAGAGGAGGGAAGCGGTGGTGAGCGGTGCGAGGAGCGAGATATGCTCGGACTTCTAACAGGGTTAGAAGGAGCAGGGTCTCGCCCCGGCGACCGCGCCTTGCTCATACCAGCGCGCTAGCCTTGAGCGTCCCGCGACCTACCGGCTTGGCCTTGTCCCAGCAGGCGGATGGTACTGTGGGTACCACGCCGCTGCTGGCCCGGCACCTCCTGAGAGGGACGAGGTGCGTGCACGGACGCCGAGGCTTTGGAGTTCGCCCGGTCGTCCGTCTTGTCCTTGGACTTGGCGGCGCCGTGAGTGTCCTCACCGGCGTCTACCCTTCCGCCAGCGTCTACCCCACCAACCGTTGGTTCTGGTGGTGGTGGGATCGACGCGGACGGGCCTCCGACCTCCGAAGCCATCTTCTCGGCGGCATGCTGGTGTAGTCGATGAGGTTGATGAAGCTGGAAAGGTTGCTGGAGATTGCGCCCGCGTGAGCGCCGGATCAGGTTCGCACAACCTCGACGCCCCCTACCTGGCGCGCCAAAGATGTCGGGGAAACTGATCGCCCACGAACACCTATGGGACCGGAGCCCCTTTTACGGTACGGCAAGGGAGCGGAGGGAGCACAAAGAGCGGATCGAGGGGCACATGCGGGCAGTTTACCCAGGTTCGGGCCGCACGGATGCGTAAAACCCTACTCCTGCCTTTGTTGTATTGAGTTCTTGAGCTCGGGAGCTTGAAGATCTACAGTACTAGCTACACCGAGCGTGGGAGTGATCAAGTTCCTGGAATCGAACCCCCTCTACGTTGTGCATGGGCCTCCTTTTATAGCTCAAAGGGGTCACCGACAGGTGTCGTCGTAGAGGAGGGTAAAAGCGTAAAATTGGTGGTAGTTGTAACAGTGCATGAACAGTGTATGTACAGTGGTCTATACCTAACCCTGACGGTGGGGGACAAGGGCATTGAATGCCCGTCGCCGTCACCCCAAAAGCGTTCGTCCATGCGTCTCTGTTCGCCACGGCGATGGCCTTGTCACCGCGGCTTGCCACCGTGTACCCCAGGATGCACAGCCATCTGCCACGTGGCCCTGGAAGGGCCCCAGGGCGACGCGTGGCCAGATGAGCTGGAGCGCAGGCACACAGTGTAAGTCTCCTCCGGCAAGCACCTTGCCGGGGTTGCTATCTTGCCGGGCCCGGAAGCTTGTCGCTCTCCGGGTCCTGCCGGGGCGCATGATGCGCCACGATATATCTTCTGAGGTGCTGTTCTTTGGCCTTCCTGGCAAGCTCCTCTTGCCAGGGTCTTGTGCTGGGATGATAACCTTGAGCCTAGGGCGGCCTTCCCGGCAAGCTCCTCTTGCCGGGGTCTTGTCTCTTATCTTGAGTACTTTGTTCTTGAATGGCTCCAAAGGATCTAGAGTGGGCCTTGGCGGGCGCGTGGTGAGCCTGACCACGGGACGCTGCTACTGCCCGTGCACAAGTCGGGATACTAAGGTACCCCTACTTTAGTACACCGACAGTCTCCTTGAATATTTCTTGGGGGTGCACGGGGGCATCCCCAAGCTTGAGCGTTTGACACTCCTGAATCTTTTTATCATCTTCCCTCGCACACTTGAAAACTCCCTTCATACATAACTCATCATAATCTGATTAGCGAGGTTAGTACCCATAATAAAATAATTGTACCTTGCTGGAAATAAAGATATTCTTGAATTTCTACTGTTTCTCAAGATTGCCAAAAGGTTTTTGCAAAGAAAAAGCAAGCTCTAGGTTTGCAAAATGAAGGAAAGGCAAAACAGGACAGAATCTGTGAAAAACAGAACAGCAGGTAGTAAATGATATCTTCGGGGCACTTCTGCAACTCTAATAAAAAAACTCAGAACAGACGCACGAAATACAATTATATAGAGCACGCTGTCGAAAAAATTCAGACCAAAAAGATGATCTGGTGATTTTATACGTTTTTTTCTATCCAAGGACAGAATCTGTTTCCTGGACAGCACCTCACAACTTTTGAACTTTCTAGCAATCAGAGGCTATACTTGGCACAAAATTGTAAAGCAAAAATACAATGATGATGCTACAGTAGTAAACAACATCAAGACACAACAAAACAAAATAAAATTTATTCATTGGGCTGCCTCCCAAAAGCGCTTTCTTTTATGCCTTTAAGCTAGGCATAATGCATAGAGGAATCAATAACCATCATAATAATCGGAGCTATAGATTGCTTCAAATGGTTCCTCAACAAGTTCACTCTTGTTCCTTGTAGGAAAGGGGTACACACCTTTTGCCTTTCCGCGCAAGCGGATTTGTCCCTTACCTATATCAATGAAGCCTTTTACTGCTCGGAGGAAGTCCCTTCCAAGCACTATATTTCCTTGGTTTGGCTCCATGATGAAGAAATCAATCATTGCAATCCTTTTAAGGAATTTAACTGGCACGTCTTTTATTCTTCCCTGGATTTCAGAAATATCTCCATTAGTGTGTTCATGATAAGATGGTAATCTATCCATGTTAAATTTTAAAGAATCATGAACAATTTTTGGCATAGTAGAAACCATAGATCCAATATCACAAATAGCAAGGAAGTCTTGATTAGAGATGCTAATCCTAACAAAAGGCTCCCAATCATTGTCTATTTCCAAAATGTCCTTCTTATTGGGTTTAGGTTTCTCTACCTTCATCAAGTCTAGAGCATCCATTCTCTTTTCAATAGTAGCAAGTCTATCTATGACAATATCAAAGTTATGATCATAAACAAAGTAACTAGATAGACCATGTATAATTTCAAGAGCTCTAGCTTCATCACACTCCAGGAAATCTCCCTCGGCTATAATATCAAGAGAGTGTTTACACCATTTAAAAAGACCATGGTAAAAATTTCTAAGCACAATTTTTATAGGTATCCAAGGCATAATTCTCCTATGTGCATCAGAAATTCTGTCCCATGCCTTCTTCATATTTTCTCCATCCCTTTGATGGAAATCTAGAACTTCTGATTCCCTCAAAGCACCAAATCCTAACATGTTTGGCAAAATAGAAAGGACTACTAACAGAAAAGCAAATAAATTTTTTTGTAAATTTTTGATAAAGGATACTAAAGCAAAAACTGAAAGGTAAACTAACAAGACTAAAAGCAAAGGTAAAAGATAGCGTGCAACTCCCCTATCCTGAAGAGTGGAGTCCCCGGCAACGCCGCCAGAAATTGCTTTGCTAGGCTTCTCGCCCCTCGTTGGTTACCCCAAGTGGAAGGTTAGAGATGCAGTGTAGCAGAAGATTTCCCTTGGCAATACCAAGGATCGATTCCCCTGAGACTCCCAGTTTCAACAAGAAGGTGTCAACTGCTAACGGCGCCGGATATTAGCAATCAACGTGGACCTGCACACAGATACAAATAACTTTGCTCCTAACGAGTACAGAGAGGTTGTCAATCCCTTCGGCCTTGTAGTTTACAAAGGATCAAACGCAAGTGATAGTAGTGATAGATATAATTGCAATAGTAAATAAAAAGCGGAAAAGTAAATAGCGGATGTGATCAGTGATGGTAATATGGACCGGAGTCTCATGATGTTCACTAGTGATGTCTCTCTCCCAAAAGACGATAAAACAGCTATGTGAGGTAAACGAATTACAGCTGGGCAATTGACATGACTAATGCTGACTACATTGCAAGAAAGGTTGAGGTTCAAAGCATGGGCGGTACGCCAAAGTAAGTAGACCGAAATCCATCAATATCTACTACTAATCATCCACCTTGAGATATCTATCCAGAACATCTCGCTGGTATTAAGTTGCGAGTCCCACCCATAGTGTAAACTCAATGCAACAGACAACTGCATTAAAAGAACTTTGCGTAAAGTAAACAATCCTTGCACCCGCGGGCACAAGCACCGTTGTTTTCCCCCTTGTGGCAACATCACATCCACTAGACTCATGTTTCTGTCACTCAAGCTAGTCATCGAGGGGCATGAACGCACAATCGAGCATAACGTTCCCTCTTGGAGTCACTACCTACTACTTGGCCAAAGCAATAAATAACAACGGAGAACATGCAAGAATTACTTAAGAACATAAATATAAAAGAGGTGAATCAAATATATTACTCAAGCACAATCTGAACATAATCTCATAATCCATCGGATCCCAGCAAACTCATCAAAGCAACAGCATAAGGATTACATATGTGCCTCGGTCATGTAGGGTAGCTCACGAGGACTAATTAGTGAAGCACAAGAACGGGAGGAGAACATCACATAGCTACTGGTCATGGACCCATGGTCCAAGGGAGACTACTCACAACTCATCCGGGAGGCGTCTATGGTGGTGGAGAAGCTCCCGGTGGTGATCCTCCCCTCCGGCAGGGTGCCGGGAAGAGTTCTCCTGGTGCTCCCGATCTTGGAAGCGGCGGCGGCGGCGGAACAGAGATGAGATCGCGAAAAAGAGTTCCCGTCTCGAGGGTTTCGGGAGACGCTTTAAATATATGCCAAAGGGGGGCATCGGAGGAGCCTCGGGGGGCCCAGGCGCCCCCCC
>LR738713.1:522630965-522694583 GCA_902687465.1 Secale cereale | reverse complement strand
CCCCCCCCCCCCCCGGCGTGGCCCGGGGGGGGGCGCGCCGCCAGGGCGCCTGGAACCCTGGTGCCCCCCCCCCGGCTGTACTTCGGGCGCAAGGTAGCTTCTGGAACGCTAATTTCTTATATAATTTTTCTGGATTTTTCCTGGCTGTTCTCGTAATGTGAAAACCTGAAATACAAAAACAGCCGAAAACAGAAACTGGCACTGGGGTGCACTGAGTTAATAGGTTAGTCCAAATATGATCAAAAGTGTATGGAAGTGTATAAATAACATAGCAATATCACCCAAAAGAGGCATGGAGCAAGCAGAAATTATAGATATGTTTTGGACGTATCAGCAGGGCCCAACCCCGCGCATACCTTGATCGCCGTTGATCCCTCCGGATGACCGGGGTTATCGTCATAACTAGACTCAAGGGATGAGGGCTACGTGGCCAGTTAGGCCCCTGGGTCGCGATGCCCAGGGATCCCCCTTGACGTACGAACGGCTCTCATGAAGGAGAACGAGCACCATACCTTGCCCACGAGCCATTGCCTGGGATGGGGGCACGAGAAGGTCAGGTGTCTAGGCACCAGGTAGGGTGGTGTCTTCCAGGCGTGACCTGAGCATAGCCCCCGTGCCTAGCCCCCCTCGCGACACCCATCCAAGGAGAAGTTGTGAGCGTCGTGAGCTGAAAAGCTCCCTGAGGTTGGTGTGACCACTGGGGGCCACCCTCAGTTGTTTATAACTAGCGCAGAGCTTAGAGCTACCACACTTGCGCGGAGTGTGGGCATAACCGCGCCTCGGTCGTAGCGGCCAGCGCGGAGCTTGGTGCTTCCACTCGTTCGTACGCATAACTGCTCCTCGGTTGGATCTGCCAGTGCGAAGCTTGGTACTTCCACTGGACCGTGGGAGGGAACTTCCCACCGGGAGAGACTCCGAGGCGTGTACTGCCCCGTCCTGACACATGGCTTGCGGTAGGACAGCCAAGGTGTATATGGGCCCTCCTCAGGACGAGCAGAACTACTCTGAAGAAGTTCTCGTGAGCTTACGCATCACTCACGAGACCCTACCCTGAGGCGGGTTGCGCCTGAGTCTTCTTCTGCAAAATGTGAAAAGAGAGGTGTTGTGTTGACCTGCGCCGAGTGCATCTCTAGAGGGTATCGCATGACAAGGCCGCAGCAGCAGCGACCCCAGGAGGTGACGTCACGGGAATGGCTCGCGAGACAGAGCTCAGCCACTGGATTTGTCGACGCTGCAGGGACGGACCCGAGCACAGACATTGTGCCCAGTCTTCTCATGCAATGATCCAAAAGAAAAACAACCGCCGCGTGGTTCCCGCGTGAGCGAGGCATCATCCACGATTAGCCCATGCGAGAACAAGGCACCAAGGACCATGGGAGGTGACGTCACGGGAATGGCTCGCGAGACAGAGCTCAGCCCTTGGGTTTATCGACGCTGCAGGGACAGACCCGAGCACAGACGTCGTGCCAGTCCTTAATCATGGGGAGGTCGCGAGTGGGCTCACAAGGGCTCATGACCTTAATGGCGGTGAGAACGCCAAGCATGTAGATAATGTGAATGGAAAGAAACATCTAGCCTTGATCATGCAAAAAGGGAGACAACAGTGGGGGAACAACCCCCAGCAGTCCGAGGACGATGCAGCCCGAGGGGCGCCCTCGATTGGATAAATGAAGTGTCACCTAATACTTGTCGAAGAAGAGTTGGGGTAGCTGAACACGCGAGCCGTGCGGGTCGCTCCTGAGAATCGTTGGGCTCCTGAGGCCCAGGGGCTCTGGAGGCTCTCTGCGGTCGCGTGGGTCCGGTTCTCGCTCCGTCTGGACTGCCTACCACTGAGCCTCCTGAGCCCCCAAGGCCTGCTGCGCGAGATGCTGGAACGTGGCAGCTGCGTTGCGGAAGCCGAAGAGTGTGCGGACGTAGCTGCAGGGGAGGACCCTCCTCCGGCCGACCGCCGTCGGCTAGAAGGGCTCCTGAGAGGCGGCTTGGTTGAGACCCGCGATGTCGATGCAAACGCGGAAGCGGTCGGTCGGGCTGCGAGCAGGTGAACTTGGGGTTGTGCGGTTACGCCCACCGCGGATGAGTCTTGCGTACTGAACTTCCTCGGTAACTTGGTTGATGAAGTCCTGAGCCCCCAGCGCTAAACGGCTCACGCTAGGCTCACAAAAACGCGCATCGAGACATGCTTCGAGGTGGTGCACGAACACCTCCCTCGAGACGCCGGTCAGCCTGGAGACACTCCAGAGGAGAGCCCCCAAGCCCGTCATGAGAGGGGCGTCGAGCGCGCCTCCCTATGCGAGGGTGGAGGGCGCCTTGTCAGCAGGCGCAAGTCCTGAGGCCGGGCCGTCGGGAGCCCCTGCATCCTAAGGTCCGTTGATGGGTAGGTTCTTCTTCTTCTTGGGGGCGGCCTACAGGGCGAGGACTGCTCCATCCTCACCGGAGCACTCGACCGCCGCGGTCTGGTAGGCGCGCTCCAGGGAACGCACCGCTTCCTTCTCGACGGAGGTGATCGTGATGGCTCTGCCGCTCCCGGGCATCTTGAGGACGTTGTAGCCATGATGGGTCGCTGCCATGAACTTGCCGAGGGAAGGATACCCGAGGATGGCATTGTACGAGAGGTGGATGTTGGCGACGTCGAAGTCGATGAGCTTGGTGTGATAGTTGTCGCGGTCACCGAAGGTGACAGGGAGGCGGACCTGTCCCATCGGGAGTGTGGAGCCATCTGTGACTCCGTAGAATGGCTTGGTTGGGTGGAGCTGATCGTAGGGAACCTGGAGCGTCTCGAAGGTCTAGACAGAGAGGATGTTGAGCCCTGCTCCGCCGTCGATGAGGGTCTTGGTCACGAGGACGTTGCTGTTGGTCGGGGTGCAGAGCATCGGAAGGGCGCCTGGGGCCGCCGTGCACTGGAGCCGATCCTTAGGGTCGAAGGCGATGACTTGCTTGGTCCACCTGAGGTTGCGCGTAGCGTCAGGCTTGGGAAGCGCCGTGTTCACCTCACGAGCAAACTGCTTGAAGACGTGATAGGAAGTCGGGGCATGGGCACCTCCCAAGATGCATGCAACTACACGCGGTTCCTGGAAGCCCCCTGCCCCGTCTCCCTAGTGGTCGTCGTTGTTCCTCCTTGGCGGTGGTGGCTGCGGAGGCAGGCCTCCATTGCCCTGAGGGTGACCCTCACGAGGCTGGTCGCACCAGGGGGCGTCACGAGGCTGCTCCTGCGAGTGGTCTTCACGAGGCTGGTCACGCCACCCTTGCCACGAGTTCCTGCCATCCCAACGTCCTCCTCATCGGCCTCCTCCACGGCCGTAGCCGCGGTTGTCGCGCTCAGGGCGCTGCCCGACACGCCCGCCGTGCATTGCCCTGATCTCCTGGCAGTCGTTAGTGTTGTGGCTGTGGACGTTGTGGCAGACGCAGTATGGTCGGTTGTCTCTGGGGAGGTCGTCGTAGCCGCAGCCACGCTTCACTTCTGGCTCCACAGCTAGTACGGCGGGTCCCTTGCGCTTTGATTCCTTGGCCTTGGTCTTCTTGTCGTCCGCCTCCGCCTCAGGCAGCTCCTGGAGGGAGAGACGTACTTCCTCTACCTTAGCGCACTTCACCGCGAGCTTGAACATCTCGAGGGATGTGCACATGTCTTCATGAATGGCGAGCTCCTCCCTCATCCTGATGCCGCGGACGCCATCGGAGAACGTGGAGATGATGGCCTCGTCCGAGACCGTGGGGATCCGGAGGCGCATGGTGTTGAAGCTTTGGATGTACTTTTGCAGGGTTTCTCCCGGCTGCTGCCTCACGCGGCGCAGATCAGCAGCTGCCGGGGCTCGGTCGTGGGTTCCTTGGAAGTTGGCGATGAAACGCTCGCGAAGCTCTTCCGAGGAGGAGATGGATCCCACGGGGAGGTTCAGGAGCCAGGAGCGTGCGCCGTCTTTCAGAGCCATGGGGAACCAGTTCGCCATGACCTGCTCGGTGCCGTTAGACGCCTTGATGCTCAGCTCGTAGAGTTGGAGGAACTCCGTGGGGTCGGGGGTGCCGTCGTACCGTGGAGGCAGGTCTGGCTTGAACTTGCCGGGGCAGACGAGGCGCCGTAGCTCGGGAGCTAGGGCGCGACACCCAGCCACGCTCATGATCGCAGGCTCCCCCTACGCCTGTGGTGCTGGTTCTTGAGGTGCTGGCGCCACCACCTCCTGTGGCACGCGGTCGGGGCGCTGCAGGCCAGGGGGGCGCGAGCCCCTGCATGCGGGTGCAGAATCACATGGCAGCTGTCCTCGTCACGCACGTGGGCTCTGCGGGGTTGCTCACGTCGAGGGGCCTCGCGCCGAACCTCCTGGCCGGCGTGGTGGAGTGGAGGCGGGGCTGGGACCCCGTGGCCTTCGTTCCCTGCCGGGGGCGATGGAGGACGTGTGGAGTGCGTTTGTGCGGGTGCTTCCCGAGCGGCGTTGACAAGCTCGGTGATTCGGTGGAGCCACTTGTCATAGAGGTCATCTGCTAGGCGGTAGCACATGAGCTCCCGCGCCATCAGCAGGGCAGGCTGCTGGTAGACCGGCCCGCCGCGGACCAGCAAGGACGATGCCGCGGCCGGCGAGGGTGAAGGCGTTGCCGTGCGGCCATCCCGCCGCACGGACGGTGGCAGCGACGAGTCCTGTTGCTCGTGGACAGCCGGGTCGGTGGCGGCGTTGGCGACCAGCGAGTTGGGGCGGAGCGGTGCACCGTTGCCCGCGGGCGCCGTCTGAGCGACGTTCGCAGCGCGGCGGGCGGCATGAGCTCGGCGTGTGTCCACCATGGTTGTGGAGCGGAGTCGGCGACGAGAACGCGACGAGGTCGTCGGAGAGGTGAGATTTCGACACGCCCCTACCTAGCGCGCCAATTGTCGGATTTAGGTCTCTGCAAAACCCAAGAAGTTCGAACACAGGGGCATGAACGAAGATCTCTCCCACTCACGTCTACCTAGCGTCTCGCTCTCGTCTCGGTGGAGGGATTCAAGCAAACAACAGACATAACACACAAGAGTTTATCCAGGTTCGGGCCACCGCGTAGTGTAAGACCCTACTTCCTGCTTTGGTGCATTAGTTTCGGGCGAGCTGGGAGATGAACTAGTACAATGGCTCCCGAGCTCAGGAGGCGAGCTCAGGAAGGTCAGGAGGCAAGTGTTCTTGCTTCTTGCGTGGTGGCAGAGTGTATGAGTCGATCTCGAGTGTATCCGTCCCCCCTCTTACAGTGGGAATCCTAGCTACTTATATAGGCGGCCATGGTCCTCTTCCCCTGAAAGGTTTAGGCGGGAAGGGATCCCACAATGGCCATTTTTTAGCGGGAACACAAGGACGTTCCTACCCCGACAAAAGTGGTCTTCGCCTGCAAAAGGATCAGGCGGTGACACGGTGGTGGGCTCGACGGTGACATCCTCCTTGTCGTCCTTGCGGTCTTCGGTCTTGTTGCACCAAAGGGGAAACCTTTGCCCCGCTCCTTGAGAACCAACGGCTGTGTTGTCCCCTTTGCACCGAAATGGCAACTGCGCCGCTGGCGGACGCTGGCACCCACTGGTGCGGTGCATCACTGCTGACATCACTGCCTCCTCCAGAGGCAGGCTTGGCCTTGGATTCTCAGCCCCTCCGGAGCGCCTTGCTGAGGCCGCTCCCGAGGAGGTCTTGACGTCGTTATCCTCGCGAGGCTTAGCCCCCTCGCGAGGGTCTTTGATAGCTGGTCGATCAGCTGGGCCGTACCAGGCCGCTTGTAGGAGCGCGTCGCGGCCCGCAGACAGGCAAGTCTGGGTACCCTGGTTCCCAGGACGCCGACAGGAGTGGTCCTGATTATTGTCACTTCGGGGTTGCCGGATCATAACACATAGTAGGTGACTATAGACTTGCAAGATAGGATCAAGAACACACATATATTCATGAAAACATAATAGTTCAGATCTGAAATCATGGCACTCGGGCCCTAGTGACAAGCATTAAGCATATCAAAGTCATAGCAACATCAATCTCAGAACATAGTGAATACTAGGGATCAAACCCTAACAAAACTAACTCGATTACATGATAGATATCATCCAACTCATCACCGTCCAGCAAGCCTACGATGGAATTACTCACACACGGCGGTGAGCATCATGGAAGTGGTGATGGAGGAAGGTTGATGATGACGATGGCGACGATCTCCACTCTCCGCAGCCCCGAACGGACTCCAGATCAGTCCTCCCGAGAGAGATTAGGGCTTGGCGGCTTCGTCTCGTAAAACACGATAATTCCTTCTCTCTGGTTTTTTTCCTCCCTGAAACAGAAGATATAGGATCTGGGGGTACGTCGGTGGAGCATCGGGGGGCCCTCGAGGCAGGGGGGCGCGCCCCCACCCTCGAGGACAGGGTGTGGCCCCCCCGGTGAGGATCTTCTTGTAGATATTTATTATATTTTCTGAAATAATTCTCCGTTGATTTTCAAGCTATTCTGAGAACTTTTTATTCTGCACAAAAACAACACCATGGCAGTTCTACTGAAAACAGCGTCAGTCCGCGTTAGTTCCATTCAAATCATGCAAGTTAGAGTCCAAAACAAGGGCAAAATGGTTTGGAAAAGTAGATACGTTGGAGACGTATCAACTCCCCCAAGCTTAAACCTTTGCTTGTCCTCAAGCAATTCAGTTGATAAACTGAAAGTGATAAAGAAAAACTTTGACAAACTCTGTTTTCTCTTGTTGTTGTAAATATGTAAGCTAGCATTCAGGTTTTCAACAAGATCATGAACTAACCACATTCACAATAACTTTCAGGTCTCAAGACTACTCACATCAATGGCAAAATCAACTAGCGAGCAATAATAATAAACCTCGGATGACAACACTTCTCAAAACAATCATGATATGATATAACAAGATGGTATCTCGCTAGCCTTTTCTAAGACCGCAAAACATAAATGCAAAGCACCTTTAAGGATCAAGGACTGACTAGACATTGTAATTCATGGTAAAAGAGATCCAGTCATGATCATACTCAATGCAAATTAATAGTAATACATGCAACGACAGAGGTGCTCTCCTACTGGTGCTCTTTGATAAGAGGATGATGACTCTGCATAAAAGTAAATAGATAGGCCCTTCGCAGAGGGAAGCAGGGATTTGTAGAGGTGCTAGAGCTCAATTTTTAAATAGAGATGAATAACATTTTGAGCGGTATACTTTCATTGTCAACATAACAACCAAGAATCTTGATATCTCCCATGCTACGCACATTATAGGCAGTTCCCAAACAGAATGGTAAAGTTTATACTCCCCCAACCACCAACAAGCACACTCCACGGCTAGCCCGAAACAACGGGTACCGTCCAAACTAGCAACAGCCCTGGGGGAGTTTTGTTTAATTATTATGATTCTGAGCATGGGACTGGGCATCCCGATTACCAGCCATTTTCTCATGAATGATGAGCGGAGTCCACTCATCCTGAAAACAACCCACCTAGCATGGAAGATATAGACATCCCTAGTTGATACATGAGCTGTTCGAGCATACAAAACATAATTTCATTTGAAGGTTTAGAGTTTGGCACATACAAATTTACTTGGAACGGCAGGTAAATACCGCATATAGGAAGGTATGGTGGACTCATATGGAACAACTTTGGGGTTTATGGAAGTGGATGCACAAGCAGTATTCCCGCTTAGTACAGGTGAAGGCTAGAAAGAGACTGGGAAAGCGACCAGCTAGAGAGCAACAACGGTCATGAACATGCATTAAAATTAATCAACAATGAATGCAAGCATGAGTAGGATATAAATCACCATGAACGTAAATATCGTGAAGGCTATGTTGATTTGTTTCAACTACATGCGTGAACATGTGCCAAGTCAAGTCACTTAAATCGTTCAAAGGAGGATACCACCCGTCATACCATATCACAACCATTTTAATATCATGTTGGCACGCAAGATAGACCATTATAAACTCTCAGCTAATTAAGCATGGCATAAGCAGCTATGACCTCTAATTGTCATTGTAAACATGTTTCATTCATAACAAGCTGAATCAAGAACGACGAGCAATCATATTTACAAAAACGAACTCCAGCAAGACCTCAATCTTGAGCACGAAATATCGGAGCCGGAGTCCTCAATCGAGTATTCATCCTACTCGTGTGAATCCTTTGTATTCTTTCCTCAGTTATTTCAACTGGTGAATTCTCGTCTAGTTCGTCATCCTTCTTCTCTTTTCTTCTCTGATGAATTCTCCTCTCGGTCGACATTCTTCATCTCATTTTCTTCTCAAGTGGATTCAATTCAAATTTTTGGTGTTGATCTTATTCTTTTCCATTGCTCAAGTGTTTTCCCCTTCTCTCGTTCGCCTCTCGCCATACAATTGTTCCGGTATTCCAAAGACATTCCAGGAGATTTGTCTGTGTTCTAATTTATTTGAGGTTCTCAACTCATTCGAGACTTTCAAACATTCTGGTGCATCGTTTCCCACTCGAATAATCCTTTTCAATAGTCTTTTCTCTTCGGTGGGCTCATAACCCACAAGTCTTTTCCCAGGATCTTACCTGAATCTTATTATTCTTTCTGGAGTGATTCCCAAATTCTTTTCAAGTGTGACGTAAGAATGGATTCGATCAGTCATATGCCTTCTCCAAGATCGTTTTCAAATTCTTTTCAATGATGGTTCAACCTTTCCTATTTTCATTCTTCCCGAGTGTCTCAACAATTTTGGTGGTGTATCTCGTCGTCATTCCCAACATTTGAAGAGCGAGGAAGAATTCCTCCAAATCTTGTCCATTCTCTCATAGATTCCTGATGCTAGCATGATGATATCCTCTTACTTGTTCCGATCGTGTCAAATTCTTTCCTCAACCATCCGGAGTATTTTATGAATTCTTTTCTTTGTGTTCCTCCGAAGGCCATCATCTCAGAAGATTTCTTCGTCCGCAGTTTTCAACTTCGTCCTCCAAATATTCTTCATTGATGCCTCTTCATTCGTCTCACATTCGTCCGATGCTTCGTTCAAGTATTCTTTAATCAGTTCACGATCTCTTCGTTATCTTGTATCTAAATTCCCAAAGTGCTTATTCTTCTCGGCGATTCATTCTCTTGTATTCACTCGATTTTAATTCTTCTCGATGGCTTGTTCTCTTTCATCACTCGATTTTAATTCTTCCCGATGGTTCGTTCCTTTTCTTCACTCGGCTTCAATTCTTACGCTGGTTCACTCAGGAGTTCTTTTCCGGTGTTATCATCTCAATTGTTCATTTTCCAATCCTACCGGTGGTTCATGAAGACTTTCTCATGTTTCGTGCCATGTCCCTCTTTAATTTTTTTTCAACGCGAATAAGTGGCATGCAATCCATTGCTTCTCATCAATTTAATTGATGAAGGATAAGCATAACATAATTCTTGTTCTTCAAGTTGATTTATTCCTTCCTTTGGAGTTTATTCTTGATGAAAAAAATTCTAATCCAAAGTGTTTTCATCATTTCTTTTCGGAGTTCATAGTTTCTCAGCCTTCTCGTCGGAACCCCATCTGAATCATCGCAAGGACTTATTCTTATTCTTCTCATCCATCATCATCCTTTCGTTACCGGAGTTCTTCAGGGTGGTTCATCGCGATTCAAATCATTCTTCAAGTGTTCATCAAATTCTTTTGGATCAAGCGCATGCATTATTCTTTTGTGTCCTGAGATGCAAATAATTCTCTGTATTCTTTTGAAGTGGAGTTTTGCATTCTTCACTCTTCTCAGCTCATCAATACTTTGGTTGCGGCATAATATCACCTCAAGTTTCAGGATGATTTCTGTAAGTCCACAACAAGCTTATTCTTTTGTTGTTGATTTTCTCAACAACTCCATTCAATCCTTCCTTCTAAGGATGCCTTCAAATTCATTGTGCTAGAAGATGTGTTCTTTCCCCTTTCATTCTTATGCCACCTTTAATTCTTTTGGAGGCAATTTCTTGTTCATCTCATCAAGTATTATTCCATTTTCTCGAGGTTATGTTCTATTCCTTCCACTTTCAGCCGGAGTGTTGCCTAAATTCATTCGTTCGAATTTCTTTTCTATCTCTGTTAACCGGAGTGGTTTCATTGTCTCTTTTGTCACATAAGCTCTTGGTTCTCGTCGTATGCCATGTTTCCTCAATTTACCAAAGCTTCTCAATCTCAATCATCTCCGTTGTATTCTTCCTTTCGAGTGGCTCAACATCTCAAGGTTCTTTGGTTTCACCTTCTTCCTTTTCCCTTTCGTCTCGTTCCTAAGATCTCGGAACGAGATCTCTTGTTAGTAGGGGAGTGTTGTGACACCCCGAGACCGATGCGCCAGGTGTCAGCCAGTTATTCGTCGTCGTTGCCATGTCATCTGCTTGCGTGTTGCATTTTGCCATGTCATCATGTGCATTGCATCAGCATGTTTTCAAAACTTGCATCCGGCCGAACCCCCCTCGTCCTTTCCGTTGTCCGTTCTGAGCCCAGACACACTCGCACGCGGCCGCGGCACCTCCGAATATTTATTTTGTAAGTGGCCGGAAAATGTTCTCAGAATGGGATAAAAATTGGCGTGTGGTCTTATTATAGCATAGGTAGACCGCCTGTCATATTTCATCGCATTCGGAGTCCGTTTGATGCCCCCAACGGTTAACCGCGTTAATCGGCGGAAGCCCTTTCTCTTTTGGCCCAGCACCCCTCCACAACAGCCCGCTAGCCCATCCCAACCACCTCCATGCTCTCGGTCGTTGGATCGTGATCGTGTGGGCGAAAACCGCACCTCATTTGGACTCTCCTAGCTCCGTCTACCTATAAAACAGCCCCCTCCCCCGAAATTTCGAATGAACCCCTAGTATTCTTCCTCCCTCCGCGCCGTCGGACGCGTCCGCCGACGGCCGGACATGTCCACCGCCTCCAGCCACCTCAGCCAACCCCGCCGCCTCAGCCAATCCGCAGCCGCCACGTGGCGCCGCTCACGTCTCCTGCCGCCGTCTCCCACCGCGCCCCGCGCCGGGCCCGCGAGCCCACAGTCGGCTCGCAGTCGGGCCGATCCCGGTTTTCCCGCGTCGCGCCGCCCTGCTCCTCTGTGGCCGCCGCCGTCGTCTACCCACCGCCTTCGCGCCTCCGCTGGCGACGGCCGCCGCCTGACCCCGAGCTCGTCGAAGCGGCGTCTTCGCTGGACCCTTCCGCTATCATCCCGCGTCTTCGTGCCCCGTGCGCTTGCCGCATGCCTCTTCTGCGCCTCGCATCGCTGGAGCCCCGCCGGAGAGCGCCGCCACTTGTCGAGACCCACAAGCCAGCAACCAGCGCCGCCCCGCCAACCTCCTGTGCCACAAGCCCATGCCTGGATCCGGCGAGATCCCGGCCGGGGGAGGACCCAGCCGGCCGGATCTTCCATCTCCGGCGATGGCTTCGCCGCCGGCCACTCGCCCTTTGCTAGCCTCGTCTCTCATCGTCATCGACGAGACGCACGCTCGGGCCGCCCCTGTGGGACCTAGCGCCGGCCCAGCTCCGCCTCGGCATCACCCGACCCAGTATTGACCGACCACGTGGGCCGCCTCCCTCCACTCCGGGCCGGCCTCGCCCCGGCCCGTCTACCCCGGCCTAGCCGCCTCGCCTCTTCCTCATCTGGGCCAAGCCCATGGTGAGCAATCCTCTAAACCCCGCCTGGTCACGTTTTAGCTATCTTACACCCGATCGTTTTTCCAGAAATTTTGCCTAAGTCCCCAGAAAACCATAAAATGTGTGCATGTTGTGGTGCTTGTAACTTTTTGTGTGGTGATCCAAATGAAGCATATGATATGTCAAAATGTTTGTCTCGTGAAGCTCATGTTAGTTGCATTTGCATGCATGTTACTGTTCATCTTGATTCCCTAATCCTCGTTGGAAAACTGCTATGTGATGTTGTTGTTAAGTCCTTGTTGTGTGTCAACAATATGTTACCATGTTTGTGAGGTTGTAACTTTGTGCATGTTGGTCCAAATGGAGTGTATGATATGTCAAAATGTTCATTGTGAAGTGCTCTACAAGATGGTTGTTGTTGCATTCATGTTTGGTGCCATATTGCCATGTTTATCTCTATTGCAAAAGTGCATGTGGTTGTTAAGTGCTGAAACTTGTTATGAGATGCTGATTTGTCTTTTTCATATCTTTATGTGTGATTTTTGTTTGAGCTACATGTCACTATGTTTTAGAAGCACAAACATGTCATCTCTGCTGTGGTGCAATCCACTTTCATGTTATGCCTTGTGGTGATTGCAACAAGCTTGCAAAGTGACCTGCTCGATGTTGGCTATTTTCTTACACTTGTTAAAAATTGCCAAGTCTGAAACTCTTATATCTTGATGCCATGTTTTCTTGATGCCCCACTCAAATCCATGAATATTTTGGGTTGTCCAATGATCATGCCTTGTTGTCCATGTTATGCTCTATACAACCATGCCCTTGTTTGCATCAGTGGCCTGTTGTAGCTTGTTATTTTCATGCTCTCAAGTTGCTATAAAATGTTTCTGTCAACCTGTTATCAGCAAGTTCAGTTTTGTCATGTGAATAGCTAGTGATCTATGCATCCTATGACCATGTTCTTGCCATGAGTAGCTTCATAAACATGCCTTCTTGCTGTTGGTTATCTTCACATGCCATGATATGCTCTGAGATCACTTGCACAAGCTTATAAACATGCCTACTTGTCGTTTTTGCTGCCATGTCTAGTTTATTTCACTAAGTCTGTGAAACTGTTATCTTTTGCAATATTGCCATGATGTTTTGACCATGTTCTAGTGGTGTTTTGTAGTAGCTCATTGGTCATGCTTGTAGTGCTGGACATGTACATGCTTGCCATGCCCTTCGTTGCCATGAAATGTTATTGTATCATGTTGTTTTGAGGTCAACTATATGTCTACTTGCTGTTTTGGGTTGATTGTTGTTATATCTTGTTTCATGTGTATGTGATGAACCGTTGCTCCGGTTTGAGCGTGCTCTATATGAAACTTGTGTGTTTTTGCATGTAGATGCATAATAACATGTTGATACATGTTTGGAGTGTGTTTGCTTGATGTTCGGATGCGTTTTGCATCGATGACATGTTTGTCTTGTTTTGCTCATATCTTCTAGGCCGTAGTTCCGAATTAAATGAACTTGATATGTAACTTGACTAGAATTTCGAGTAGATCATCATGGTGCATGTTAACTTGCTGTTTAACAACTTTAACTCAAGGTTTGTTCAGATCTGGACCAATTTCGAAAATTGCATATGAGGACTTACCGGAATTGTTATATGTTGTTTCCGGCCTCATTTAAGCATGCCTTGTTGTGATGTTCTTGCTTGCATCATCCCTTGCCATGTTTTGCATCATATAGACTTGTCTTGCATCATACTTGGTTGAGCATGATGTCATGTTCTTATGTGGTGTGTTTACCGTGTTGCTTGCTTCTTCTCGTTAGTGCTTGTTTCGTTGCGATCGTGAGGATTCGTTCGACTACACTTGATTCGTCTTCGTGGCTTATTCGTCGTCTTCTTCATGGACGCGTTCTTCTTCCTTGCGGGATTCCAGGCAAGATGATCGTCACCTTGGATACCTTTTCTATCATTTCCATGCTAATTGTCTCGATGCTATCGCTATATGTCACGCTACCTATCTATTCGTTGTCAGCCTCTCCTTGTAGCCATGAAACCTCTAACCTTTGACACCTTCCCAGAAAACCGTTGTTTGGCTATGTTACCCGCTTGCTCAGCCCCTCTTATAGTGTTGTTAGTTGCAGGTGAAGATGAAGATTGCTCCAGGTTGGAGCTGGACGTTGTTGGAATATCACAATATCCATTAATTTAATTAATGCACATATATACTTGGCAATGGGTGGAAGGCTTGGCCTTTTGCTTGGTGTTTTGTTCCACTCATGCCGCCTTAAGAACCGATAAATCGGTGTTATGTTCCTTGATTTTACGTTCCTAACACGGTTGGGGTTTATGGGCCCCCCTTGATAATTCGCACTGCTTAAAGCTTTTCCGGCAAGACCCAACTTTGGTACTACATTTGCCTAATAACTAAAACTTGCATAGGGACCGGCTAGCACCCGAGGACTCTTAATCAACCCCCGGGCCAGTGCTCCTCATGAGTGTTGGTCCAAACTGGGCGGACTGCAGGACAGCCTCGGGGAAACCCGAGGTATATGATATTTACCTGTAGGCTGTCCCATCCGGTCGTGGCCTGAGACGAGATACGCGCGACTACTACCAGGGTGTCGGCATGCCGGGAGGTCTTACTGGATTAGGTTTACCTTTGTCGAAATATCTTGAGTACGGGATTTCGAGAAAACTCGGGTCTTCCTAACATGGAGTTGCGACTCCGCAGATCGTGAGCTTGTGATGGGCTAAGTTGGGACTCCCCTGCAGGGTTTTGATCTTTCGAAAGCCGTGCCCACGGTTATGTGGCAGATGGGAATTTGTTAATGTCCGGTTGTAGAAAACTTGACAGAGGATCCGAGATAAAATACACAACCTCATGAGTAACCGTGACCGTCTCTTTTCATTTTGAGAAGAGAACACGGTGGGGTTATGTTTGACTCGCAGGTAGTTCAGGATCTCTAGCGATCATTACTAGTTTGCGACCGTTTGTGTAGAGGCTCATCTTATTCTTGTACTCGTAAGTTAGCCACCATACTTTTGCTTAGCCGCTGCAGCAACTTCACCACTTAACCTCTCCATACCCAATAAAGCTTTGCTAGTCTTGGTACCCATGGTTATGGGATTGCTGAGTCCTCGTGGCTCACAGATACTACAACAACAGTTGCAGGTGCAAGTTTCCGATGACTTGACGCGAGAGCGATGTTCTTTGTGTTGGAGTTCTTTCTTCTTCTTCTTCGTCAGTCTTGGGTTAGGTTCCTGGTCGGCAGCCTGGGATAGCAGGATTGATGTCGTTGTGCTTTTCATGTTCGCATCCGTAGTCGGATGTCTTGTATTGATGTTGTTGTATTCATGTGACTTGTATAAATTGTTGTATCCCCATGTATTTATGCAATGGTATGATGTAATCATGAGTGTGTCACGTGATCGGGATAGAATCGCATCATGAGTGTGTCACGTGATCGGGATAGAATCGCATCTTGGGCGTGACATGCGACCAGAAACAATTTCACCTCTATAATTGTGTTTTTTAGCTCCACTGTACGTATTACCGTATTTGAGCGCTTGTCGGTCGCACACGACCTCATTTTGTCGAGCGTGCGTGCTAGGAGGGCATATCCCCGATGGTTTCTGGGTTGTGTGGGAAGGACCCCCCTATCGCCCACACTCACTTGGCGACGGTTCCAAATGCCATCGCGGAAAGGGGTTAAAAATCATTTGTATAGCACCGACGCGTACTAGTGGAGGGCTATCGGTCTAAATGGGAAATCAACTTGACCCTTTTTACTTTAGGAATGAGAGAGATGATAGCATAGTTAAGGCGGGAGATGTCAACTATCCCCAGGAAAAATCCTTGAATAATCTTACATGCCAACAGACGAAGTTGGGGCCTGAATTTCTTGAAGAAGGGGATGGAGAAGCCATCAGGCCCTGAGGCTGCATTAGGATTAGCAGAATTAATGACATCCCATGTCTCAGCATCAGACAAAGGCAGCATTAAGGCGTCATTTTTAGCACTCGAGATCATAGAAGGAGCATCCCATAAGGAGGGGGAAATGGAGAGACCAAACTCCTACTTAGCAGACAAAAGGGAGGAGAAAAATTCAACCACATGTGTAATGTTGGCTTGAACTACGTCGGTATTTCCCCAAAGAGGAAGGGATGATGCAGCAGAGCAATGGTAGGTATTTCCCTCAGTGATCAGACCAAGGTTATCGAACCAGTAGGATAACCACGCAACACTACGTGGACGGCACCTGCACACAAATACTCGCAACCCGACGTGTTAAAGGGTTGTCAATCCCTTTCGGGCAACGGCGCCAAAAATAAGCAAACGGACATGAGAGAGTTGTAAATATTGATAGATCGAACGCCAAATAAAATAAAGTGCAGCAAGGTATTTTTGTATTTTTGGTTTAATAGATCTGAAAATAAAATAAAAGTAAAGGAAAATAGATCGCAAAGGCAAATATAATAAAGAAGAGACCCGGGGGCCGTAGGTTTCACTAGTGGCTTCTTCGATAGAAATAGCAAATGGTGAGTGAACAAATTACTATTGGGAAATTGATAGAACTTCAAATAATCATGATGATATCCAGGCAATGATCATTATATAGGCATCATGTCCAAGATTAGTAGACTGAATCCTACCTGCATCGACTACTATTACTCCACACATCGACCGCTATCGAGCACGCATCTAGTGTATTAAGGTCATGTAAAAATGGAGTAATGCAATAAGAACAATGACATGATGTGGACAAGATCTATTTATGTGGAAATAGACCCCATCTTGTTATCCTTAATACCAACTATACATACGTGTCGGTTCCCCTTCTGTCACTGAGATCAAGCAACGTAAGATCGAACCCATCACAAAGCACCTCTTCCCATTGCAAAATAAATAGATCATGCTAGCCAAACAAAACCCAAATATCGAAGAAGAAATACGAGGCTATAAGCAATCCTGCACATAAGAGATCAAAGAAGACTCAAATAACTTTCATGGACAAAAAGATAGATTTGATCATAAACTCAAATTTCATCGGATCCCAACAAACACACCGCAAAAAGAGTTACATCATATGGATCTCCAAGAGACCATTGTATTGAGAATCAAACGAGTGAGAGAGGAAGCCATCTAGCTACTAACTACGGACCCGTAGGTCTACAAAGAACTACTCACGCATCATCGGAGAGGCACCAATGGACATGATGCACCCCTCCGTGATGGTGTCTAGATTGGATTTGGTGGCTCTGGAACTTGCGGCGGCTGGAATTGATTTTCATCTACTCTCCTAAGGTTTCTAGAATATTGGGGTATTTACAGAGCAAATAGGCGGTCCAGGGGCACCCGAGGTGGGCACAACCCACCAGGGGGCGCCTGGGTCTCCAGGTGCGCCCTAGTGGGTTGTGCCCCCCTCGGAGCACCCCACAGGCGCTTCTCCGGCCCACTAGATGTCTTCGGGTCCAAAAAATTCTACAAAAAGTTTCGCTGCCTTTGGACTCCGTTTGGAATTGATTTCTTGCGTTGTAAAAAACATGCGAAAAACAGCAACTGGCACTTGGCACTATGTCAATAGGTTAGTACCAAAAAATGATATAAAATGACTATAAAATGATTATAAAACATCCAAGAATGATAATATAACGGCATGGAACAATAAAAAATTATAGATATGTTGGAGACGTATCAGCATCCCCAAGCTTAATTCATGCTCGTCCTCGAGTAGGTAAATGATAAAAAACAGATTTTTTTTGATGTGGAATGTTGCCTAACATGTGATCTTATATTCTTTTCTTTATAGCACAGTCATTTGGACTTTTATATGGTTCAAAGCAATAGTCTAGTTTTGACATGAGACCTAAATACTCAAGCATATCAACGAGCAACCATGTCTTTGAAAATATCAATACTAAAGCAAGTTATCCCTAGCCCATCATGCTCAATCATTGATCCATTCATGCAACACATCCAAATATTAGCTACATCCGATGCTCAAGTGCGATAATAGTGTTCCGTAATTGGTGCTTTATAAGAGAAGATGGAGACTCGAAATAAAAATTGTATAAAGTAAAATATAGGCCCTTCTCAGAGGGAAGTAGGGATTTGTAGAGGTGCCAGAGCTCAAAGTTTAAACTAAGAGATAAAATTATTTTGTGTGGCATGATTTTCTCACCAACGAGAACGACTTAGAGTTACCAACACTTTCCACACTAGATGCATCATAGGCGGTTCCCAAACATAATATAAAGTGTATTCCCTTTTCCACCGAACTTTCACAAGTCATGGCTAACCGTATCCACGGGTGCCCTCCATACCAACACTTTCCAAGGAATTTATTATTTGACAACATAAAGTAAATTTTCTTTTTCATTTCGGGACTAGGAATCCCTATTACCACCATACTCTCGTGCAATGACAAGTGAATAAACACTCATCCTGAGAGTAACTCATCCAACATAAAAAACATTGGCCACCCCTCGCCGCTTCGCGGACGGTACGGGCACACAAAATATAAATTTATTTTGAAATTGGAGTTGGCACATAAAAATTGCTTAGAACAGCATGGAAATACATCATATAGGTAGGTATGGTGGAGTCATTTGGCACAACTTGGATTTTAGAATTGGATGCACAAGTAGTATTTCTACTTAGTACAAGGTGGAGGCTAGCAAGAGGTTGATAAGCGACCAACCAAGGAACAAAAACCGTCATAAGAGAACATTAAACATAACTAACACCGAATAATGCAACACAGGTAGGTCATTGCATGACTATTGACTTTTGTGCTTGCATAGGGAATCACAAACCTTAACACTAATATTCTTACTAAAGCACAATTACTCCTCAACATGACTCACATATCACACCATCATATCTCAAAATTATTACAAGGAATCAATTTTATTTTGTCCAATGATCTTTATGAAAGTTTTTATTATATCCTTCTTGGATATCTATCACTTTGGAACTAATTTTCAAGTGTTGCTTTTGATAAGCTCAAACAAATATAAGTGAAGATCATGAGCATAATATTTCTTTCTCTCAAATTAATTTAAGTGAAGCAAGAGAGAATTTCTTATAAAATTACTAACTATCAAACAAATCTAAGTGAAGCAAGAGAGAATTTCTTCAAAAAAATACTAAAGCACACCATGCTCAAAAAGATATAAGTGAAGCACTATATCAATTACATAGCTAATAAAAAATTAAGTGAAGTATAGAGAGCAATTCTAACAAGTCATGCCATAATTTTGGCTCTCTCAAATTGGTGTGTCCAGCAAGGATTCAACACTTAAAACAAAAATCAAAACAAGCAAAGACTCGTATCATACAATACGCTCCAAGCAAAACTCATAGTATGTGACGAATAAAAATATAGCTTCGAGTAAAATACCGATGGTCGTTAGAAGAAAGAGGAGATGCCACTCAGGGCATCCCCAAGCTTAGTTGCTTGCTTCTCTTTGGATAATAGCTTGGGATGCCATGGGCATCGCCAAGCTTAAGATTTTCTTACTCCTTATTCCTTCATCCATCGTAACATCACCCAAAACTTAAAAACTTCAATCACACAAAACTCAACAAAACCTTCGTGAGATCCGTTAGTATAAGAAAGCAAATCACTATTATAAGTACTGTAGCAAACCAATTCATATTTTATTCTTTCATTATATCTACTGTATTCCAACTTTTCTATGGCAAAAACTCATCAAAGAAAGCCATAGAATCATCAAAACAAGCACACAATGCAAAGAAGACAGAATCTGTCAAAAACAGAACAGTCTGTAGCAACCTAGATATTTCGAATACTTTTGTAACTATAATTTTTTTGAAAAATTAGGACCACGTGAAAAAATTGTATATTAATTTTCTTCAAAAAGAATCAACTCAAAAACACTCTTATGTTAAAAATAAGAATTATTTTCATCAGCGCAAAAGTTTCTGTTTTTCAGCAAGATCAAATCTACTTTCACCCAACATGATCATAAAGGCTTTGCTTGGCACAAACATTTATTTAAACCATAAAAACACATCTAAACGGAGGTATTATTGGGTATTTTATTGAAAACAGCAAGAAAACCATAAAGCAAAAAGATACAAGTTGGTTTGCCTCCCAATGAGCGCTATCGTTTTACGCCCTTAGCTAGGCATAATTCAAAGATCTCAAGCGTTGTCATCCTTGTTAGAGGATCTATATGTTGCCCTCATTATAGATTCATAAGGCAATTTGATCTTTGTTCTAGGGAAGTGTTCCATGCCCTTTCTCAAGGGAAATTGGAATTTAATGTTCCCTTCTTTCAAATCAATCACTTCACCAATAGTGCGTAAAAACGGTCTACCAAGTATAATGGGGCAAGACGGATTGCAATCAATGTCAAGAACAATAAATTCTATCGGTACATAGTTCCTATTTGCGAGAATAAGAACATCACTGATCCTCCCCAAAGGCTTTTTAATAGTGGAATCCGCCAAATTCAAATTAAGAGAACAATCTTCAATGTTGGCAAGACCAAGAAAATCACAAAGAGACTTCAGAATTGTGGAAACACTAGCACCCAAATCACATAAAGCATTGCACTCATAATTTTAAATTTTGACTTTGATAGTAGGTTCCCACTCATCATGTAATTTTCTAGGAATTGACACTTATAATTACAACTTATCTTCTAAAGCTTTCATCATAGCATCAACAATGTGTTTAGTAAAAGATTATTTTGTTCGTAGGCATGAGGTGAATTTATCATGGATTGCAACAAAGAAATACAATCAATTGAAGAGCAATTATCACAATTAAAGTCTTTGTAATCCAAGAGAGTGGGCACATCACTAGCTAAAGTTTTGACCTCTTCAAACCCACTTTTATCAATTTTCTCAACAAGATTTTCACCCTCCGAGTTATCGGTACGCCTTCTAGCTAAAGTTGACTCTTCTCCAGTCCCTTTTTCATCAATCTTAATTTTACTAAACAAGGAATCAATAGAAGAAACACCAATCATTTTCAGATCTTCATCATTTTTATGAAAGCAATCACTAGAAAACCTTTTTTTTCTAAAAATTCTCTTCTAGCTCTAAGCATAGCAGTCCTTTTCTTACTTTAATCCATAGAAACATAAAGAGCTTTAATTGATTCCTCTACCTTAGGCAAAAAAATCATCTTTAGATTTTCAACATCATGAGAAATTCTATCAACACTTCTAAACAAATCATCAATCTTATTCAACTTTTCTTCCATTGTAGTGTTGAAAACTTTTTGAGTGTTGATAAATTATTTAATATTATTCTCCAGATCAGATGTATTCCTATTAGTATTATAAGATTTATTACCATAGGAATTACCGTAATTATTAGAGGAATTACTAGGAAAAGGCCTAGTATTAAAATTACTCTATAAGCATTGTTATTGAAATTATTTCGAGAGATAAAATTCACATCTATGGCATCACTATTTTGCTCAATGAAAGTAGACAAAGGCACATAATTAAAATCAATAGGAGCACTTTTACTAGCAACCAATTTCATAAGAGCATCAACTTTTTCACTCAAAGAAGAAATTTCTTCAACCGAATTACCTTTTTTACTAGTAGGAGCTCTTTCGGTATGCCATTGTGAATAATTTGCCATGATATTATCAAGAAAGGCTTCACCCAAAGTAATATCCATAAAAGTACCACCCGCGGCGGAATCTAAAAGATTACGAGAAACAAAATTCAACCCCGCATAAAAAAATTGTATGATCATCCAAAGATTTAACCCAAGAGTTGGGCAATTCCTTAGCACCATTTTCATCCTTTCCCAAGATTGTGCAACATGCTCATGTTCAAGTTGCTTGAAATTCATGATCTACGTTCAAAGGGAAATAATTTTCGCGGGCGGAAAATACTTAGTAATAAAATCATATTTGCACTTTTTCCTAGAATCAATACTATGGCGTGTCAGCAAAGAAAACCAAATTTTTGCATGATCTCGCAATGAAAACGGAAATAATTTCAACTTCACAACATCATTGTCCACATCTTTATTCTTTTGCATATCGCATAATTCCACGAATGTGTTAAGATGGGACATGACATCCTCATTAGGAGTACCGGAAAATTGATCTTTCATAAAAAGATTCAGCAAAGCAGTATTAATATGACAAGACTCTGCACTAGTGGTAGGATGAGCAATCGGAGTGCCAATAAAATCATTGTTGTTGGTATTTGAGAAATCACACAACTTGGTGTTCTCTTGACTCATTGTGACTACGCAACATGATTGCACTCAAAAACATATCCGGCAAGAAAACGGCGAACGAAAAAGAGGGCGAATAAAATGGTGAATTTGTTTGTGAAGTGCGGGAGAGGAAAACGAGAGGCAGCTGGGAAATAATGTAAATTGTGAGGAGATGAGATTTGGGATTAGGAACCTGGTAGATTTTGATGATGTCTCCCGGCAACGGCGCCAGAAATTCCTTTTGACGTTGGTTTGTACTACGTTGGTACTTCCCCAAAGAGGAAGGGATAATGCAGCACAGCAACGGTAGGTATTTACCTCAGTGATGAGAACAAGGTTATCGAACCAGTAGGAGAACCACACAACACTATGTGAATGGCACCTGCACACAAATAACAAATACTCGCAACCCAACGTGTTAAAGGGGTCGTCAATCCCTTTCGGGCAACGGCGCCAGAAATAGGCAAACGGGCGTGAGAGAGTTGTAAATATTGATAGATCGAACACCAAATAAAATAAAGTGCAGCAAGTTATTTTTGTATATTTGGTTTAATAGATGTTAAAATAAAAGCAAAGTAAAATAAATCACAAAGGAAAATATAATAAAGAAGAGACCTGGGGGCCGTAGGTTTCACTAGTGGCTTCTCTCGAGAGAAATAGGAAACGGTGGGTGAACAAATTACTGTTGGGCAATTGATTGAACTTCAAATAATCATGATGATATCCATGCAATGATCATTATATAGGCATCACGTCCAAGATTAGTAGACCGACTCCTGCATGCATCTACTATTGTTACTCCACACATCGACCGCTATCCAGCATGCATCTAGTCTATTAAGTTCATGGAAAAACGGAGTGATGCAATAAGAACGATGACATGATGTAGAAAAGATCTATTTATGTGGAAATAGACCCCATCTTGTTATCCTTAATAGCAACAATACATACGTGTCGGTTCCCCTTCTGTCACTGGGATCAAGCACCGTAAGATCGAACCCATCACAAAGCACCTCTTCCCATTGTAAGTTAAATAGATCACGTTGGCCAAACAAAACCCGATTATCGGAGAAGGAATACGAGGTTATAAGTAGTCATGCATAAAATAGATCAAAGAAAACTCAAATAACTTTCATGGATAAAAAGATAGATCTGATCATAAACTCAAAGTTCATCGGATCCCAACAAACACACCGCAAAAAGAGTTACATCAAATAGATCTCCAAGAGACCATTGTATTGAGAATCAAATGAGAGAGAAGAAGCCATCTAGCTACTAACTATGGACCTGTAGGTCTATGAAGAACTACTCACACATCATCGGAGAGGCACCAATGGATATGATGCACCCCTCCGTGATGGTGTCTAGTTTGGATCTGGAACTTGCGGCGGCTGGAATTGATTTTCGTTGACTCTCCTAGGGTTTCTAGAATATTGGGGTATTTATAGAGCAAATAGGCGGTCCAGGGGGCACTCGAGGTGGGCACAACACACCAGGGCGCGCTTGGGTGCCCTGGTGGGTCGTGCTCCCCTCGGAGCAACCCCCCCCCCCAGGCGCTTCTCCGGCCCACTGGATGTCTTCTAGTCCAAAAAATCCACAAAAACTTTCGCTGTGTTTGGAGTCCGTTTGGTATTGATTTCCTGCTATATAAAAAACATGCAAAAAACAGCAACTGGCACTTGGCACCATGTCAATAGGTTAGTACCAAAAAATGATATAAAATGACTATAAAATGATTATAAAACATCCAAGAATGATAATTTAACATCATGGAACAATAAAAAATAATAGATACATTGGAGACGTATCAAGGTGACATAATAACAGATGATTCAAAGTTCTTACTCCATTGATGAGAAGACCATCGATAGAGCATCTACTCCTTCTGCCATTGGCGATGGCAAAGAAGTAGGTTGTGGGGGAATCACCTTTAAGAGTCCAATTCAAGGTGCCTCTCTGACGCCAATACAGCTCCGCCTGCTGATGCAACTGCATCAGCTCGACTTCAAGGGCGTACCGGGTTGACCACTCTCCCTCCGAGAAGCTAGACCCGTCGGCCACGAGGTCTGTGATGGCCTGGCTTATTAGGGATGATAGACTACTCATATCAATAACAATTCCTTCTTTTCCGGGAGCCCATTCGGATAGAACTCCAAAGTTAAGCGTGCTCAGCTTGGAGTAGTTTCAGGATGGGTGACCGACCGGGAAGTTGCTCCCGGGTGCGCACGAGTGAGGACAAAGTGCGCAGAAAAGACTAGTATTGATATGTGAGGCCAGTCTAGATCCCGCCAGGAGTAACGACCACCGGCGGGTGTGTCCGGGGCGTTACAAGTTGGTATTCAGAGCCGACCCTCGCGGTTACACGGATGTTTGCAGACAGTTTGCAGTCATGTTGTGCATGACGTTTGTGACCCGTCGTGGCACACGGCATGGCACATGTGCTGTCCTGGAAGCACAGACGGTTGTGCCAAAGAGGGAACGTTCCTGTGGCCCGACGAGGACGTCGGTTCCTCTGAGTGAGGGTGTATGTGATGGCCTGGCTTATTAGGGATGATAGACTACTCATATCAATAAGGAATTCCTTCTTTTCCGGGAGCCCATTCGGATAGAACTCCAAAGTTAAGCATGCTCAGCTTGGAGTAGTTTCAGGATGGGTGACCGACCGGGAAGTTGCTCCCGGGTGCGCACGAGTGAGGACAAAGTGCGCAGAAAAGACTAGTATTGATATGCGAGGCCAGTCTAGATCCCGCCAGGAGTAACGACCACCGGCGGGTGTGTCTGGGGCGTTACAAGGTCCAGACCAGCAATCTAGGCCTCCAAGGAAGCTTTCTCCCGGCGGGCCTCCGCAGATATATTACGAGACCAGACCCGTAGGAACTTGCGGATCGCGTAGGAACAATTATGCCAGTCGTCCATGGGGCCAAAGGATCGATGATACGATGAAAGCAGCCCCAATATCTTGTTAGCCAACATGTCTATGAAACCATCAACTAAAAGCCATGAAGCATCAAATTGGAAGCACGAGGACACCGCAGAATGATCAAGGCCCGCATCAAGAATTAGAGGGGCGTGGTATGAGCCCACTATCGCTCTAGCTTTCAAGGAGGCACGAGGAAATAAGGAATCTCAGTTCGAACAAATGAAGACCCGATCCAGCACTGACGGAACCGGGCTGATCTGATGGTTCGTCCAAGTAAATCGAGCTCCCATCCGCGAGAGCTCACGAAGTGCACAGTCACGGATAAACTCGTTAAACGTGTATGCAAGGGGCCAACATAAGTTATAGTTGTGCTTGTCTGAGGGAGTGCGAAGAAGGTTGAAGTCTCCTCCGACCACAATAGGCAGAGTACAAGACTCAATTTTAGTAGAAATTTCGTCAAGAAAGAGTGAGGTCAATGAGTGATCTGCAGGGCCGTAGACTACCATAATTTCTTAGAGGCGGGACGGTCGCTCCGTCGTTGGATGAGCCCGGTTCGTGTCGGATGTCCCGTCGGCGCCGCAAATCTGGTAAGCTCTCTCTCCTGTCTCCGGCTCGTGGGATCCTTGGTGTGTCGTCGTGCACTGGTGTGGCGGCCGCTGCTTTCCTGCCCTCGCCTGGCTCGCCTGACGCTCCGCCTTCCATGCCTTCCTTGACTCGTGTGCTGTCGCCGTTGGCGAGCCGTACGGTGGGGGCTGGGCAGTCGGCGGTGGGGTAAACCCTAGATCTGGTTTGTCTCCCAGAGGCTTGTGGGCCTCGGGGAGCGGTCAGACCATGTGGGCCTTGGGTCGGACCTGGATGGGACGCATGTGGCTATTGGGGAACGTAGTATTTCAAAAAAAATCCTACGATCATGCAAGATCTATCTAGGAGAAGCATAGCAACGAGAGGGGAGAGTGTGTCTACATACCCTCGTAGACCGAAAGCGGAAGTGTCTAGTGACGCGATTGATGTAGTCGAACGTCTTCGCGATATAACCGATCCAAGCCCCTAACGTACGGCACCTCCGCGTTAAGCACACGTTCAGCTCGATGACGTCCCACGAGCTCTTGATCCAGTTGAGCGTCACGGGAGAGTTTCGTCAGCACGACGGCGTCGTGACGGTGATGATGAAGCTACCGACGCAGGGCTTCGCCTAAGCACTGCAACGATATGACCGAGGTGTGTATCTGTGGAGAGGGGCACCGCACACGGCTAAAATCAACTTGTGTGTCCATGGGGTGCCCCCTGGCCACGTATATAAAGGATGGAGAGAGGAGTAGGCCGGCCCTCATAGGGCGCGCCAAAGTGTGGAGTCCTACTAGGAGTCCCTAGTCCTAGTAGGATTCCTCCTCCCATATGGAATAGGAAAAGGGGAAGGGAGAAGGAGAAGGAAGGAAGGGGCGCCCCCTTTCCCTAGTCCAATTCGGACCAGTCCATGGGGAAGGGGCGTGGCAACCCTTGAGGCCTTTCTCTCCTTTCCCGTATGGCCCATTAAGGCCCAATACGAATTCCCGTAACTCTCCGGTACTCTGAAAAATACCTGAATCACTCAGAACCTTTCCGATGTCCAAATATAGCCTTCCAATATATTGATCTTTACGTCTCGACTATTTCGAGATAGTTCATCATGTCCGTGATGTCATTCAAGACTCCGAACAAAAGTCGGCCATCAAATCACATAACTCATAATACAAATCGTCATCGAACGCTTAGCGTGCGGACACTACGGGTTCGAGAACTATGTAGACATGACCGAGACACTTCTCTGGTCAATAACCAATAGCGGAACCTGGATGCTCATATTGGTTCCTACATATTCTAAGAAGATCTTTATCAGTCAAACCGCACAACAACATACGTTGTTCCCTTTGTCATCGGTATGTTACTTGCCCGAGATTCGATCCTCGGTATCATCATACCTAGTTCAATCTCATTACCGGCAAGTCTCTTTACTCGTTTCGTAATACATTATCTCGTGACTAACTCATTAGTCATTTTCTTGCAAGGCTTATTATGATGTGTATTACCGAGAGGGCCCAGAGATACCTCTCCGACACTCGGAGTGACAAATCATATTTTCTATCTATGCCAACACCACAAACACCTTCGGAGACACCTGTAGAGCATCTTTATAATCACCCAGTTACGTTGTGACGTTTGATAGCACACATGGTGTTCCTCCGGTATTCGGGAGTTGCATAATCTCATAGTCATAGGAACATGTATAAGTCATGACGAAAGCAATAGCAGTATGTAGGATCGAAAGTATGTCTAGAGGGGGTGATTAGACTACTTGACCAAATAAAAATCTAGCCTTTTCCCAATTTTAATTCTTGGCAGATTTCAGCAACTTAGCACAAGTCAAGCAATCAACCTACACATGCAATTCTAAGAGTATAGCAGCGGAATGTAAAGCAATTGCATATGAAGGTAAAGGGAGGAGTTTGGAGGGAGAAAACGGAAGTCTAGACATGGATATTTTTGTCTTGGTTCCGATATGTGGTGCTATCGTACATCCAAGTTGATGGAGACTTCAACCCACGAAGGGTAATGGCTGCGCGAGTCCATGGAGGGCTCCACCCACGAAGGGTCCACAAAGAAGCAACCTTGTATATCCCACCATGGCCATCGCCCACAAAGGACTTGCCTCACTATGGTAGATCTTCACGAAGTAGGCAATCTCCTTGCCCTTACAAACTCCTTGGTTCAACTCCACAATCTCGTCGGAGGCTCCCAAGTGACACCTAACCAATCTAGGAGACACCACTCTCCGAAAGGTAATAGACGGTGTGTTGATGATAAACTCCTTGCTCAAATGCTTCAAATGATAGTCTCCCCAACGCTCAAACAGCTCCTCACAGATTTGGATATGGTGGAAGAATTATTTGAGTGCAAAGCAACTTGGGGAAGGTTAGAGAACAAGATTCATATGGTAGGAATGGAATACCTTGATCTCAACACTTGAGTAGGTGGTTCTTTCTCAGAACATGTATGATGGAAGTGTAGGTATGTTCTGATGGCTCTCTCCATGAGTGAAGAGTGGGTGGAGGGGTATATATAGCCTCCACACAAAATCTAACCATTACACACAATTTACCAAACTCGGTGGGACCGATTCGGAGAACTCGGTCAGACCTATTTAGTTCATAATGTGACCGTTAGGCATTTCGGTGGGACCGATATGATCAACTCGGTAGGACCTATTTCATTAGGGTTAGGGCATAACTTTAATCTCGGTGAGACCGATTACACAAACTCGGTGAGACTGATTTTGGTAATAGGCATACAGAGGGTTGGTCAGGCAAACTCGGTGGTACCGATTCGCTCGTTTCGGTGGGACCGAAACGTTACGAAGAAGAAACAGACAGTTTGCAATGCGAACTCGATGGGACCGATCGCTCATCTCGGTGAGACTGAAATGTTATGAAGGGAAACAGAGAGTTTGCAATCCCATCTCGGTGAGACCGAGATACCTTTCGGTGAGACCGAAATGATTAGGGCTTCTGGTAGTGGCTATGTCGAATGGACTCGATGGCGTCGGATAGATCTTTTCGGTGGGGCCGAGTTTGACTTTTGGTTTGGGACATATGTGGATGTGGAAAAGTGTTTGAGGGTTTTGGAGCATATCACTAAGCATTTCGAGCAACCAAGCCATTAAGCAACACCTCATCCCCTTTTAATAGTATTGGCTTTCCTTTGGACTTAATGTGATCTTGGATCACTAAAATGGAAAATGTAGATTCTTGAGCTTGAGCCAATCCTTTGTCCTTAGCATTTGAGGGGTCCACATTTCTAGTCCATGCCATGCCAAACATTGAACTTTCCTGAAATATCATCTTGAGATAGCATTAGTTCAATGAGTTATATGTTGTTAGTAATTACCAAAACTACCCAGGGATAGTTGCACTTTCACAGTAAAACTAAACGATCAAGTTGCTAAGCTAACGGATGGGTATCGTCCATCACATCATTCTCCTAATGATGTGATCACGTTGATCAAATGACAACTCATGTCTATGGCTAGGCAAAATAGCCATCTTTGATCAATGAGCTAGTCTAGTAGAGGCATACTAGGGACACTCTGTTTTGTCTATGTATTCACACATGTACTAAGTTTCTGGTTAATACAATTCTGGCATGAATAATAATAATTTATCATGATATAAGGAAATAAATAATAACTTTATTATTTCCTCTAGGGCATATTTCCTTCAGTCTCCCACTTGCACTAGAGTCAATAATCTAGTTCACATCGACATGTGATTTAATACCGATAGTTCACATCGTTATGTGAATAACACACATAGTTCGCATGTCATGTGACTGATACGTCTCCAACGTATCTATAATTTTTTATTGTTCCATGCTATTACTTATGAAGCCTTGTATGTTTAATGGGCTTTATCATTCACTTTTATATCATTTTTGGGACTAACCTACTAACCCAAAAGCCCAGTCCAGATTGCTATTTTTTGCCTGTTTCAGGGTTTTGCAGAAAAAGAATATCAAACGGAGTCCAAACGGAATGAAACCTTCGCGAGAGATATTTTTGGAGAAAATCACGCACGTGGAACTTGAGAACCACGTCAGGGGAAAGAGGGCTGGCCCTCAAGGATGGGGGGCGCGCCCCCTTCCCAGGGCGCGCCCCCCTGCCTCGAGGCCCCCTCGAGCGTCCCCCGGTGCCCTCCTTCTTCCTATATATGTCCACGTACCCCAGAAACTCCATGAACAGAGAGAAAACCCTAATTCCACCGCCGTACCTTCTGTTCCCGTGGAGATCCCATCTTGGGGCCTGTTCCGGAGCTCCACCGGAGGGGGATCTATCACGGAGTCCATCATCATCTTCATCATCACCCTCACAATGAGTTGTGAGTAGTTTACCATAGACCTTCGGGTCCATAGCTAGTATCTAGATGGCTTCTTCTCTCTCTCTGGATCTCAATACAAAGTTCTCCTCGGTCTTCGAGGAGATCTATTCGATGTAATCTCTTTTCGTGGTGTGTTTGTCGAGATCGGATGAATTGTGAGTTTATGATCAAGGTTATCTATGAAAGATATTTGGTTCTTCTCTGAACTTTTTATGTGTGCTCATAATATCCTTGCAAGTCTCTTCGAATTATTGGTTTGGTTTGGCCTACTAGATCTATAGTTCTTGAATGGGAGAAGTGCTTGGCTTTGGGTTCAATCTTGCGGTGTCCTTTCCCAGTGACAGTAGGGGGGTGGCAAGGCACGTATTGTATTCTTGCCATCGAGGATAAAAAGATGGGGTTTATATCATATTGCTTGAGTTTATCCCTCTACATCATGTCATCTTGCTTAAGGCGTTACTCTGTTCTTATGAACTCAATACACTAGATGCATGCTGGATAGCGGTCGATGTGTGGAGTAATAGTAGTAGATGCAGAATCATTTTAGTCTACTTGTCTCGGATGTGATGCCTATATACAATGATCATGCCTAGATAGTCTCATAATTATTCGCTTTTCTATCAATTGCTTGACTGTAATTTGTTTTCCCGCCGTAGAATATCGCATCATGAGAGAAGCCACTAGAGAAAACTATGCCCCCCGGGTCTATTCTCAACATATCAATCTACATCAACTTTACTTTTACCACTTTTATTTGCTGTTTTATTAAACTAAAAATACCAAAAATATCAACTATCATCTCTATCAGATCTCACTTTCGTAAGTGACCGTAAAGGGATTGACAACCCCTTATCGCGTTGGCTGCGAAGTTCTTATTTCTTTGTGCAGGTGCGAGGGACTCACGCGTGGTCTCCTACTGGATTGATACCTTGGTTCTCAAAAACTGAGGGAAATACTTACGCTACTGTGCTGCATCTCCCTTTCCTATTCGAGGGAATACAACGCAAGCTCAAGAGGTAGCAAGAAGAATTTCTGGCGCCGTTGCCGGGGAGGCTTACGCAAAGGTCATATACCAAGTACCTATCACAAACCCTTATCCTTTGCATTACATGTATTTGCCTCTCGTTTTCCTCTTCCCCACTTCACCCTTGACGTTTTATTTGCCCTACTTCCGCCGTGTGTTTATCGTTCGCTTGCCTTTTTGTCTGCTTGTGTGTGTTGGATTGCTTGCTTGTCATTATGGCTCAGAACAATACCAAATTGTGTGACTTCTCCAATACCAACAATAATGATTTTATTAGCACTCCAATTGCTCCTATTACCGATGCTGAATCTTGTGAGATCAATGCTGCTTTGTTGAATCTTGTCATGAAAGATCAATTCTCCGGCCTTCCTAGTGAAGATGCCGCTACCCATCTAAACAACTTTGTTGATTTGTGTGATATGCAAAAGAAAAGGGATACGGATAACGATATTGTTAAATTGAAGTTATTTCCGTTTTCACTTAGAGATCGTGCTAAAACTTGGTTTTCCTCTTTGCTTAGAAATAGTATTGATTCGTGGAATAAGTGCAAAGATGCTTGTATCTCTAAGTATTTCCCTCCTGCTAAGATCATCTCTCTTAGAAATGATATTATGAATTTTAAGCAACTAGATCATGAGAATATTGCACAAGCTTGGGAGAGAATGAAATTAATGATACGTAATTGCCCTACACATGGTTTGAATCTATGGATGATTATTCAGAACTTTTATGCTGCCTTGAATTTTGCTTCTAGAAATCTTTTAGACTCGGCCGCAGGAGGCACTTTTATGGAAACTACCTTAGGAGAAGCTACCAAACTCCTAGATAATATGATGGTTAATTATTCTCAATGGCACACCGAAAGATTTACTAGTAAAAAAGTGCATGCTATCGAAGAAATTAGTGTTTTGAGTGGAAAGATGGATGAACTTATAAAATTATTTGCTGCTAAGAGTGCTTCTTCTGATCCTAATGATATTCCTTTGTCCACTTTGATTGACAATAACAATGAATCTTTGGATGTGAATTTTGTTGGTAGGAATAATTTTGGTAACAATGCTTATAGAGGTAATTTTAATCCTAGGCCTTTTCCTAGTAATTCCTCTAATAATTATGGTAATTCCTACAACAACTCTTATGGAAAGATGCCTTCTTAATTTGAAACTAGTGTTAAGGAGTTTATGATCTCGCAAAAGAATTCCAATGCTTTGTTTGAAGAGAAATTACTTAAGGTTGATGAATTGGCTAGAAGTGTGGATAGAATTACTCTTGACGTTGGTTCTTTGAAACTTAGATCTATCCCACCCTAAGCATGATATCAATGAGTTTCTCAAAGCCATGAGAATTTCCATTGATGAATGCAAAGAAAGAACCGCTAGAATACGTGCTAAAAGAGAGGATTATATTAAATCGCGTTCTTCTAGCTATCATGAAAATAAAGATGAAGATCTGAAAGTTATTGATGTGTCTCCTATTAGATCCTTGTTTTCTAGTATAAATCTTGATGAAGATAGGATTGGAGATAATTTTGCTTTAAGGTGTCCCAATGATTCGGAGTTTTTAGATCTTGATGCTAAATTGCTAAAAGTGGGAGTGAAGAGATTAAAACTTTGCATAGTGATGAACCCACTACTTTGGATTTCAAGGGATTCAATTATGACAATTGCTCTTTGATTGATTGTATTTCCTTGTTGCAATCTGTGCTAAATTCTCCGCATGCTTATAGTCAAAATAAAGCTTTCACTAAACACATAGTTGATGCTCTGATGCAATCTTATGAAGAAAAACTTGAGTTGGAAGTTTCTATACCTAGAAAGCTTTATGATGAGTGGGAACCTATTATAAAAATAAAAATAAAAGATCATGAATTCTATGCTTTGTGTGATTTGGGTGCAAGTGTCTCCACTATCCCAAAAACTTTGTGTGATTTGCTAGGGTTCCATGAACTTGATGATTGTTCTTTAAATTTGCATCTTGTGGATTCCACTATTAAGAAACCTATGGGAAGGATTAATGATGTTATTATTGTTGCCAATAGGAATTATGTGCCCGTAGATTTCATTGTTCTTGATATAGATTGCAATCCTTCATGTCATATTATTCTTGGTAGACCTTTCCTTAGAACGATTAGTGCAATTATTGATATGAAGGAAGGAAATATTAGATTCCAATTTCCGTTAAGGAAAGGCATGGAACACTTTCATAGAAATAAAATCAAATTACCATATGAATCTATCATGAGATCCACTTATGGATTGCCTTCCAAACATGGCAATACCTAGTTTTATCTTGTATCGTGCCTAGCTAGGGGCGTAAAATGATAGCGCTTGTTGGGAGGCAACCCAATTTTATGTTTTTTGTTTTTTTTGCTGTTAGGGAATAAATATTGCATCTAGCCTCTGATTAGATGTGGTTTCATGTTTTTTTAGTGTTTGTGCCAAGTAGAACCTTTGGGAAGACTTGTGTTAAGTTTATGTGATCTTGCTGTGAAAAACAGAATCGTTGGCGCTCGTTAAAGTAGTCCTCAGATTTTACTGGAGCGTGATTTTTAGTTTATTCTTTTTGAAGATGATTTGTAGACAAATTCCGCAAATTTACCAATTTATTTTGAATTTTTGCGTGTTCCAAAAGTAGGCGAAAACTGCATATTACTATAGATTGTTCTGTTTTTGACAGATTCTGTTTTTCGTGTGTTGTTTGCTTATTCCGATGCATCTATGAGTAGTATTGGAGGATATGAACCATAGAGAAGTTGGAAAACAGTAGGTTTAACATCTATATAAACAAAGAATGAATTCATGGCTACACTTTTGAGTAGTGGTTTGCTTTCTTATACTAACGGAGCTCGCGAGAATTTTTGTCTAAGTTTTGTGTTGTGGAGTTTTCAAGTTTTGAGTATTGCTTTTATGGACTATGGAACAAGGAGTAGCAAAGGCCTAAGCATGGGGATTCCCATGGAACCCCAAGTAAATTCAAGATAATCAAAAGCCTAAGCTTGGGGATGCCCCGGGAAGGCATCCCCTCTTTTGTCTTCATCCATCGGTAATTATACTTGGAGCTATATTTTTATTCGCAACATGTTATGTGTTTTGCTTGGAGCGTCTTGTATAATTTGAGTCTTTGCTTGTTAGTTTTCCACAGTCATCCTTTCTGGACACACCTATTTGAGAGAGTTAAATATGGCCTATAAATTGTTAGAACACTCTATGTGCTTCACTTATATCTTTTGAGTTGAATAGTTTTTGCTCTAGTGCTTCACTTAGAGCACGGTGGTGGTAATATTTTGTAGAAATTGTTGAACTCTCATGCTTCAATTATATCCTTTTGAGAGTCTATTAAAACAGCATGGTAATGTGTTTAGGCTAAAGAAACTAGTCTTCATATGATAGACATACAATGTCAATGTAGTAAAAAAATCACACCAAATGCATTGAATATGATGAGATGTTGGATGCTTGATAATTGTTTTGAGACATGAGGATAGTGATATTAGAGTCATGCTAGCGGAGTTATTATGAAATTTAGAAATACTTGTGTTAAGGTTAGTGATTCCCATATCATGCACGTATGGTGAACCGCTATGTGACGGAGTTAGAGCATGAGGTATTTGTAGAGTGCCACCCTTTGTGTGGAGGTCGGGGGCGCGTGATGGTTAACTCCTACCAACCTCCCCCCCTAGGAGCATGCGTTGATTGCTTTGTTTTGATGACTCGTAGAATTTTGCAATAAGTATATGAGTTCTTATGACTAATGTTGATGTCCATGGATTATACGCACTCTCACCCTTCCACCATTGCTAGCCTCTCTTGTACCGCGCAACTTTCGCCGATGCCATAAACCCACTATATATCCTCCCTCAAAACAGCCACCATATTGTTCCTCAAATCAGCCACCATACCTACCTATCATGGCATTTCCATAGCCATTTCGAGATATATTGCCATGCAACTTTCCACCGTTCCTTTCATATGACACGCATCATATTGTCATATTGCCATTGCATGATCATGTAGTTGACATCGTATTTGTGGCAAAGCCACCATGCATAATTTTTTTACATGTCACTCTTGTTTCATTGCACATACCGGTCCACCGCCGGAGGCATTCATATAGAGTCATACTTTGTTGTTGTAGTATCGAGTTGTAATATCGAGTTGTAATGAAAGTGTGATGATCATCATTATTAGAGCATTGTCCAATGGGAGGAAAGGCTAAATCTATAAAGCCCCTCCGCAAAAAAAGGAAAAAAGAAAAAAAGAAAGGCCAAAGAAAAAAAGAAAGGCCCAAAAAAAGGGGACAATTGCTACTATCTTTTTCCACACTTGTGCTTCAAAGTAGCACCATGTTCTTCATTGTAGAGAGTCTCATGTTTAGTCACTTTCATATACTAGTGGGAATTTTCATTGTAGAACTCGGCTTGTATATTCCAACGATGGGCTTCCTCAAATGCCCTAGGTCTTCGTGAGCAAGCAAGTTGGATGCACACCCACTAGTTTCTTTTGTTGAGCTTTCATTCATATTTAGCTCTAGTGCATCCGTTGCATGGCAATCCCTACTCACTAACATTGATATCTATTGATGGGCATCTCCATAGCCCGTTGATACGCCTAGTCGATGTGATACTATCTCCCTCCTTTTTGTCTTCTCCACAACCACCTCTATTCCACCTATGGTGCTATATCCATGGCTCACGCTCATGTATTGCGTGAAGGTTGAAAGGTTTGAAAAGATAGAGTATGAAAACAAATGCTTGGCTGAAATCGGGGTTGTGCATGATATGAATATTTTTGTGTGATAACGAGGGAGCATAGCCAACACTATATGATTTTGTAGGGATAACTTTCTTTAGCCATAGTATTTTGAGAAGACATGATTGCTTTGTTAGTATTGCTTGAAGTATTATTATTTCTTATGTCGATATAGACTTTTATCTTGAATCTTTCAGATCTGAACATTCATGCCACAATTAAGAGAATTACATTGAAAAACTATATTGGTTAGCATTCCACATCAAAAATTCTTTCTTTATCATTTACCTACTCGAGGACGAGCAGGAATTAAGCTTGGGGATGCTTGATACGTCTCCAACGTATCTATAATTTTTGAATGTTCCATGCTATTATTTATGAAGTCTTGGGTGTTTAATGGGATTTATCATTCACTTTTATATCATTTTTTGGGACTAACCTACTAACCCAAAGGCCTAGTCCAGATTACTGTTTTTTGCCAGTTTCAGGGTTTTGCAGAAAAAGAATATCAAACGGAGTCCAAACGGAATGAAACCTTCGCGAGAGATATTTTTGGAGAAAATCACGCACGCGGAACTTGAGAACCACGTCAGGGGACAGAGGGCTGGCCCTCGAGGGTGGGGGGCGCGCCCCCCTTCCCACGGCGCGCCCCATGCCTCGAGGCCCCCTCGAGCGTCCCCCGGTGCCCTCCTTCTTCCTATATAAGTCCACGTACCCCAGAAACTCCGTGAACAGAGAGAAAACCCTAATTCCACTGCCGTACCTTCTGTTCCCGTGGAGATCCCATCATGGGGCCTATTCTGGAGCTCCACCGGAGGGGGATCTATCATGGAGTCCTTCATCATCATCATCATCGCCCTCACCATGAGTTGTGAGTAGTTTACCACAGACCTTCAGGTCCATAGCTAGTATCTAGATGACTTCTTCTCTCTCTCTGGATCTCAATACAAAGTTCTCCTCGGTCTTCGAGGAGATCTATTCGATGTAATCTCTTTTTACGGTGTGTTTGTCGAGATCCAATGAATTGTGAGTTCATGATCAAGGTTATCTATGAAAGATATTTGGTTCTTCTCTGAACTTTTTATGTGTGCTCATAATATCCTTGCAAGTCTCTTCGAATTATTGGTTTGGTTTGGCCTACTAGATCTACAGTCCTTGCAATGGGAGAAGTGCTTGGCTTTGGGTTCAATCTTGCGGTGTCCTTTCCCAGTGACAGTAAGGGCAGCAAGGCACGTATTGTATTGTTGCCATCGAGGATAAAAAGATGGGGTTTATATCATATTGCTTGAGTTTACACTGTTCTTATGAACTCAATACACTAGATGCTTGCTGGATAGCGGTCGATGTGTGGAGTAATAGTAGTAGATGCAGAATCGTTTCGGACTACTTGTCTCGGACGTGATGCATATATACAATGATCATGCCTAGATAGTCTCATAATTATTCGCTTTTCTATCAATTGCTCGACGGTAATTTGTTTAGCCACCGTAGAATATCGCTATCATGAGAGAAGCCACTAGAGAAAACTATGCCCCCCGGGTCTATTCTCAACATATCAATCTACATCTACTTTACTTTTACCGCTTTTATTTGCTGTTTTATTAAACTAAAAATACCAAAAATATCAACTATCATCTCTATCAGATCTCACTTTCGTAAGTGACCGTAAAGGGATTGACAACCCCTTATCGCGTTGGCTGCGAAGTTCTTATTTCTTTGTGCAGGTGCGAGGGACTCGCGCGTGGTCTCCTACTGGATTGATACCTTGGTTCTCAAAAACTGAGGGAAATAATTACACTATTGTGCTGCATCTCCCTTTCCTCTTCGAGGGAATACAACGCAAGCTCAAGAGGTAGCAGTGACTAACACCCAAAAGGTTTACTAGAGTCAACAATCTAGTTCACATCGCTATGTGATTAACACCCTAAAGAGTACTAAGGTGTGATCATGTTTTGCTTCGTGAGAGAAGTTTAGTCAGCGGGTCTGTTACATTCAGATCCGTATGTATTTCACAAATTTCTATGTCTACAATGATCTGCATGGAGCTACTCTAGCTAATTGCTCCCACTTTCAATACACATCCAGATTGATACTAAGAGTCATCTGGATTAGTATAAAGTTTGCATTGGCGTAACTCTTTACGAAGAACTCTTTATCACTTCCATAATCGAGAAACATTTCCTTAGTCATCCAGTAACTAAGGATAATTTTGACCGCTGTCCAGTGATCTACTCCTGGATCACTATTGTACCTCCTTGCCAAACTCATGGCAAGGTACACAACAGGTTTGGTACATAGCATGGCATACTTTATAGAACCTATGGCTGAGGCATAGGAATGACTTTTATTCTTTCACTATCTTCTGCCGTTGTCGAGTTTTGAGTCTTACTCAACTTCGTACGTTATAACACAGGCAAGAACCCTTTTCTTTGACTGTTCCATTTTGAACTTTTTCAAAACTTTATCAAGGTATGTGCTTTGTGAAAGTCCAATTAAGCATTTTTGATCTATCTCTATAGATCTTGATGCCCAATATATAAGCAGCTTCACCGAGGTCTTTCTTTGAAAAACTCCTTTCAAACACTCCTTTATGCTTTCCAGAAAATTCTACATCATTTCTGATCGACAATATGTCATTCACATATACTTATCAGAAAGGTTGTAGTGCTCCCAGTCACTTTCTTGTAAATATAGGCTTTACCGCAAGTCTGTATATAACTATATGCTTTGATCAACTTATCAAAGCATATATTCCAACTCCGAGATGCTTGCACCAGTCCATAGATGGATCGCTGGAGCTTGCACATTTTGTTAGCTCCTTTAGGATCGACAAAAAAACCTTCTGGTTGCATCATATACAACTCTTCTTTAATAAATCCATTAAAGAACGTAGTTTTGTTATCCATTTGCCAGATTTCATAAAATGCGGCAATTGCTAACATGATTCGGACAGACTTAAGCATCGCTACAAGTGAGAAAATCTCATCATAGTCAACACCTTGAACTTGTCGAATATATTTCGCAACAAGTCGAGCTTTGTAGACAGTAACATTACCATCGGCGTCAGTCTTCCTCTTAAAGATCCATTTATTTTCAATGGCTTGCCGATCATCAGGAAAGTCAACCTAAGTCCATATTTGTTCTCATACATGGATGCCATCTCAGATTTCATGGCCACAAGCCATTTTGCGGAATCTGGGCTCATCATCGCTTCCTCATAGTTCGTAGGTTCATCATGGTCTAGTAACATGACTGCCAGAACTAGGTTGTCGTACCACTCAGGTGCGGAATGTACTCTGGTTGACCTACGAGGTTCAGCAGTAACTTGATCCGAAGTTTCATGATCATCATCACTAGCTTCCTCACCAATTGTTGTAGGAATCACTGGAACTAGTTTCTGTGATCTACTACATTCCAATTCGGGAGAAGGTACAATTACGTCATCAAGTTCTACTTCCTCCCACTCACTTCTTTCGAGAGATACTCCTTCTCTAGAAAGGATCCATTCTTAGCAACGAATATCTTGCCTTCGGATCTGTGATAGAAGGTATACCCAACATTCTCCTTTGGGTATCCTATGAAGACACATTTCTCCGACTTGGGTTCGAGCTTATCAGGTTGAACCTTTTTCACATAAGCATCGCAGCCCCAAACTTTAAGAAACAACAACTTTGGTTTCTTGCCAAACCACAGTTCATAAGGCGTCGTCTCAACGGATTTAGATGGTGCTCTTATTTGACGTGAATGCAGCTGTCTCTAATGCATAACCCAAAACGATAGTGGTAAATCGGTAAGGGACATCATAGATCGCACCATATCTAATAAAGTACGGTTACGACGTTCGGACACACCATTATGTTGTGGTGTTCTGGGTGACATGAGTTGTGAAACTATTCCACGTTGTTTTAAATGAAGACCAAACTCGTAACTCAAATATTCGCCTCTGTGATCAGATCGTAGAAACTTAATTTTCTTGTTACGATGATTCTTTACTTCACTCTGAAATTCTTTGAACTTTTCAAATGTTTCAGACTTGTGCTTCATCAAGTAGATATACTCATATCTGCTCAAATCATCAGTGAAGGTTTGAAAATAACGATACCCGCCGCGAGCCTCAACACTCATTGGTCCACATACATCAGTATGTATGATTTCCAACAAATCAGTTGCTTGATCCATTGTTCCGGAGAACGGAGTTTCAGTCATCTTGCCCATGAGGCATGGTTCGCAAGCACCAAGTGATTCATCATCAGCATGGAGTTTCTTCATGCGCTTTACACCAATATGACCAAACGGCAGTGCCACAAATAAGTTGCACTATCATTATCAACTTTGCATCTTTTGGCTTCAATATTATGAATATGTGTATTACTACGATCGAGATCCAACAAACTATTTTCATTGGGTGTATGACCATCGAAGATTTTATTCATGTAAACAAAATAACAATTATTCTATGACTTTAAATGAATAACTGTATTGCAACAAACATGATCGAATCATATTCATGCTCAACGCAAATGCCAAATAACATTTATTTAGGTTCAACACTAATCCTGAAAGTATAGGGAGTGTGCGATGATGATCATATCAATCTTGGAACCACTTCCAACACACATCGTCACTTCACCTTTAACTAGTCTCTATTCATTCTGCAACTCTTGTTTCGAGTTACTAATTTTAGCAACTGAACTGGTATCAAATACCCAGGGGTTGCTATGAACACTAGTAAAGTACAAATCAATAATCTATATATCAAATATACCTTTGTTCACTTTGCCGTCCTTCTTATCCGCCAAGTATCTAGGGCAGTTCCACTTCCAGTGACCATTTCCTTTGCAGTAGAAGCACTCAGTTTTGGGCTTGAGTTTAGCTTTGGGTTTCTTCACAGGAGTGACAACTTGCTTGTCATTCTTCTTGAAATTCCACTTCTATCCCTTTGCCCTTTACTTGAAACAAGTGGTCTTGTTAACCATCAACACTTGATGCTCTTTCTTGATTTCTACCTTCGCTGATTTTAGCATCGTGAAGAGCTCGGGAATTACTTTCGTCATCACTTGCATATTATAGTTCATCACAAAGTTCTACTAACTTGGTGATAGTGACTAGAGAACTTTGTCAATTACTATCTTATCTGGAAGATTAACTCCCACTTGATTCAAGCAATTGTAGTACCCAGACAATTTGAGCACATGCTCACTGGTTGAGCTATTCTCCTTCATCTTGTAGGCAAAGTACTGTCAGAGGTCTCAAACTTCTCAACAAGGGCATGAGTATGAAATACTAATTTCAACTCTTGGAACATCTTATATGCTCTGTGGCGTTCAAAACATTTTTGAAGTCCCAGTTCTAAGCCGTAAAGGATGGTGCACTAAACTATTAAGTAGACATCATAATGAGCTTTGCCAAACGTTCATAATGTTTGCATATGCTCCTGCAATAGATCTGTCACCTAGCAGTGCATTAAGGACATAATACATCTGTGCAGCAATGAGGATAATCCCCAGATCATGGACCTAGTCCGGATCATTGCTACTAACATCTTTCAACTTATATTTCTCTAGGAACATATAAAAATAAACATGGAGCTACGTTGCGAGCTATTGATCTACAATGTAGATATGCTAATACTACCAGGACTTAGTTCATGATAAATTAAAGTTCAATTAATCATATTACTAAAGAACTCCCACTTAGATAGACATCCCTCTGGTCATCCAAATGATCACGTGATCCAAATCAACTAAACCATGTTCGATCATCACGTGAGATGGAGTAGTTTCCAATGGTGAACATCTTATGTTGATCATATCTACTATATGATTCACGCTCAACCTTTCGGTGTCCAGTGTTCCGAGGCCATGTCTGCACATGCTAGGCTCGTCAAGTTTAACCCGAGTATTCTGCATGTGCAAAAGTGTCTTGCACCCGTTGTATGTGAACATAGAACCTACCACACCCGATCATCACGTGGTGTCTCAGCACGAAGAACTTTCGCAACGGTGCATACTCAGGGAGAACACTTGTACCTTGAAATTTTGTAAGGGATCATCTTATAATGCTACCGCCATACTAAGCAAAATAAGAAGCATAATAAGATAAACATCACATGCAATCAAAATTTGTGACATGATATGGCCATCATCATCTTGGGCTTTTGATCTCCATCTCCAAAGCATCGTCATGATCTCCATCGTCACCGGCTTGACACCATGATCTTCATCGTAGCGTCGTGGTCGTCTCGCCAACTATTGCTACAACTACTATCGCTAACTCATAGTGATAAAGTAAAACAATTACATGGCCTTCGCAATTCATACAATAAAGAGACAACCATAAGGCTCCTGCCGGTTGCTGATAACTTTACAAAACATGATCATCTCATACAATAACGTACAACTCATCATGTCTTGACCATATCACATCACAACATGCCCTGCAAAAACAAGTTAGACGTCCTCTACTTTGTTGTTGCAAGTTTTACGTTGCTGCTACGGGCTTAGCAAGAACCGTTCTTACCTATGCATAAAAAAACCACAACGATTTTTCGTCAGGTGTGTTGTTTTAACCTTCACAAGGACCGGGCGTAGCCACACTCGATTCAACTAAAGTGAGAGAGAGAGACACCCGCTGGTCACCTTTAAGCAACGAGTGCTCGTAACGGTGAAACCAGTCTCGCGTAAGCGTACGCGTAATATCGGTTCGGGCCGCTTCATCTCACAATACCGCTAAATCAAAGTATGACATGTTGGTAAGTAGTATGACTATTATCGCCCACAACTCGTTGTGTTCTACTCGTGCATATCATCTATGCATAGACTTGGCTCATGATGCCACTGTTGGGGAACGTAGTATTTCAAAAAAAATCCTACGACCACACAAGATCTATCTAGGAGAAGCATAGCAACGAGAGGGGAGAGTGTGTCTACATACCCTCGTAGACCGAAAGCGGAAGCGTCTAGTGACGCGGTTGATGTAGTCGAACGTCTTCGCAATCCAACCGATCCAAGCACCGAACGTACGGCACCGCCGCGTTCAGCACACGTTCAGCTCGATGATGTCCCACGAGCTCTTGATCCAGTTGAGCGTCACGGGAAAGTTTCGTCAGCACGATGGTGTGGTGACAGTGATGATGAAGCTACCAGCGCAGGGCTTCGCCTAAGCACTGCAACGATATGACCGAGGTGTGTATCTGTAGAGAGGGGCACCACACACGGCTAAAATCAACTTGTGTGTCCATGGGGAGCCCCCTGGCCACGTATATAAAGGATGGAGGGAGGAGTAGGCCGGCCCTCATAGGGCGCGCCCAAGTGTGGAGTCCTACTAGGACTCCCTAGTCCTAGTAGGATTCCTCCTCCCATATGGAATAGGAAAAGGGGAAGGGAGAAGAAGAGGGAAGGAAGGGAGCGCCCTGATGGCTTCTCGCCCCTCGTTGGTTACCCCAAGTGGAAGGTTGAGATGTAGCGTAGCAGCAAATTTCCCTTGGCAAAGATACCAAGGATCAAATCCCGTGAGACTCCGAGGGTCGACAAGTAGGTGTCAACGGCGCCAGAAACTTAGCGGTTGACGGGACCTACACACAGATACAGATAACTTTGCTCCCAACGAGTACAGAGAGGTTGTCAATCCCTCCGGCCTTGTTGTTTACAAAGGACCAAACACAAGAGATAATAATGATAGATATGACTGCAACTAGGAAATAAAAACAGGAAGTAAATAGAAGGTGTGATCAGCGGTGGTAATATGGACCGGGGTCCCATGATGTTCACTAGTGATGTCTCTCTCCCAAAAGACGATAAAACAGCAAAGCGAGGTAAACAAATTACAGCTGGGCAATTGACAGGATTATGTGCGTAAACCAATGCTAACTATGCTGCAAAGAAAGGTAGAGGCTCAAAAGCATGGGCGGTACGCCAAGGCAAGTAGACCGAAATCCATCTGCATCTACTACTAATCATCCACCTTGAGATATCTATCCAGAACATCTCGCTGGTATTAAGTTGTGAATCCCACCCAAAGTGTAAACTCAAAGCAACAGACAACTGCATTAAAAGAACTCTGCGTAAAGTAAACAATCTGAACATAATCTCACAATCCATCGGATCCCAGCAAACTCAGCAAAGCAACAGCAGAAAGATTACATATGTGCCTCGATCATGTAGGGCATCTCACGAGGTCTAAACCATGAAGAGCAAAGAGGGAGGAGAACATCACATAGCTACTGATCATGGACCCATGGTCCAAGGTGGACTACTCACGACTCATCCGGGAAGCGTCCATGGTGGTGGAGAAGCTCCCGGTGGTGGTTCTCCCCTCCGGCAGGGTGCCGGGAAGAGTTCTCCTGATGCTCCCGATCTTGGAAGCGCTGCGGTGGCAGAACAGAGGCGAGATCGCAAAAAAGGGTTCTGTCCTCGAGGGTTTCGGGACGAGAGGGATATATATGCAAAGGGGGGCAGCCAGAGGCGGAGCAGGGGCCCCAGGCGCCCCCCTGGCGCAGCCAGGGGTGGGGCCGCGCCAGGTGGCCGCCTGGGCCTCCCCTGGCTCCCCTCTGGCCCATCTTTGGTTCTTCGCGAAGCTTCCTGTATGCTGATTTTTCCTATATTTTTCCTGGAATTTTTGGAGCACTTTTAATATGGGGGAAACCTGAAATAGAAAAACAGTAGAAAACAGGAACTGGCACTGTGGTGCACTGAGTTAATAGGTTAGTCCAAATATGATCAAAAGTGCATGGAAGTGTATCAATATCATAGCAATATCACACAAAAGAAGCATGGAGCAAGCAGAAATTATAGATACGTTTTGGACGTATCAACATCCCCAAGCTTAATTCCTGCTCGTCCTCGAGTAGGTAAATGATAACAAGCATAATTTCTGTGGTGACATGCTATCAACCATATAAGAACTTCTAAGTAAAGCAATCAAGGCATGTAATTCAATTCAAGTCATAACAAGCAAGAGTTTATATTAGCATTATAACAAGCAACATAAGAACATAAAGGTGCAAGAGCTCTCGCTGTCCGTGACTCGAATGTCTCCAAATGGTGTTTGCGTGCAAGAAAGGGGATAGGGATATACGAGAGAGTAAAACATTGTTTTTGTATTGTTGAGAACTTAATCTACTAAAGTTTCACACTTGGTCTTCTTTGGAATCTTATCTTAACTCATCCCCACACCACTAGCCAGGTACAAGTCAAAATGATCCACTCCCTTTCGGTATTTTGAGCACTCATGCAATGGATGAGCGTAAGCAAGAAAGTTGACACTTAGGATGGCAAAGAGAGAAAAATGATGAAGGGGGAAGACAAAAAAAGGTGTGAAAGGCTCACATCAATGAGGACAATCATAGGCGAGAGAAAGCCAAATGATAGATATGATGTGAGGAGTAGGGATTGCCATGCAACGGATGCACATATGAGCTAAGGTAAGCTCTCTAATGGAACTAATGGGGGTGCATCCAACTTGCTCGCTCAAGAAGACCTAGAGCTCTTTTGAGGAGGCTCATCATTGGAATATACAAGCCAAGTTCTATAGTGTGAAGGTCCCCACATAGCTATATTCATGAATGATAATCTCTATGGAGTACAAGGTATAAGATGGAGTACGAGTGTGGATCTCTCAAAAGGAATAGTAGTGTGCCCCCTTCTCTCTTTTTATTTCTTTTTCTCTTTTTTCTATTTATTTTTATTTTTTTGTGGCCTCAATGGCTCTTTGTATTTAACTCTCATTTGTCCTCTTTGGGATCTTTTGATTTTGTCCTTTTTGGGATCTTTTCCTCACTTTAGGGGCAACACTCTATATATTACAAGAAGTATAAAAGATCTTTCACACTTTACAAAAGTACTCAACATAAAGAAGATGAAACTATCATGATGTATGCAAATGTATGCCTCTGCCAGTGTAGCAGGATATGCAATGATACTAGCGCGTCATGTAGCAATGATTAGGGCAAGGCCCAACTAGCATGCGGCTCATCGATCAAGCAAAAAGCATGTATGACATGAAGATCAAGTCATGAGAAGATGGATGTTGCATGGCAATGTATCTCAGAAAGGCTATGGAAATGCCTTGATAGGTAGGTATGGTGGCTGTTTTGAGGAAGGATATAATGAGGCTTATGATGATAGAGCGTATCGTGCCAAGGATTTGGATGCACCGGCGAAGTATGCGCCAACTCTCGAGGTGAGAAAGGGCAATGCACGGTACCGAAGAGGCTAGAAAAATATGGCTAGGTGAAGTGTCAACTTTCGAATACTCACATTAGTCCGAAGAACTCATGCACTTATTATCGGTAACTCTCAATCTAATTAGGAGGTTCACAAAGAGACAAGTACCCCGAGGAGGAGTGTATGGGGGTTTGGTTATCCTTGCGCATCCTCGACTCATGGTACGTGAGTGTACTCTAATATTCGATCCCTCCAAAGATTAGTGATCCATCTAGTAGCTAAAGTTCTCAACTATTTTGTAGGTTTTCGAAAATAAACACGGATTGCCCAAAATACGACATCTATCAATAATAGGCTAAAGCTCTTGACACCAAAAGTTCAGACATTACTCATGGCAATACCTCAAAACTATTGCAAGTTACTACTAAAATTAAATAGCAACCTCAATTACCTACTTTAAGTTAAGACACACAACTTAGTGCAACAGGCAAACTCTCTTAACAAGATAAACATGAAAACTCAAGAGAGTTCAGCAACCAACTAAACAAAAGCCCTTTAAAAAGAAAAGCATGAAAACTAAGAGCTAAACATGACAGCAGCTATGGAAAGACAAAGAACACACACAGCAAAGATAAGCATGAAAATCATATGTTGTGTTCTAGGTTGAAGTGGAGCGTGTTTCTCTCCCACACAAAGAAAGCTGGGTTCTAACTTGTTATGAACAGCAAGCAAAGCTAAAGAAAACTAAAAAAAGAAACTAAGAGCAAGACGCTCCAAGCATAGCACATAACGCATGAAGTGATAAGAATATAGTGGAAGGAAAGAAGAACTGATAATTGTTGATGGAGAAGGGGATGCATGGGGGCATCCCCAAGCTTAGACGCTTGAGTCTTCTTGAATATTTCTTGGGGGTGCACGGGGGCATCCCCAAGCTTGAGCGTTTGACCCTCCTGAATCTTCTTTTATCATCTTCCCTCGCACACTTGAAAACTCCCTTCATACATAACTTATCATAATCTGATTAGCGAGGTTAGTACCCACAATAAAATAATTTTTCCCTACTGGAAATAAAGATAATCTTGAAGAGCTACTGTTTCTCAAGATTGCCAAAAGGTTTTTGCAAAGAAAAAGCAAGCTCAAGGTTTGCAAAACGAAGAAAAGGCAAAACATGACAGAATCTGTGAAAAACAGACCAGCAGGTAGTAAATAATTTTTTCGGGGCACTTCTGCAACTCAAATCAAAAAACTCAGAACAGACGCTCGAAAGCCAATTGTATAGAGCACGCTGTCAAAACAATTCAGATCAAAAAGATGATCTGGTGATTTTATTAGAATTTTTCTGTCCAAGGACAGAATCTGTTTTCTGGACAGCACGTCACAACTTTTGAACTTTCTTGCGATCGGAGGCTAAACTTGGCACAAATCTTGAAAAGAAAAGATACAATGATGATGCTACTGTAGTAACAAACATCAAGACACAACAAAAGCAAAATAAAACCTAATTCGTTGTGGGCTGCCTCCCAAAAGCGCTTTCTTGTATGCCTTTAAGCTAGGCATGATGCAAAAAGAGAAGATCAAGTTTTATCAAGAGTAAGAGAATAACTAGCCCGTGTAACGGACTCAAAAGGCAACTTAATCTTCTTTCTAGGGAAGTGTTCCATCCCTTTCTTGAGAGGGAATTGGAATTTTATATTCCCCTCTTTCATGTCAATGATAGCACCAACTGTGCGAAGAAAAGGACGTCCCAAAATAATTCGACATGAAGGTTCACATTCAATATCCATAATAGTAAAATCAACGGGAACATAATTGTCATTGACAATGATAAGAACATCGTCGATCTTCCCCAAAGGTTTCTTTACGGAAGAATCAACAAAACAAACACCAAAAGAACAAGGATCAAAAGGTTTCAATTCAAACATATCATACATTCTTTTGGGCATAACGGAGGTACTAGCTCCAACATCACATAAAGCATAGCAAGAGAAGGTATTCAACTTAATTTTAATCATAGGATCCCAACTATCTTCTAGCTTTCTAGGTATGGAGGCTTCTACCCTAAGCTTCTCCTCCCTAGCTTTGATGAGAGCATTAGTGCTATGCTCCGTGAAGGCAAGATTAAGTGTGCTAGTGTGGGGATCTCTAGACATCTTGTGAAGAAAACCAATAACTTTAGAAAGGGTGCAATTATTAAAATCAAGGTCACTACTATCAAGTAAAGTGGTAGTGGTGTCCTTTAGGCTCACTTCTTTGGTAGCTTCTATGGTTATAGGAGTTTCTTCTTCTACGGTTGAGGTCATAGCATCACCATTAATAGGTCCAATGGGACTAGGAGTGCATTGGGTGCTAAGAGTTTGGATATCCTCAACAACATGGATAGTAGCAACAGTGTGGTGGGTAGGAAGGCTCTTAATTCTATCTTCTTCCTCCTTTTCTCTAGCCCATCTCTTTTTAAGTTTAGCCATCATCCTAATGTTTTCATTAATTTGCACTTGAATAGCATTCATAGGAGTGGTCTTCCTCTCCTCAAGAGGAGAAGTTCTAATTTTAAGCAACTCTACCTCATGGGCTAAATTGTCTACCTTCGAAGAGAGATTATCTAGTTTGTCTAGTTTTTCTTCTACACTCTTATTGAAGGCCTTTTGGGTAGTGATGAAGTCTTTAAGCATAATCTCTAGTTCAGAAGTGGAGTTCTTGGTGCTAGGATAAGTATTGTTGTTCCCATAGGAATTAGAGGGGAACGGTCTAGGGTTGCTACCAAAATTACTCCTATAAGCATTGTTATTGAAATCGTTTCTAGAGATAAAGTTCACATCTACTTGATCTTGAGCAATCAAAGAATTTAAAGGAACATCATGAGGATCAATAGAAGATTGCTTGGAAAGTAGAGACATGATCAAGTCAACTTTTTCATTTAGGGAGGAAATCTCCTCGACAGAGTTTACCTTCCTACCTGTTGGAGCGCATTCGGTGTGCCATTGGGAATAATTGGTCATCATCTCGTCGAGAAGTTTCGTGGAAGCACCAAGTGTAGTTGACATAAAGGTTCCTCCTGCGGCCGAATCTAACAAGTTCCGCGAGGTAAAGTTCAAGCCTGCATAAAAAGTTTGGATAACCATCCAAGTAGTCAAACCATGAGTAGGGCAGTTCTTGACAAGAGATTTCATGCGTTCCCAAGCTTGGGCAACGTGTTCATTATCCAATTGTTTAAAATTCATTAAGTTACTCCTTAATTGGATAATTTTAGCAGGGGGATAGTTCTTCCCAATAAAGGCATCCTTGCACTTGTCCCAAGAATCTATACTATTCCTAGGCAAGGATTGAAACCAGATTTTAGCTCCTCCTCTCAAGGAGAAAGGAAAAAAGCTTAAGCTTAACAATATCACCATCTACTTCTTTGTACTTTTGCATATCACAGAGCTCAACAAAATTATTTAAGTGCAAAGCAGCATCATCTCTAGCACCGGAGAATTGATCTTTCATAACTAGGTTCAGCAAAGCAGGTTTAATCTCATAAGAAGGTGCTGAAGTGGCAGGTGTAGCAATAGGCGTGCAGATGAAGTCATTGTTGTTATGACTAGTGAAGTCACACAACTTGGTGTTCTCGGTGGAGCCCATAGCAGCAGCAAGCAAGATAACTATTTTTGTGATTTTTGGTAAGGGACACTAAAGCAAAAACTGAAAGGTAAACTAACAAGACTAAAAAGCAAAGATAAAAGATAGCGTGTAACTCCCCTATCTTGAAGAGTGGAGTCCCCGGCAACGGCGCCAGAAACTTGCTTGATGGCTTCTCACCCCTCGTTGGTTACCCCAAGTGGAAGGTTGAGATGTAGCGTAGCGGCAAATTTCCCTTGGCAAAGATACCAAGGATTGAATCCCGTGAGACTCCGAGGGTCGACAAGTAGGTGTCAACGGCGCCAGAAACTTAGCGGGTGACGGGACCTGCACACAGATACAGATAACTTTGCTCCCAATGAGTACAGAGAGGTTGTCAATCCCTCCGGCCTTATAGTTTACAAAGGATCAAACGCAAGAGATAATAATGATAGCTATGACTGCAACTAGGAAATAAAAACAGGAAGTAAATAGAATGTGTGATCAGCGGTGGTAATATGGACCAGGGTCCCATAATGTTCACTAGTGATGTCTCTCTCCCAAAATACGATAAAACAGCAAAGCGAGGTAAACAAATTACAGCTGGGCAATTGACAGGATTATGTGCACTAACCAATGCTAACTATGCTGCAAAGAAAGGTAGAGGCTCAAAAGCATGGGCGGTACGCCAAGGCAAGTAGACCGAAATCCATCTGCATCTACTACTAATCATCCACCTTGAGATATCTATCCAGAACATCTCGCTGGTATTAAGTTGCGATTCCCACCCAAAGTGTAAACTCAAAGCAACAGACAACTGCATTAAAAGAACTTTGCGTAAAGTAAACAATCCTTGCACCCGCAAGAACAAGCACCGTTGTTTTCTCCCTTGTGGCAACAGCACATCTCCTAGACTCATGTTTCTGTCACTCAAGCTAGTCATCAGGGGGCATGAACCCACAATCAAGCATAACGCTCCCACTTGGAGTTACTACCTACTACTTGGCCAAACAAATAAACAGCAACGGAGAACATGCAAGAATTACTCAAGAACAAAGATATAAAAGAGGTGAATCAAATATATTACTAAAACACAATTTGAACATAGTCTCATAATCCATCAGATCCCAGCAAACTCAGCAAAGTAACAGCAGAAAGATTACATATGTGCCTCGATCATGTAGGGCAGCTCACGAGGTCTAAACCATGAAGAGCAAAGAGGGGAGGAGAACATCACATAGCTACTAATCATAGACCCATGGTCCAAGGTGGACTACTCACGACTCATCCGGGAAGCGTCCATGGTGGTGGAGAAGCTCCCGGTGGTGGTTCTCCCCTCCGGCAGGGTGCCGGGAAGAGTTCTCCTGATGCTACCGATCTTGGAAGCGCTGCGGCGGCGGAACAAAGGCGAGATCGCGAAAAAGGGTTCTGTCCTCGAGGGTTTCGGGACGAGAGGGATATATATGCGAAGGGGGGCAGCCAGAGGCGGAGCAGGGGCCCCAGGCGCCCCCCTGGCGCGGCCAGGGGTGGGGCCGCGCCAGGTGGCCGCCTGGGCCTCCCCTGGTTCCCCTCTGGCCCATCTTTCGTTCTTCGCGAAGCTTCCTGTACGCTGATTTTTCCTATATTTTTCCTGGAATTTTTGGAGCACTTTTAATATGGGGAAACCTGAAATAGAAAAACAGCAGAAAACAGGAACTGGCACTGTGGTGCACTGAGTTAATAGGTTAGTCCAAATATGATCAAAAGTGCATGGAAGTGCATCAATATCATAGCAATATCACACAAAAGAAGCATGGAGCAAGCAGAAATTATAGATACGTTTTGGACGTATCAGTAAGCAAGAAAGTTGACACGTAGGATGGCAAAGAGAGAGAAAAGATGAAGGGGGGAGACAAAAAAGGTGTGAAAGGCTCACATCAATGAGGACAATCATAGGCAAGAGAAAGCCAAATGATAGATATGATGTGAGGAGTAGGGATTGCCATGCAACGGATGCACATATGAGCTAAGGTAAGCTCTCCAATGGAACTAGTGGGGGTCCATCCAACTTGCTCGCTCAAGAAGACCTAGAGCTCTTTTGAGGAGGCTCATCATTGGAATATACAAGCCAAGTTCTATAGTGTGAAGGTCCCCACATAGTTATATGCATGAATGATAATCTCTATGGAGTATAAGGTATAAGATGGAGTACGAGTGTGGATCTCTCAAAAGGAATAGTAGTGTGCCCCCTTCTCTCTTTTTATTTCTTTTTCTCTTATTTCTATTTTTTTTGTGGCCTCAATGCCTCTTTCTATTTAACTCTCATTTGTCCTCTTTGGGATCTTTTGATTTTGTCCTCTTTGGGATCTTTTCCTCACTTTAGGGGCAACACTCTATATATTACAAGAAGTATAGAAGATCTTTCACACTTTACAAAAGTACTCAACATAAAGAAAATGAAACTATCATGATGTATGCAAATGTATGCCTCTGCCAGTGTAGCAGGATATGCAATGATACTAGCGCGTCATGTAGCAATGATTATGGCAAGGCCCAACTAGCATGTGGCTCATCGATCAAGCAAAAAGCATGTATGACATGAAGATCAAGTCATGAGAAGATGGATGTTGCATGGCAATGTATCTCGGAAAGGCTATGGAAATGCCTTGATAGGTAGGTATGGTGGCTGTTTTGAGGAAGGATATAATGAGGCTTATGATGACAGAGCGTATCGTGCCAAGGATTTGGATGCACCGGCGAAGTATGCGCCAACTCTCGAGGTGAGAAAGGGCAATGCACGGTGCCGAAGAGGCTAGAAAAATATGGCTACGTGGAAGTGTAATCTTGGTTCACAAAGAGACAAGTACCCCGAGGAGGAGTGTATGGGGGTTTGGTTATCCTTGCGCATCCTCGACTCATGGTACGTGAGTGTACTCTAATATTCGATCCCTCCAAAGATTAGTGATCCATCTAGTAGCTAAAGTTCTCAACTATTTTGTAGGTTTTCGAAAATAAACACGGATTGCCCAAAATACGACATCTATCACTAATAGGCTAAAGCTCTTGACACCAAAAGTTCAGACATTACTCATGGCAATACCTCAAAACTATTGCAAGTTACTACTAAAATTAAATAGCAACCTCAATTACCTACTTTAAGTTAAGACACACAACTCAGTGCAACAGGCAAACTCTCTTAACAAGATAAACATGAAAACTCAAGAGAGTTCAGCAACCAACTAAACAAAAGCTCTTTAAAAAGAAAAGCATGAAAACTAAGAGCTAAACATGACAGCAGCTATGGAAAGACAAAGAACACACACAGCAAAGATAAGCATGAAAATCCTATGTTGTGTTCTAGGTTGAAGTGGAGCGTGTTTCTCTCCCACACAAAGAAAGCTGGGTTCTAACTTGTTATGAACAGCAAGAAAAGCTAAAGAAAACTAAAAAAAGAAACTAAGAGCAAGACACTCCAAGCATAGCACATAACGCATGAAGTGATAAGAATATAGTGGAAGGAAAGACGAACTGATAATTGTTGATGGAGAAGGGGATGCATGGGGGCATCCCCAAGCTTAGACGCTTGAGTCTTCTTGAATATTTCTTGGGGGTGCATGGGGCATCCCCAAGCTTGAGCGTTTGACCCTCCTGAATCTTCTTTTATCATCTTCCCTCGCACACTTGAAAACTCCCTTCATACATAACTCATCATAATCTGATTAGCGAGGTTAGTACCCACAATAAAATATTTTTTCCCTACTGGAAATAAAGATAATCTTGAAGAGCTACTGTTTCTCAAGATTGCCAAAAGGTTTTTGCAAAGAAAAAGCAAGCTCAAGGTTTGCAAAACGAAGAAAAGGCAAAACATGACAGAATCTGTGAAAAACAGACCAGCGGGTAGTAAATAATTTGTTCGGGGCACTTCTGCAACTCAAATCGAAAAACTCAGAATAGACGCTCGAAAGCCAATTGTATAGAGCACGCTTTCCAAAAAATTCAGATCAAAAAGATGATCTGGTGATTTTATTCGAATTTTTCTGTCCAAGGACAGAATCTGTTTTCTGGACAGCACGTCACAACTTTTGAACTTCTTGCAATCGGAGGCTAAACTTGGCACAAAGCTGAAAAGAAAAGATACAATGATGATGCTACTGTAGTAAAAAACATCAAGACACAACAAAAGCAAAATAAAACCTAATTCGTTGTGGGCTGCCTCCCAAAAGTGCTTTCTTTTATGCCTTTACGCTAGGCATGATGCAAAAAGAGAAGATCAAGTTTTATCAAGAGTAAGAGAATAGCTAGCCCGTGTAAAAGACTCAAAAGGCAACTTAATCTTCTTTCTAGGGAAGTGTTCCATCACTTTCTTGAGAGGGAATTGAAATTTTATATTCCCCTCTTTCATGTCAATGATAGCACCAATGGTGCGAAGAAAAGGACGTCCCAAAATAATTGGACATGAAGGTTCACATTCAATATCCATAATAGTAAAATCAACGGGAACATAATTGTCATTGACAATGATAAGAACATCGTCGATCTTCCCCAAAGGTTTCTTTATGGAAGAATCAACAAGACGAACACCAAAAGAACAAGGATCAAAAGGTTTCAATTCAAACATATCGTACATTCTTTTGGGCATAACGGAGGTACTAGCTCCAACATCACATAAAGCATAGCAAGAGAAGTTATTCAACTTAATTTTAATCATAGGATCCCAACTATCTTCTAGCTTTCTAGGTATGGAGGCTTCTACCCTAAGCTTCTCCTCCCTAGCTTTGATAAGAGCATTAGTGATATACTCCGTGAAGGCAAGATTAAGTGTGCTAGTGTGGGGATCTCTAGACATCTTGTGAAGAAAACCAATAACTTCAGAAAGGGTGCAATTATCAAAATCAAGGTCACTACTATCAAGTAAAGTGGTAGTGGTGTCCTTTAGGCTCACTTGTTTGGTAGCTTCTATGGTCATAGGAGTTTCTTCTTCTACGATTGAGGTCATAGCATCACCATTAATAGGTCCAATGGGACTAGGAGTGCATTGGGTGCTAAGAGTTTGGGTATCCTCAACAACTTGAATAGTAGCAACAGTGTGGTGGGTAGGAAGGCTCTTAATTCTATCTTCTTCCTCCTTTTCTCTAGCCCATCTCTCTTTAAGTTTAGCCATCATCCTAATGTTTTCATTAATTTGCACTTGAATAGCATTCATAGGAGTGGTCTTCCTCTCCTCAAGAGGAGAAGTTCTAATTTTAAGCAACTCTACCTCATGGGCTAAATTGTCTACCTTCGAAGAGAGATTATCTAGTTTGTCTAGTTTTTCTTCTACACTCTTATTGAAGGCCTTTTGGGTAGTGATGAAGTCTTTAAGCATAATCTCTAGTTCAGAAGTGGAGTTCTTGGTGCTAGGATAAGTATTGTTGTTCCCATAGGAATTAGAGGGGAACGGTCTAGGGTTGCTACCAAAATTACTCCTATGAGCATTGTTATTGAAGTTGTTTCTAGAGATAAAGTTCACATCTACTTGATCTTGAGCAATCAAAGAATTTAAAGGAACATCATGAGGATCAATAGAAGATTGCTTGGAAATTAGAGACATGATCAAGTCAACTTTTTCATTTAGGGAGGAAATCTCCTCGACACAGTTTACCTTCCTACCTGTTGGAGCGCGTTCGGTGTGCCATTGGGAATAATTGGTCATCATCTCGTCGAGAAGTTTCGTGGCAGCACCAAGTGTAGTTGACATAAAGGTTCCTCCCGCGGCCAAATCTAACAAGTTCCGCGAGGTAAAGTTCAAGCCTGCATAAAAAGTTTGGATAACCATCCAAGTAGTCATACCATGAGTAGGGCAGTTCTTGACAAGAGATTTCATGCGTTCCCAAGCTTGGGCAACGTGTTCATTATCCAATTGTTTAAAATTCATTATGTTACTCCTTAATTGGATAATTTTAGCAGGGGGGTAGTACTTCCCAATAAAGGCATCCTTGCACTTGTCCCAAGAATCTATACTATTCCTAGGCAAGGATTGAAACCAGATTTTGGCTCCTCCTCTCAAGGAGAAAGGAAAAAGTTTAAGCTTAACAATATCACCATCTACTTCTTTGTACTTTTGCATATCACAGAGCTCAACAAAATTATTTAAGTGCAAAGCAGCATCATCTCCAGCACCGGAGAATTGATCTTTCATAACTAGGTTCAGTAAAGCAGGTTTAATCTCATAAGAAGGTGCTGAAGTGGCAGGTGTAGCAATAGGCGTGCAGATAAAGTCATTGTTGTTATGACTAGTGAAGTCACACAACTTGGTGTTCTCGGTGGAACCCATAGCAGCAGCAAGCAAGATAACTATTTTTGTGATTTTTGGTAAGGGACACTAAAGCAAAAACTGAAAGGTAAACTAACAAGACTAAAAAGCAAAGATAAAAGATAGCGTGCAACTCCCCTATCTTGAAGAGTGGAGTCCCCGGCAACGGCGCCAGAAACTTGCTTGATGGCTTCTCTCCCCTCGTTGGTTACCCCAAGTGGAAGGTTGAGATGTAGCGTAGCGGCAAATTTCCCTTGGCAAAGATACCAAGGATCGAATCCGGTAAGACTCGGAGGGTGGACAAGTAGGTGTCAACGGCGCCAGAAACTTAGCGGTTGACGGGACCTGCACACAGATACAGATAACTTTGCTCCCAACGAGTACAGAGAGGTTGTCAATCCCTCCGGCCTTGTTGTTTACAAAGGATCAAACACAAGAGATAATAATGATAGCTATGACTGCAACTAGGAAATAAAAACAGGAAGTAAATAGAAGGTGTGATCAGCGGTGGTAATATGGACCGGGGTCCCATGATGTTCACTAGTGATGTCTCTCTCCCAAAAGACGATAAAACAACAAAGCAAGGTAAACAAATTACAGCTGGGCAATTGACAGGATTGTGTGCGCAAACCAATGCTAACTATGCTGCAAAGAAAGGTAGAGGCTCAAAAGCATGGGCGGTACGCCAAGGCAAGTAGACCAAAATCCATCTGCATCTACTACTAATCATCCACCTTGAGATATCTATCCAGAACATCTCGCTGGTATTAAGTTGTGAATCCCACCCAAAGTGTAAACTCAAAGCAACAGACAACTAAAAAGAACTTTGCGTAAAGTAAACAATCCTTGCACCCGCAAGTACAAGCACCATTGTTTTCTCCCTTGTGGCAACAGCACATCCCCTAGACTCATGTTTCTGTCACTCAAGCTAGTCATCAGGGGGCATGAACCCACAATCAAGCATAACGCTCCCCCTTGGAGTTACTACCTACTACTTGGCCAAAGCAATAAACAGCAACGGAGAACATGCAAGAATTACTCAAGAACAAAGATATAAAAGAGGTGAATCAAATATATTACTCAAACACAATCTGAACATAGTCTCATAATCTATCAGATCCCAGCAAACTCAGCAAAGCAACAGCAGAAAGATTACATATGTGCCTCGATCATGTAGGGCAGCTCACGAGGTCTAAACCATGAAGAGCAAAGAGGGGAGGAGAACATCACATAGCTACTGATCATGGACCCATGGTCCAAGGTGGACTACTCACAACTCATCCGAGAAGCGTCCATGTTGGTGGAGAAGCTCCCGGTTGTGGTTCTCCCCTCCGGCAGGGTGCCGGGAAGAGTTCTCCTGATGCTCCCGATTTTGGAAGCGTTGCGGCGGCGGAACAGAGGCGAGATCGCGAAAAAGGGTTCTGTCTTCGAGGGTTTCGGGAAAAGAGGGATATATATGCGAAGGGGGGCAGCCAGAGGCGGAGCAGGGGCCCCAGGCGCCCCCCCTGGCGCGGCCAGGGGTGGGGCCGCGCCAGGTGGCCGCCTGGGCCTCCCCTGGCTCCCCTCTGGCCCATCTTTGGTTCTTCGCGAAGCTTCCTGTACGCTGATTTTTCCTATATTTTTCCTGCAATTTTTGGAGCACTTTTAATATGGGGAAAACCTGAAATAGAAAAACAGCAGAAAACAGGAACTGGCACTATGGTGCACTGAGTTAATAGGTTAGTCCAAATATGATCAAAAGTGCATGGAAGTGCATCAATATCATAGCAATATCACACGAAAGAAGCATGGAGCAAGCAGAAATTATAGATATGTTTTGGACGTATCACGCCCCCTTTCCAAAGTCCAATTCGGACGAGTCCATGGGGAAGGGGCGCGGCCACCCTTCACGCCTTTCTCTCCTTTCCTGTATGGCCCATTAAGGCCCAATACGAATTCCGGTAACTCTCCGGTACTCCGAAAAATACCCGAATCACTCGGAACCTTTCCGATGTCCGAATATAGCCTTCCAATATATCGATCTTTACGTCTCGACTATTTCAAGATTGTTCGTCATGTCCGTGATCTTATCTGGGACTCCGAACAAATGTCGGTCATCAAATCACATAACTCATAATACAAATCGTCATCGAACGTTAAGCGTGCGGACCCTACGGGTTCGAGAATTATGTAGACATGATCGAGACACTTCTCTGCTCAATAACCAATAGCGGAACCTGTATGCTCATATTGGTTCCTACATATTCTACGAAAATCTTTATCGGTCAAACCACACAACAACATACGTTGTTCCATTTGTCATCGGTATGTTACTTGCCCGAGATTCGATCGTCGGTATCATCATACCTAGTTCAATCTCGTTACCGGCAAGTATCTTTACTCGTTCCATAATACATTATCTCGTGACTAACTCATTAGTCATTTTCTTGCAAGGCTTATTACGATGTGTATTACCAAGAGGGCCCAAAGATACCTCTCCGACACTCGGAGTGACAAATCCTATTCTCGATCTATGCCAACACCACAAACACCTTCGGAGACACCTGTATAGCATATTTATAATCACCCAGTTACGTTGTGATGTTTGATAGCACACAAGGTGTTCCTCCTATATTCGGGAGCTGCATAATCTCATAGTCATAGGAACATGTATAAGTCATGAAGAAAGCAATAGTAGTAAAACTAAACGATCAAGTTGCTAAGCTAACAGATGGGTCTTGTCCATCACATCATTCTCCTAATGATGTGATCCCGTTCATCAAATGACAACTCATGTCTATGGCTAGGAAACATAACCATCTTTGATCAATGAGCTAGTCTAGTAGAGGCATACTAGGGACACTCTATTTTGTCTATGTATTCACACATGTACTAAGTCTTTGATCAATCTTTGATCAATGAGCTAGTCTAGCATGAATAATAAACATTTATCATGATATAAGGAAATAAATAATAACTTTATTATTGCCTCTAGGGCATATTTCCTTCAGTGGCCCCCTCCCTTGCGTCGATGTCTGATTCCCCTCGTCCTCCTTGGGCCGTGGGCCGATGGTACCGGTCAATTCTGTCCCCCCTCCTTGGCTGTGGGCCGATGGTACCGGTCAATTCTGTCCCCCCTCCTCCGGCCTGCTTGGCCTGCTCGGCCCCCTTGGGCTATGCTCGCTCGGGGTATTTATGGGTGCGGAAATGGTCTCTACCCCCATTTCTAGGGTTTTCGGTCTCCTCTACTGATCTCTGCACGCACCTCGCCCCCGTCCGTTTCTTCCACAGATCCACTCCTCCTCCCCCACTTTCCCTCTCCTTCGCAGAGGCCCTAGATATGGACAATTCCAGGGGCTCCTCGAGCGAGGCGATCTCCGGTAGCAAGAATCATCGTGAGGATTCACCGGCGGAGGGCGTCGATCTGGAGTACGAGGCCTCCCTCCGCTCCAAGCTGGAGGCCAACCAGGAGGCTCGTGGGCAAGTGGCTCGTGACCATGAGGCCTGAGCGGCTGGGCTGGAATGGCTCCAGCCTGACGAGGGGGCGCGGTCTCTGGCTGGATCTAGTCCTCCGGCGTCTGGTTCTGGGCGCGTGGTGTCGCCGACGGCGGATCCCTGGGAGGTGGCGGTGTCAGGTTGTGCTGCTGGCTCAACCTCCTCTGGCCCGTGTCCGCCTCCTCCTCGGGGCCCAGTGGCCCTCCTTGCCAACCTCCCCGTTCTTCTCGATCTACTTTTGGATCCCGTCCTCCACCACGCATCTCCTCTGCCCCCCCCCCCTCTCCAGCAGTTCAAAGCACGTCGCTTCCCTGCATCTGACCCTGACTCCTCCTCTGTAGGGCTTGGGGATGGCATCCTCCCGCCCCCTCCGCCCCCACCTCGTCATGTTGATCCCGCTCCTCACCCCTCATCTGCGCTCACATGCTTTGCTTGTCACCAATCAGCCCATTCCAATCAAGATGCTTCAATCCTCCCTTCTGCCTTATCTATAGATTTGAAGGGCATCTGACCGTCAACTATCAGAACCGTATCAAGCCTCCTGCTTTCATGCACTATGGGATGGGGCTCCCGGGGTGTTCCTTCTTTTCCCTTCGTAGTGGGGTTCCTCTGGTGGTCGCCACTCCCTCGCTCTCCAATGCGACTATCATCACAGTTTAGGGCCAAAATATCTCTCCTCAGAACCTGCTGGAAGGCCTCCGTGTCTGGGATGAGGGTGGTTGGGATTGGCAAGTGAACCAATTGTCGGGATTTGAGATTGTTGTGGTGTTCCCCTCTAAAGATTTTTTTAAGGATGATTTCTTCATGAACTAGCTTTACCCTTCCACACAAGCAACTCATGGTCTCTGTCAAGGCTGCGGCTTGTGGTATCAAATCGGTGGGTCCGCTCTTTCAGGTTTGGGTTTTAGTTGATGATGTGCCTGCTGGTCTTTGCTTGGCTCCCTTTCTGATGGCATTCGGTGTCCTTCTTGGCAAGCCAATTGAGGTTGATTCTGAGTCTTTGGAGAAACTTGGTACTGCTCGTATTAAAGTTTGGTGCATTGATCTGGTGTGCCTTCATGGTGTGGTTGATGTGTTCCCCTCCTCTGATGACGTTCGCCTGCGGGTGTGGATCGAAGGGGATGAAACTCACCAGGCCCCTCCACCCCCTTCCCCTGGCTCTGAGAGATCTCATAAGCAGGATGATGGCGCAGCAGGTGGTCCAAATCCGAGTGGTGGTACTGATGCTCATTCCACGCAGTCCGAATGGGACGGCATGGAGCTGGAGGTCCATGACTTGTTCAAATCAAATGCACCAGTGGGTCCTGCTCAGAAAGAGGCAGCTGATGCTCATTTGCATGGCGAGGATGGTCTGCTTGGTGATGTTTAGGGGAAGGCTGTGGCCGCGGGCACTTCGATCTCCGATGTCTGTTCTAACATGCCATCTCACCCTCTTTTGCCTACCTTCTTAGGGATCGAAGACCTTCCTCTGTCTCCTCCTCGTCCTGATGAGGCGCCCGCTAGCAAGAAGAAGAAAACCTCCGTCAGGAAGTTCTCGACAAAGACTAGGGGCTCGTCGGGCTCCAAGCATTCCATGGCAGGGTTGTACCGCCGTCTGGATGCAGACATAGGTGCGGCTTCTGGCTCGGGTGTAGCGACCACGATCCGAATGGACCGAAGTCTCTGTGTTCTGTGTCATCCCTGGATCGGTAATGCTGACACACACAGTACTTGAAGGATTTACAACAGAGTGGCAATCACACACTTATTACATCGAATGTCTCCAATGAGGTCTTATTACAAAAGTCTATGACTTAAGGCCATCTAACAAAATAACAGCGGAAGGCTTGGAAGATAAGTGAGTCCATCAAGTCCAACAGCATAGCTGAGTGCATGACAAACGACCTAGCACGTCTTATTCCTCGTCTGGAAAGTCTGCAACGTAATATGTTGCAGCCCGAAAACGGGTCAGCACATGGAATATGCTCGCAAGATAACACAGAAGATGCAAGTAACAGAATAAAGGCTATACTATATGCATATTTGGCTGGTGGAGGCTCTAAGGTTAAAGTTTTTGCGTAAAGCCAATTTTTTCCTACAACAAAGGAATGAATTTTATTTTTAACTATCATGGTGGTTGAAAATCATTGAGAAGGTACCTCCAACTCAATCCCAAATTAAAGTTATCATTAACCCAACAAATTAAATTATAGAGTGATGAGATCAACCAATAATTCAAGTACCAGATACTCAAGATGTCCATAACCGGGGACACGGCTAATCATGATCTGTTTGTACACTCTGCAAAGGTTTGTGCACTTTTCCCACAAGACTCGATCGCCTCTGTTTGGTTTCTCGCACTGCATGGTGTTTGAGAAACGGATGACCGAGACACAGTCTTTCCGAAGAGGTCCCCTTAACCTGATAGATAGGCCGGTACACCTACAATCCCTCTACATCTGCTAGCCCATCACGGAAAGGTTTCCCACAACTTACTCAACTATGCTAGAGCCCATATTGGCATGTGGCTGCACACGGAAGTTTCTAGCATGAATAGTTGTATGATCCCTTTGAGCCTGGGTAACATTCCATAGGAAAAATCACACGGAACCCCGGGATTTCCTAGGACAACACTGGATTCTCCAGGTGCCCTGCAACCAATCCACCCAGATGTGTATTCAAGAAGCCACCATAAGTTGAATCCTTAATTAACAACTCACATCTTTCATGGATTTCACTCAAACCCAAACCACGTCTACGAGCATAGCATAGCAACCTAAGCAAACGTAGAAGTAACTCCCAAGGGTTTGAAAATAATGCAGGTAATAGGTTCTACCACAATATACTTCCCAGTCCCACAAACTAAGAGATCCTACTCATGCAATGTGTGAGGCTTTGATCTAATGCATAAAAACTGGGTAATAAAAGCATGATCAAAGTGTTACTTGCCTTGCTGACGATTCGCAAAACCTGGAGACTCGTAGTAGCACGCTTCACAGTCCGGGTATTCTATCGCAAGCAAACAATAGCATACATAAGCAAACAAGCAAAGATGCACAAAAAAACTCCAAAAGATAAGATCTAACCAGAAAGTTCAACTTAAGAACTCCGGTTTGCAAAAAGAATCAAATCGAAAGAAGCAATGAAACTCAAACTGCGAAAGAAACGAGCTCCGGTTACTAATTGGTCTAAAGTCAAATTTTATAGTAGCCAAAACTTTTTTCAAGTTGGTTAAACGGAAAGAGGGCGTCGAGACGAAGATCTGGGATTTTGAATCACCTGATTCCGACTCTCGAGCGAAAAGAAAAACGAAAAATAAGATCAGGGCAGAAATCACGATCGAAATAATCACGGATAAAAAACTCCGAAAAAGAAAACTGACGAAAAGACTAACGAATGAACGTTCGCTGTCTGCGGCTAACGGACGAACATCGTTCGTTAAAACGAACATACGGACGAACGTCCGCTAAATAACTAAACCGAAGAAAACCGATCTAAACCTAAAAAAAGGATCTAGGGTTTTCCTAAAAAAACCGATCGATTTCTAACGAAAAACCAACGCGGCGGATAACTACCTCGACGGCGGCGGCGGCTCCGACGAACGGCGGCGGCGAGGTCGGCGGCGGGGTCGGCGAGCGGCGACGCGGCGCGGCGCGGCGGCGGCGGCGCGGGTGGCGAGCGGCGGCGGCGGCGCGGGTGGCGAGCGGCGGCGGCTGGCGGCGGCGGCGGCTAGGGTTCGGGGCGGGGCGCGGAGCGGGCTGGGGTTCGGGGCGCTAGCGGGCCGGCGCTATATAAAGGCCAGAGTCCTGGCCTCTTATGGCCCGGAGTCGGTTCGCCCTTTTTTTCTAAAAGAGTCCTGACGTAGCAAAACTAACGAAAGAAATACTAAACGGACTCCAAAAATCCCGAAATAAATTTTCACCATCCTCTAATAATATTTAGGACAAAGTGAACATTTTTCCCGGACCTAAATGCAATTTTGAAAAACGCGCATTTTTCCTATGCAAATAAAATCGCAAATAAATCCAAAAAAAATCCAAAAGTGATTTTAACATTTTCCTCCTATATTTCTGTTATTTTGGAGACGTCATATTATCTCCGCTCATACATTGTATTTAGAAATATTTTTAGGAGAGAAAAATAATTAAAACCAACTATGTCCTCGTACCGGTATCCGAGTGAACTCAAATACGAAAACGGTAGAATTCCCAACTCTCTCCGTAGGTCCTTGAGTTGCTTAGAATTTCGAGGATCGCCACGAACAAAAATGCAAAGAAACATGCAATGCAGTATGATCTATGTATAATATTCCAAATTGAAAAATTGGGATGTTACATCGGGGCTGATGACGGCGTCTCCTACGGCGTCCTCTCCTCCATTTCGGTCGCCTACTTCCACGGCTCGCAAAGGACTCCAGGTTCGGGACTCTGGGGAGCCGGTGGCGTTATGTGCGGAGTGTCATGCTGCGGCTAAGGATCTGCCCCCCTCGGGTACTGCGCCCAACCCTCCTCCTCCCTCTTCCCAGGTTCGGTTGCTTCTGCCTTCTTTTTCTGATGATAACCTTTTACATGTTTTATCCGATGTGGGGGTCACCCTTGAGCCTGGTTTTGGTATGCCTTCTTCTATTCTATCCATCATCCGGGCTAACGAGCTGGCCCAAGCGGCCATTGCCAAGGCCAAATAGGCTGATGCGGTGAAGGTGGTCGCCACAGAGCCGGTCGGGGAGGTGGGGGAGACGCTGGTTGTGGCCAGCCTCGCCCCCCC
>LR738713.1:522487739-522630871 GCA_902687465.1 Secale cereale | reverse complement strand
GGGGTCCTTCTAAGCGATCTAAACCTTGCGTTGCCCCGTGCAGGTCTAGCCTTTGCATCAAAACCTCTCTTTCAAATGAAAGTGCTTTTCTGAAATATTAGAGGTTTCGGTGGTAGGGGCGTCGTGATCAAATTAGGGATGTGGTTAGAGGAGAGAATATTGATATTCTAGGGTTGGTTGAAACTTTCGAGGAATCTTTTTCTCCCTATGAACTCTCCGCCGTTGCGGGTATGGATAGATTTGATTGGAACTGTCTGTCGGCCTCGGGACATTCTGGAGGTATCTTAATTGGCACTAAACGGGATCTTTTTGATTTTGTTGCCTTTGATCACGGTATCTTTTGGGCTAGCATAGTCGTTCATCATCGGCGGCAACCTTCAAATCATTATGGAGCGTGTTCCATATTATGAATGATGGTTCAAATTAATACTCGACCTACATGGAGCGCCCTCGTTCAACTAGTCTGGTGGTCGATATGGAATGAACGCAACGCAAGGATATTCAGGAACCAAACCTCGCCGCACACGACTGTGGTGGAGCGAATGATCGAGGAGGCAACGGTCTGGCAGAGAGCGGGACGGGGCAAGGCAAGTTCCCTCCTCAACAGACCAAGGGAACCAGACTAAGAAAGGCACATTACCGCTAACGGAGAACGCAGGTCCACCTAATCGGGGACTGCACATGTAAATCTGTTGTATTATAACCCTTTAAACCCCCCAAGTATCAATGAAAAGCTGCTCCATCAGCATTTTCGTTAAAAAAAAACTACTCGACCTACACGCTATAGACTCAGCCTGATTGTGGCAAAGTTAACTTCAACTAAAACTTGTACTCATGCCATTAATTAGTACTGCATGAAGCACTCAGATAAAGGAGAAAATAAGAATTTCGTGAAGCAGACTTCATGTTGAGTGACTCGAGTCTATGGTACTCATACTTAGAATATTCAAGTTGACATAGCAGTACCACTAGCACGTGGGGTACAATGTATACTAGTAGTACGAAAACTCATAAACTGGCACCAATCATCCGGCTCATTATCCATTCTTGACTTCATGAACCAATGAACTCCAATCATCTCGCACATTCTATCTTTTTTGTAAATTAAAAAAAAATCAAAAAGCCTTAGCATTGGTCAGCCGAAATGTTGCAGATACTATATCGAGCAGTACTCTATATGGAGACTAACTTTTTGCAGCACCACAACAGTTCCGCACTCATCTCGGACACTGACTACACTCATCACCGCCGAATTAAACAAAAGCTTTATGGGTCTGAAATGAACGAAGAGGATCCACCACTTTCCATAGTCTGTTTCAAAACGTGTCCACTCCTGCCTTGAAGAAATTGCAGCCAGTGGTTCACATGCTTGTGCATGCCCCACTATGGATGATCCACAGACTTCCCAAACAAAATATCTAGATTTTGGCACTGCATATTGGATTGCGCATACTGTTCGCAGCAAAAGTAGCATATGCATCCTTGCACTCACCATTGGGTTTTGACACCAGACCACTGTGAAGGGCTCCGAATAGATTTGACGTGATGCGGTTGTCTATTTTTCATATGCATTAGATTTCATGTTCAGATTCACTCAATGTGTAGTTGTCTATTTACTTTGGCATAAATCAGAAAAGAAATGGAAAATGATGAATGCTTACTCGCAAACTTGTATTCTTTATGTGCTAAAATTGTGGTATTTGTTTTCTATTAGCACATTCAAATTTTGATGATGGATATTTAAAGGGTGCTAGAATATCCATTTATAGATTAAGCTGTACAAAAACAAAAACGAAATTCGAATGATTTGATGTCCATATAGAAGAATAAGTGTATGTTGCCATCGAAAAGCCGTCCCATATTTTCTGATAGTGATCGCCGCTAAGTTGAAAGTGCTTCCTAAACCTAATAGGAATAGTTATAGAAGAATCGTGCACGCATTTGACAACTTTTTTTACTTAGTTTATAACTAATTAACTTCTATAATATAATTCAAAAACACATCACATGCATTTAAGTTTATCCCAAGCTCTCTCTCTCTCTCTCTCTCTCTCTCTCTCTCTCTCTCTCTCTCTTGTTTGTAGTTGCACCAAGACGGCGGAAGATAAGCTTCCCAACAAATGACATGCAATTGCCAATTTCAAACGGATCGATGAGATGTGGACAAATGGGAGCGCTCCAACAGCTAGTGGAGGTGGGGAAAGGCAGCAAAATGGTTGGCTGCTGCCCAATTCCACCCATTGGACTTTGTGAATTTCCATTACCCCTACCTTTTTGACTATGGTACCTAGAAACGAGTGATCTACGCGGCAGGACATGTGCCCATAAAAGGGGGGTCCAAGGCAGCAAGCACGGACACCAAACAGAGATCCCGCATATTCCACTTCCATTGAGGTTGAGGGTAGCAGTCGAGGCAGTACAACTGTTCAAGAGAAGAGAACAGCCTGGTGCGTGCAATGGGGAGCTCAGCATCCCTCTGTCTAGTTATCACCTTGCTGGCATTCTACTTCTTGGTTCCCTCCAACGCTATACCCCTCTCAAGTAAGGCTCACGTCTCTGTACACAAACTGGTCCTAAGATGTTGTATCCTTATATGATCTGATTCGATCCATTTGGGGTGTAGGAGTGCAGAGACTGGTGCCCTTGCAACACGCCGGTGAGCAGGTACCATGGGTCGAAGAAAACACTCTTAAGCCAAAGGTATGTAGTGTTTTTTTTTTTGGTGGAAGAGATGTATGTAGTGAGCTTTGTTCTAGACTTCATAAGATTTGAAGGGTGTTTACAGCAAAATCTTTATACACGAAATTACGTTAAAACAGCAATAATGTTGGTGTAAAAATGTAAAATTGAAGATGTTTTTTTATGACATATATTGTGGAACAGAAATAGTAACTTCTATGTTCTCAAATTGGTCTGGCCCCTATAGAGATATTGTGAATTGTTTAGGTTACTTGCTGTTGTAGCGTTTGTCAAAGTGTGGAGTGCAACGTGGTTGCTCATGCTTCATGGAATAGCTAGATGTGTTAGTTCTTTGGGATTCATGTGGTTCGGCGTACTCATCTATCAAAAGTTTGATTATAGTAATTTTTATTTCGTTGTATTGCCATGATTGAAGATGAATAGATCGGAAGATTTCCCGCAATTTTTTTTAATTATAATGATACACTGACCCTATCTCTGTTTGATATATATTTCAGATGGACATGGGTAGAGTGATCCCAGAAGATGACGCGGTGAACGTCAGCGCAAGGATGGCGCTGGAGACGCAGGACTACGCGCCCTCGGGCCCGAACAACCACCACAAGCCACCGGGTTGGAACTGAGCTAGCGCAGCCCGGGTCAAAACTTTCATAAAGTTATATCGGTGGTTTCATTTAGTTAACCAGCCGTGTAGTGCTGATCTATTGTGTGATGTGATGCCCACGACCTTAATTTACGCTAGGATATGCTTGAAAGATGCCAACTTATTTTCCCATTGTAAGTGTCATGTTAATTGAAATATGACGATATTAATAAAAGTTGGGCGTGGCTCAACCATGACCATTCTGTCGATAAACCTATCGAGAGAATACTTCTTCTCCCTAGCGCTTCCTTCCACCCAACGTTGTCTCCCCTGCTCTGCATTGGGCTCCCGATAGCTTGTTGTTCCTCCATCGATGTTGCTACCGTTGACTTCTTTTATGCACTAACCATCGCTGCCGCCACCACTGATGCCACCTTCTCCTCCACCCCTAGCAGCAGTTTCATGCGGGTGTCGATATTAATCGTCGGACGATGGTACATATCGCACGCCTTTTCTTCCTCTTCTTCGCGCCCCCGGCTCGAGTTGGATGTGTCCTCCCACCCTACAATCATACATCACTGAATTCTCGCCTATTAAGACCAACCGGAGAATGTTTATACATAGATTTCTTGATACTAAAGGATTAGTGAACAAAATGAGAACATGATGACAAAAATTAGTAAAAAAAATGTTGATTGCAATGAGCTCAAAATTGTAACAAAAACACACACTAGAGGCCAATAAAAGGAAAATCCGCATCTGAGCACGGGCTCATCTGCACCCGCTCAGAAAAAATTCAAAAAAATACTAAAAAGATTCAAAAAATTCCAAAAACAAATTATGTGGTAGATCATTTGATGCATGAGGTCTGCTCCAAATTTCAACTCATTTGAACATCTGAACAATTCTGGACAAAAAAGACAAATCGGGTCAAAAACAGTTCCTGAACAGTAAACTGTTTTACACACCCCGATTTTGTCTTTTTTTCCCAGAATTGCTTAGATGTCCAAATGAGTTGAAATTTGGAGCGAACCGCACGCATCAAATTATCTACCACATAATTTGTTTTTGGAATTTTTTGAATATTTTTAGTTTTTTTATTATTTTTCCCATGAACGCGGGTGCAGATGAGCCCGGGTGCAGATTCGCCGCACTCCCAATAAAACCGCAACCTACTTTGCTTACGTAGCAAACTGCATCGATGATTGGAGTGCCTATTTGCTGCCTTAAGCGGCAAATACGACAGCAACTGCCCCAAGAGACCTCATAATGGGATGGTGAATTAAGCAACATATTATCTCATTCTATACAAAAATCCAAAAAAAATATTTACAATTAGTATTTTTTTTTATACTTTTGAAATTCAGTTTAAAATAATGGAGATATATTTAAGAAGAAATATATCTGTGTACCCAAACAAAAAAAAGTTCACTACATATTTAAAAAAATATTCTGGCAAACAAAAATAACCATTCATGTATTTAAAAAGCATATGTTTCAAAATTGTCTCCATATATGTGGGAATATATGATCGTGTGATCTTAAAAATGCAATGTATTGCAAGAATTAAAAAGGTAACAAAAGGTGAAAACAATAAGAGAAAATGCCATATCCTAGTATGCGAACCCAACTAACATCACTGTAAGCCAGATAAAATATGACGTTGAATACAACATGTTGTTAATGGCTTTTCTTGGACTTTGTTTGTGTAAGTGCATCTAGTGCCACCCCTAGTGGTTTTGGAGTATTGACAACAAACCTGGTTGAGGGACTAATGTGTTTGTGAGAATTGCAGGATAACACAGGTAATAGTCCCTCATTGATTCGGTTAACCTACCGGAGATGACCCCTAAAAATGTATGAAGACATTGATATCAGTGGTGGTATATGAAGATAATCATATTGAAGACTATGACGTGAGAAGACATTGTGTGAAGACTATGGAGAGCGAAGACGTAGATGTTTCGTTGTTTCCTTTTCTTCTTTGTTGAGTCATAGGAACCACCGTACTGTTAAGTGTGGTCCAAGTGAACTAAGTCAGAGTGACTGAAGTGATGCTCAACCAAATCCTATGTCTTCGAGCGAAGACTATGAGAGCGAATCTTATCCAGAGGCGGATGAGTCAGCTTTACTTGGAGCTCAAGTAAACTTGTCGTGTGTGTTTGAAATCTGACCGTTGGAACACGTGTCAGTTCCTTAGTGACCCAGGGTCACTTCGGACAAATCAGGTCGGGTTGCCTAGTGGCTATAAATAGCCCACCCCCTACACCATAAATTGGTGGCTGCTCAGAGTTATTGCACGGCTTTTGTCGTTTGAGAGCAACCCACCTTCGAAGCATTTGAGAGAGAAATCCTTGCGAGAACAAAGCCCAAACACACAGAGCCAAAGAGTGTTAGGCATCACTGAAGTCTTTCTGTCTGTGTGACCTGAAGACTTATTACACTTGAGGACTGTGTTTCCTCCAGCCGGTTAGGCGTCGCATTCTGAGCATCCAAGAGTAATTGTGTATTGCCGGTGAACGAAGTCTGTGAAGGTTTGGAAGTCCACCTTGAAGACTTACCAGAGTGATTGGGCGAGGACTAGGTGTTCTTAGCTCAAGGGGAACAAGGTGAAGACGCGGTCTTCTGAGTTAAATCTCAGCCTCCCTAACCAGAAGTACAGTTGTCACAGCAACTGGAACTGGTCTAACAAATCACTGTCTTCCCGGAGCTACTGGTTCTATCCTTTCCTTCCCTTTACTTACTGCTCTATGTTGTGAAGACATTGCATGCTTGTCTTATTTGATTGTCTTCACTGAGTATCTACTTGTTGTGATTGGCTTCATTCCTTCTTCCTTTATGATCACTACTGCCTAGTTTCTATTAGTCTTCATGCTTTCACTTCATTGAATACATGACTATGGCTTATATAGTGTAGTCCACTTTCTGCTGCATATCAATAGGCTTAAGTTTATCGTTTGTCTTCGAAACTACCATGTTTTGAAGCATTTCACAAAAATCGCCTATTCACCCCCCCTCTAGTCGATATACTGCACTTTCAATTGGTATCAGAGCACGGTACTCCCTTGTTCTGTGTGATTCGGTTTAACCACCTGGAGTTTTAGCTATGTCGACCACAGGAATGAAGACTGTGTCTTGCCCCATGTTTGACGGTCAAGAGTATCCCAAGTGGAAGGCTATGATGAAGAAACGTCTCATGGCGATTAACAGTGAGCTGTGGACCGTTACTGAGATTGGTCTTATCGATCTATGCAAGGGGGCAGAAGCTGATGATATTCGCAAGTTCACTCTTCTCAATCTCACAGCGAAGGACGTCATCTGCTCTTGTCTATCTCAAGATCAGTTCAGGAACATCATGCATCTTGATCATGCGAAGCTTATCTGGGACCGTCTCTCTGAAGTCTATGAAGGTCATCGAACTCGTGATGATTCTGGATTTGAGAAATTCAAGGAATCCCTCAAGACGATGACTTGCGATCCAGAACCATCATCTTCTGCACCATGTCTTATGGCAAAAGGTGCCAAGGTAACCGAATGCTATTCATCTGAATCTAGTGATGATGAATCCGGTGATGAGTTTGGAACCAACTATGTCAAGCTTGCTTCCCTTGCCAATAAACAACAAATTGCTCTGGAAAAGGCTCAAATAATGCTTAAAAAGTGCAATGACATGTTGGGTGAAGAAATGGATCAGTCAAAAAACTTAGCTAAAAGTCTTCAGAGGCTTCAGGCTAAGTTAACTACACTTCAAAGTATTCATAACACTCTCTTGTCCGATCATGAAAAGTTAAGAGGATGTTATGAAGATCTTCAGAAGGAGCATGATTCATTACTTGCTCAACATGTCAGTGCTACTCACGAAGAGTTTGAACCACCATGTCTAAAATGGATTGAACGTGATAATGCTACATCTGTTGCTGAATGCTCTACTGCTGCCACTGTTGCAATATCTTCAACTATTGATGTGGTAACTAACCCCTCTGCTGAGGAAACCACTACTATTGCTGATGAAAATGCTAGGTTGAAGACTTTGTTTGAAACAGGGATGTACAAAAGCCTCAAAGGGCATCAGACTCTATGTGATGTCCTCAAAAAGCAGATACTGAACCGAAACCCTAGGAAAGAGGGTGTTGGGTTCGACAGGAAAATGAATGTTGATGGTTCATACTGGAAGCCTGAGCAGTATCCCAAAACCACATGGGTTGCTGCAAAGGGACCTTCAGTGGATCCATCTACCTTATCTGGCTTCACTTGTGCTAATCCTGTTATCATTGACGAATCCTTTGATGCAAACTATAAATTGTTTAAGAATCAAAATGGTGAAGTGTTTGCCAGGTATATTGGTACTAACTGCAGGAATGGACCACCTGTGAAGAAGATCTGGGTACCCAAAAGTTGTCTTGAGAAGCTTCCAGGAAATACTATCATGACACCCCCTGGGATGAAGACAAACCCGAGACCAAAGGCTTCATATGGTCCTAAGGCTTCATACAGACAAAGGACTCATCTGAGTCACCCTAATGAGAATGTTTTGCAGGGAAACCATACTCAGACCCATGAATATGAGCGTGTTTCTTCAAACCGCTATGTTCATAAATCCAAGAATTTTTCTGCCTATTATTATGAGTATTATTCTCCTCCTTCATAAATCCAAGAATTTTTCTGCCTATTCTTATGAGTATTATTCTCCTCCTGCAAGACTATTTGCTAGGGCCCCAAAGCCAAAATTATCAGATGCTGCTCTTAGACTCATTGCTTCTAAGCCACCCCTGAAAATGTGGGTGGTTAAGAAGACCTAACTTTCTCTTGCAGGGAAAGGTCTCCAGCCTATAATCAAAGGCTTCTGATGCTATTGCTGGGGACCTAAAACACTTGTAGGGCACAAGATCAAATGCCTAAAATGACTTACTGCTCATACTATTCATAAATCACTTGCTGCACATCTTATCAATCCTAACTTCCATCTAAGCTTTCATAATCCACTTATGCATCAAATGTTTATGCTTCATAATGGCTTTTGGTGAAGCCTATCCTCCTAACTGCATTGTAGGGAGTGACACCAAAGTCTTCAGAATGGATTATGGATAGCGGATGCACAAATCATATGACTGGTGATCGAAATCTTCTCATGGACTCAACTTTACGTCCATCCAATAAGAGTCACATCACATTTGCTGATACTGGTAAAAGCAAAGTGTTGGGTCTAGGTAGAGTTGCAATCTCAAGAGATCAGCACATGGACAAAGTCATGCTTGTTGAATCTCTTGGCTTCAACTTAATGTCTGTCTCAATGCTTTGTGACTTAAACATGATTGTGATCTTTGGTAAATTTCGTTGCATTGTACTAATGGAAGCTGACAAGTCTTTAGTATTTGAAGGATACAGAAAAGGTGATCTATATATGGTAGATTTCTCAACAGGACCGCAGATGGCCGTATGTCTTCTAGCAAAAGCTTCAGAGTGCTGGCTCTGGCATCGGAGGCTAGGACATGCTGGCATGAGGAACTTGCATACTCTCACAAAGAAGAAGCATGTCATAGGCATCGAGGAAGTCAAGTTCAAGAAAGATCATCTATGTGGTGCCTGTGAAGCTCGGAAGATGACTAGAGCCAAGCACCTCTCGAAGACAATCATGACGACATCTAAACCCTTCGAGCTGCTCCACATGGACTTATTTGGCCCTACTCACTACTCCACATTCTCTACCACAGCCAGTCTCTATGGCTTCGTCATTGTTGATGATTACTCAAGATACACATGGGTGCACATAATACTCTACAAGACTGAAGTGCAAGATGTTTTCAGACGCTTCGCCAACCGTGCCATGAACAATTATGGCATCAAGATCAAACATATCAGAAGTGACAATGGCACTGAATTCAAGAACACTGGCCTCAATCTTTATCTGGATGAGATGGGAATCACTCATGAATTCTCAGCCCCATATACACCTCAGCAAAATGGGATCGTTGAGTGCAAGAACAAAACTCTAATTGAGATGGCTCGAACGATGCTCGATGAGTACAAAACACCAAGAAGATTCTGGCCCGAAGCTATTGATACTGCATGCCATGTCATCAACCGTGTTTATCTTCACAAGCTTCTGAAGAAAACATCCTATGAACTTCTCACTGGAAAGAAGCCAAATGTAAGCTACTTCAGAGTATTTGGAGCTAAGTGCTGGATCAAAGATCATCATCATAAGTCAAAATTTGCACCCAAAGCTCATGAAGGCTTCATGCTCGGATATGGAAAGGACTCACACTCCTACAGAGTCTTCAACATTTTTCTCTATAAAACTGTTGAAACTGTGGATGTGAGGTTTGATGAGACAAATGGATCACAAAGAGAATCCCTACCAAATGTGCTACATGAAGCTTCACCAGATGAATCTATCAAGCTAATGGGAACTGGTGAGATCATGCCTTCTGAAGCACAACCTGACGAGGAACTCATCATCTCTACTCCAAATCAACCTGACGACAATGCTCAGCCTGAAGACAATACTCCTGATGAAGGCAATGCACAGCAAGAGCAAAATCTTCGTCCAGCTCATCCTCGTGTTGCAAATTAAGTGCAAGTTGAGAAAATAATTGATAGCTTAAATGCTCCTGGTCCACTCACTCGCTCAAGAGCAACACAGCTTGCAAATTTCTGTGGGCATTTTGCTTTTGTCTCAATATCTGAACCCAAGAAAGTTGTTGAAGCTTTTATGGAGCCTGAATGGATTCAAGCAATGCAAGAAGAGCTTCAACAGTTTGAGCTGAACAATGTGTGGGAACTTGTCAAGCGTCCTGATCCTCGAAAGCACAACATAATAGGCACAAAATGGATCTATCGCAACAAGCAAGATGAGCATGGTCAAGTGGTCAGAAACAAAGCTCGTCTCGTTTCTCAAGGATACACTCAAGTTGAAGGGATTGACTTCGATGAAACATTTGCTCCTGTGGCTAGACTTGAAGCTATTCGCATACTGCTAGCCTATGCAAATCATCACAACATACTTCTATACCAAATGGATGTAAAGAGTGCCTTTCTCAATGGAAGAATTGAAGAAGAAGTGTATGTTGCACAACCACCTGGCTTTGAAGACCCAAAATGTCCTGATATGGTATACAAGCTCAACAAGGCACTATATGGCCTCAAACAAGCACCTCGTGCTTGGTATGACACTCTCAAAGACTTCCTCAAGAGCAAAGGCTTCAAACCTGGATCCCTAGATCCCACACTCTTCACGAAGACATATGATGATGAGCTATTTGTCTGCCAAATCTATGTGGATGACATTATCTTCGGCTGCACGGACAAGAAATACAGTGATGAGTTTGGTCACATGATGCAAGAACAATATCAAATGTCCATGATGGGCGAGCTGAAATTCTTCCTTGGCCTTCAAATTCGTCAGCAAAGCAATGGCATCTTCATATCTCAAGAGAAGTACCTTAAAGATTGTCTGAAGAAGTTTGGAATGCAAGACTGCAAAGGGTACTCGACGCCAATGCCTGCTAAACATCATCTGGGTCCCGACGCAAATGGTAAAGAGTTTGATCAACAGGTATACCGCTCCATGATTGGTTCTTTACTTTATTTATGTGCATCTAGGCCAGATATTATGCTTAGTGTTTGCATGTGTGCTCGATATCAAGCGACACCAAAGGAGTCGCATCACTTAGCTGTGAAGCGAATACTTCGATATTTGGCTTACACCCCAACACTAGGATTATGGTATCCAAAGGGCTCAGAGTTTGATCTAGTAGGATTTTCAGATGCTGATTATGCTTGTGACAAAGTTGATCGCAAGTCCACATCAGGCACATGTCACTTTCTAGGACGATCACTTGTCTGTTGGTCTTCAAAGAAGCAGAACTGTGTATCACTCTCCACTGCTGAATCTGAATACATTGCTGCTGGATCTTGCTGCGCTCAGCTTCTCTGGATGAAGCAAACACTCAAGGACTATGGAGTCCATCTGAAGCATGTGCTACTCTACTGCGACAATGAAAGCGCCATCAAGATTGCCAACAACCCAGTTCAGCACTCGAAGACAAAGCACGTTGAAATTCGTCATCACTTTCTCAGAGATCATGTTATGAAGGAAGATATTGATATCATACACGTCAACACTGAAGATCAACTGGCAGATATCTTCACAAAGCCCTTGGATGAGAAAAGGTTTTGCAAGCTGCGGTGTGAGCTAAATATCTTAGAATCCTCAAATGTCCTGTAATCAGGCACACATCCTAACACTTATGCATGTTGATGACTTAGATGTGCAACACACGAAGTAAAGTATATCTTCAATCAATGAAGACTTACATTCTAAGTGTGAATACATTAACATGGAATTTGACTTCGGAGCGCCACGATAATTGTGCGCCGTGTCTGGGTCTAATACTTCCTATACGGTGGGTAACGCCACCACCAAATTCTTGTTTGAAGCGTTTCTTGTGGCGTTACATTTGCAAAGTCTGCGCACTTAGTTTTTCTTCACATAGGACATATATATAGAGAGAGAGTTGTGTTCTGTCCTAAACAGCATTCACTTATAGCTATGTCTTCGTATTTGAATCTTCTGGACTAAGTGAATGTGATCGGACCCTAACCTCTCTATGCTTTCTCATCTCACACTCTGTCTGTCCAAATCATATGCATTCTGTTGAAACAGTCGAATATCTTCTCTGTACCCTTGTCAGCAGAAGATACGGAGACAAACTTTAAATCTGATTTTAATGCTCCATCTGTTATGCCTGAAACCCGGAGAAGCCGGAACGACTACTCCGACAGTCGTGGTGTACGTGGGATCGTGGGACAACTCCCAATGCATTACATGATCGCCACGTGTCACTCGTACGTGAACCGTCAGGGGCACCTGAGTAATTACGTTGTGCCGTCTCCCATGCCTACAAATGCACGTCCCATCACGGTCAAAAGTTTCTTCCACCACCTCTCCACCTCGACCAACCCTAGCGCCTCCGCTAGCTTTCGACGACGCCGGCGACGAAGTGCTTCGCTGCCGCAACTTTGTCGACGCCGTCCTCACGCCGGCCGCGGACCTCTTCTACTCCGCCGTCGCCGTAGCTGTCCTCCGTCGCCAAGTTAGGGCACGGACGACCAAACTGCTGGGCATCCAACTCCTACTCCGTCTAAGCAGTTCATCGTGTGGTAAATAAAACTTGCTTTTTACCATCTTCTAGATCCATAAAGATTCATCTACTTTACCACAAGAAGTTTCTGCCTACCTAGATATATAGATCTATCATGTCTGCATCTCATATCTTGCCTAGTACATTCACATATGCTTCAACTATAGTTAGATTCCTCACTTGTACTTATTCATGGATTCGTACAAATCTGGAACCAACTCCCATGAGTGAATGTCTTCGCACTATGAGGTCAAAGTCTTCAAAATTGTTTTAATCTTCAAAACTTCTGAGAATGCATATGACCTCTTCCCCTTCCCTCGCATCTCTAATGTTGTCACAGGTACATGTCCGTGGGAGAATCCCTTGGTTCTCATAGTATGCATTCATTTGCAGAGTTTTTGCAGCGTCACATTCATTCTCCTGAAGCTAGTTCCTGTCTGACCAGCAAACCGAAGCATTTGCCAGTTTTGAAGCCCTTCAGGTTGAAGCAAATGGCAACTGACAAGACAGTAAGAAAGGGTGGCAGACAGCGCCGTGGCAACACCTGTTGGAAATATGCCCTAGAGGCAATAATAAAAGAGTTATTATTATATTTCCTTGTTCATGATAATCGTTTATTATCCATGCTATAACTGTATTGATTGGAAACTCAGATACACGTGTGGATGAATAGACAGACTTTGTGTCCCTAGTGTGCCTCTACAGGACTAGCTCGTTGATCAAAGATGACCGCGGTTTCCAGGTCATAAGACATGAGTTGTCATTTGATAACGGGATCACATCATTAGGAGAATGATGTGATGGACGAGACCCAAACGTTAACATAGCTTTTGATCGTGTCAGTTATCGCTATAGTTTTCTGCATGTCAAGTATAAGTTCCTATGACCATGAGATCATGTAACTCACTGACACCGTAGGAGTGCTTTGTGTGTGCCAAACGTCGCAACGTAACTGGGTGACTATAAAGGTACTCTACAGGTATCTCCGAGGGTGTCTGTTGAGTTGACATGGATCAAGACTGGGATTTGTCACTCCATGTGACGGAGAGGTATCTCCGGGCCCACTCGGTAATACGTCATCTCAATGAGCTCAAAAGTGACTAAGTAGTTGGTCACGGGATTATGTATTACGGTAACGAGTAAAGAGACTTGCCGGTAACGAGATTGAACTAGGTATAGAGATACCGACGATCGAATCTCGGGCAAGTAACATACCGACGAGACAAAGGGAACTGTATACGGGATTGCCTGAATCCTTGACATCATGGTTCATCCGATGAGATCATCGAGAAACATGTAGGAACCAATATGGGTATCCAGATCCCGCTATTGGTTATTGACCTGAGAGTGTCTCGGTCATGTCTACATGGTTTCCGAACCCGCAGGGTCTACACACTTAACGTTCGGTGACGCTAGGGTTGTTAGTGAGAAGAGTGCATGGTTACCGAAGGTTGTTCGGAGTCCCGGATGAGATCCCGGACATGACGAGGGGCTCCGGAATGGTCCGGAGACGAAGATTGATATATAGGATGAAAGGTTTCGGAGTACCGGAAGTGTTCCGGGGAGCATCGGGAAATCGGCGGAGTACCGGGAAGGTTTTCGGGGGGTCCGGAAGGTGTTCTGGGCCTATTGGGCCACAAGGGGGGACACCACAGCCCTCAGGGGGCTGTGCGCCCCCCCTGGGCCCTCTCCCCATGCGGCTAAGGGGGTGGGACCCCCTAGGGCTGGCCGCACCCCTTGGGGCTTGGGGGGCAAGGCACCTAGGGGGGAAACCCTAGGGCCTGGGCGCCTCCCCCTGCCCTGGCCGCCGCCCCCCTCCCCTTGCCCTGGCCGCCGGCCCCTAGGGGGAAACCCTAGGGCGCCCTAGCCTCTCCACCCCCCCTATATATAGTGGGGCAAAGGGAGGGCAGCCAACACAGTTCGTGCCTCGGTGCTGCCCTCCCTCTCCCGTCATATCTTCTTCTCCCGCGGTGCTTAGGCGAAGCCCTGCTGGAGTTCTTCTCCACCATCACCACCACGCCGTCGTGCTGCCGGTTCTCCATCAACCTCTCCTCCACCCCTTGCTGGATCAAGAAGGAGGAGACGTCCCCGAGCCGTACGTGTGAAGAACGCGGAGGCACCGTTGCTTCGGTGCTAGGTCTTCGGCGATCTGAATCGCGACGAGTACGACTCCATCATCCGCGTTCATAACGCTTCCGCTTAGCGATCTACAAGGGTACGTAGATCACACTCCTTCCTCGTAGTTGCATCTACTAGATTGATCTTGGTGAACGGTAGGAAAAATTTTTGTTTCCCATGCAACGTTCCCCAACAGTGGAAATATGCCCTAGAGGCAATAATAAAAGAGTTATTATTATATTTCCTTGTTCATGATAATCGTTTATTATCCATGCTATAACTGTATTGATTGGAAACTCAGATACACGTGTGGATGAATAGACAGACTTTGTGTCCCTAGTGTGCCTCTACAGGACTAGCTCGTTGATCAAAGATGACCGCGGTTTCCAGGTCATAGACATGAGTTGTCATTTGATAACGGGATCACATCATTAGGAGAATGATGTGATGGACGAGACCCAAACGTTAACATAGCTTTTGATCGTGTCAGTTATCGCTATAGTTTTCTGCATGTCAAGTATAAGTTCCTATGACCATGAGATCATGTAACTCACTGACACCGTAGGAGTGCTTTGTGTGTGCCAAACGTCGCAACGTAACTGGGTGACTATAAAGGTACTCTACAGGTATCTCCGAGGGTGTCTGTTGAGTTGACATGGATCGAGACTGGGATTTGTCACTCCGTATGACGGAGAGGTATCTCCGGGCCCACTCGGTAATACGTCATCTCAATGAGCTCAAAGTGACTAAGTAGTTGGTCACGGGATTATGTATTACGGTAACGAGTAAAGAGACTTGCCGATAACGAGATTGAACTAGGTATAGAGATACCGACGATCGAATCTCGGGCAAGTAACATACGGACGAGACAAAGGGAACTGTATACGGGATTGCCTGAATCCTTGACATCGTGGTTCATCCGATGAGATCATCGAGAAACATGTAGGAACCAATATGGGTATCCAGATCCCGCTATTGGTTATTGACCTGAGAGTGTCTCGGTCATGTCTACATGGTTTCCGAACCCGCAGGGTCTACACACTTAACGTTCGGTGACGCTAGGGTTGTTAGTGAGAAGAGTGCATGGTTACCGAAGGTTGTTCGGAGTCCCGGATGAGATCCCGGACATGACGAGGGTCTCCGGAATGGTCCGGAGACGAAGATTGATATATAGGATGAAAGGTTTCGGAGTACCGGAAGTGTTCCGGGGAGCATCGGGAAATCGGCGGAATACCGGAAGGGTTTTCGGGGGGTCCGGAAGTTGTTCTGGGCCTATTGGGCCACAAAGGGGGACACCACAGCCCTCTCCCCATGCGGCTAAGGGGGTGGGACCCCCTAGGGCTGGCCGCACCCCTTGGCCTTGGGGGGCAAGGCACCTAGGGGGGGAAACCCTAGGGCCTGGCCGCCCCCCTGCCCTGGCCGCCGCCCCCCTCCCCTTGCCCTGGCCGCCGGCCCCTAGGGGGAAACCCTAGGGCGCCCTAACCTCTCCACCCCCCCTATATATAGTGGGGCAAAGGGAGGGCAGCTAACACAGTTTGTGCCACGGTGCTGCCCTCCCTCTCCCGTCATATCTTCTTCTCCCGCGGTGCTTAGGCGAAGCCCTGCTGGAGTTCTTCTCCACCATCACCACCACGCCGTCGTGCTGCCGGTTCTCCATCAACCTCTCCTCCATCCCTTGCTGGATCAAGAAGGAGGAGACGTCCCCGAGCCGTACGTGTGAAGAACGCGGAGGCACCGTTGCTTCGGTGCTAGGTCTACGGCGATCTGAATCGCGACGAGTACGACTCCATCATCCGCGTTCATAACGCTTCCGCTTAGCGATCTACAAGGGTACGTAGATCACACTCCCCTCTCGTAGTTGCTTCTACTAGATTGATCTTGGTGAACGGTAGGAAAATTTTTGTTTCCCATGCAACGTTCCCCAACAACACCTCCATTGATTTGCCTCCTGATCTCAGTGAAATATACAAGACTGATCCAGAGGAGGATTGCAATCAGAGGAAGACCCGAATCCAATGGATTCGAAGATACTGGGCTGAACAATGGTTCAAGTATAGGTTCGTGACCCCAGAGTATGCTGAGAAAACTGCCATCAAGCATCCTTGGGGAGATATCACTTATAGGAATCTTCCCCCCAAGACTCGTGCTGAAGCCATTGCTCAAGGCTTCTATCCTTGCATGGTTAGAGGACCTCAGCATGCAGATGCTGATCCAAGCTCTCTGCTCTGGTCCCGCGACGACAATCTGTTCAAGCGAAATCTTCAATACGCCAAGAACTCGGCCAAAGAGAACAAGAAGCTGTGGGGGTTGGACTTCAATCCTGGCCCCTCTGCGCCCGCGCTGATGGCACGCGCAAAGCTGAACCAAATCTAGTTGGACCCTTCTACAACCTAGAGGGCCTCATCAGTCACATAAGGGTTCAAGGGGCAGATGTAGATCAGCCTGAAGCAGATGATGACTCTGAAGAAGCACCTGCAACGCCGAAGCCCCAGAAGAAGAAATCAAAGGCTTCAAAGGCTACTCCAACAAGAGCTTCTAGAGTGAAGTGATAACCCTCAACCGTAAGGGTCGAGATAGTCTTCGCGGGTAAGAATAACCCAATTTATTGATTCGACACACGGGGAGCCAAAGAGTATTTGTAAGCTTTGACAGTTGAGTTGTCAATTCAACCGCACCTGAAATATACTTACTTGCAACAAAAGATAAGTGGTAACAGTGATATGATAGTGATGATAGTAATAGTAAAAGTAAACAGCAAAAGTGAATAGCAGTAGTAAACGGCAAAGTAAATAGCAAAAGTAGCGACTAGTAACAAGCAGGGTTTAAAACACTGTAGGCTAGGGAGATGGATGGTTGGGCGCTGCATGGATGAGATAGATTCTAACTTGGGGCACGGCACACGGAAAAGTAATGATCATCTAGGCAAATATCAAACATTAGGCATGTATCCCGTAGGTAGTTGTACGTGCTTGCAATAAGAACTTGCACAACATCTTTTGTCCTACCATCCCGCTACGAACGGGGCCAAAAGGAACTTATGGAGATTAAGGTGCTCCTGTCAAAGAGCACCGGAACAAAGCAATGAACTCAATGGATACATGTAATCCTCAAACTACGGACCATCCCCTTTGGTGTCCCAAGCTGTCACTTTTGGGATCGCCGGTTCCGAACCGTAATAGGTGCAAACAACTCATAGATAGGATCACGAACACAAATATATTCATACAAACACATATGGTTCAGATCTGAAATCATGGCACTCGGGCCCTAAGTGTCAAGCATTAAGAATAACAAGTTGAAGCAAAGATGATAAACACCATAGTAGATGATAGGCAACATGCCCCCAACAATCTGATAAACTATTACATGATCTAACTCATCCAATCCCTATCATCCCCTTCGCCTACAGCGGGGGAATTACTCACACATGGAGGGAGAAGTCATGGAGGGATGATGGAGTGGTGATGATGATGACGATGGCGACGATCTCCCCTCTCCGGAGGCCAATTCAGCCTCCAGATTAGCCCTCCCGAGGAAGAACAGAGGGTGGCGGCGGCTCCGCGACGAAAATGAAAGAACTTCCGATCTGGGGTTTCTGCGTCGGGAGTAAAAATACGGGGTAAAGTAGGGCACCAAGGGGCGTGGGACCTGCCCAGGCGCCCCCCGGCGCGGCCCGGGGGGGGCGCGCCCACAGGGCGCCTGGGCACCCCCTGGCCCCCCTCTGGCCCCACTTCTGGTTCCTGGTTCCTTCGGGTGCGTGGATTTTCTGTGATTTTTCGTGCATTTTTTTGAGATACCTAAAAATCCGTTTTCCTGCACACAAATAAACCATACAGGCAGCTCTGTTGAAAACAGCGTCAGTCCGGGTTAGTTTAGTCCAAATCATGCAAGAATGAGGTCAAAACAATATCAAAAGTGTTTGGAAAAGTAGATACGTTTGAGACGTATCAACTCCCCCAAGCTTAGCATATTGCTTGTCCTCAAGCAATTCAGTTCAATGAACTGGACGCGACAAAGAAAACTTTGACAAACTCTTTTGCTTCATTAGATGTATATAAGCATGTACTACGAAAAGAGTTTAGCAAGTATTGAAACAGTACTATGAGGACAATGCAAGGAGCAATCCTTCTTTCAAGTGACCAGTCACAAATACTTAAAAGTAAATAATATATTACTGAAAATCAAGACAAGATTACATTGCACATAGCTTGAGCATACTAGGGTGGTATCTCGCTAGCCTCCATGAGTGAAGCAAAACATAAATGCAAAGACTCCTCCAGAGTTTTAAAGGAGACTAGAACTAAGAATTTAAGAATAAATCATATCACAAGTATGCAGAAGACAATGTAATACTTTGGGACAATGCACATTACACTCAGAATGACAATTATGCTCTCCTAGTTAGTGCTTTGAAGAAAGAAGGTGAGACTCTCGAACCGTGGCTTTTATTGGCAAGGTTGAAAACCCGTGGTCGGAAACAAAAACTAAACATGTGCCAGAGCTCTTGGTTTTAAAAACAGAAGTAAACATGTTTTGAGAAATGCATATTTCGTCAACGAATGCTAGCAGATAACTCAATCACCTTTTAAGTGGACAAGTCTCGAGGAACGGCTCCCGCATGAGGACGATCACATCCTCTTAATCTCCTTTGTTTATCACTTCCAAAGTTTTCTGATTTCTCATGAACAAAGCGTGAAGGAGGGTTTGTTTGTTATATTATCTTTTTGAGCCGGGCGCACTCAATGCCAGTTCCTTTTCGTATTAGGGGTTTGCACATTATACATGCAATCCAGGGGTGAAACTTGTCCAACTTAAAAAGATCACGAATTAACTACTACTTCCTCATGAGCTAAAGCATAGGCACAAAAAGGAAATGCTTTTGATTAGTTTCGAGATGGTACATGAAAGTCTTCGTTAGGGATGGCAGGTAAATACCATGTATAGGAAGGTATGGTGGACTCATATGGCATAACTGGTTTAAAGGGTTTGGATGCACAAGCAGTCATTCCGCTTAGTACAGGTGGAGGTTTAGCAAAAGACTGGGAAGCGACCAACTAGAGAGCAATAACGGTCATAATCATGCAGAGTGACAAAGCAACATTGAATCGGGCATGAAAGTGATATAACTATTCTAAAACTCAAAGATCATCAAGGCAAGGTAGACTTTTTAGTCTTAAACATGTGTAAGCATGTGCCAAGTCAATCCAAAAATTCTCTAAAGGGAAATACCACCTTAGTATACCAGACTATGAACAGTGCAATGCATGTAGATCATTTTAATAACACATTATATACTCTAGTTATTCGGGACTAGCCACAAGGAAAGCATGAACCACTGGAAGAGCATTGTAAGCATAGCACTATGTCGCTACAAGCTGGTCTCTAGATCATAAGTACAGGCATATGTACAAAAGTAGAAACAATAAGAGTTCATACCGGTCTTCCTTGTTGCTTCCTTTCAGTCGATCTTCGTCATCACTGCTTGTCACTTGCACGATCGAACGTAGGAAATATAATCAAATGCCATCACGGACTCGAGCTGATCTCTGAAAACAAAGCAAACTAAAGAGAGAAAGGAAATCTTTTTGGTTTTTTTTCAAAGGTTGAATAAAAAGCAAAAGAAAGAGAAAATCTTTTTGTTGTTTTTGCAAAGAGAGAAATAAAGAAGAACGGGCAAAAACTTCGAAAAGATCAAAGCGAATAAAACGGATAATACAATGGAAAAGTGAGAAGGGCACGTACTCCCCCAAGCTTAGGCTTTTGGCCTAAGTTGGTAGCAGCTACTGCCCCCAGGAGCCTCCTGCTCCAGGGGTATGGTGGTGAGTCCACGGGTCGTAGAAGGATGCTGGCGCGTACACCGAACTCCTCGGAGTCTCCCACGAGGAAGGCTCCGAACGCCAAACGGAGGAAGACCCTTCACCAAACTCGGTGGCGGTCTCTTCCTGAAAATGTGGTATCTCACCATGCCTCTCCTTGTCGGGCACAACCCCCTCCATGGGGTTATGAAACTAATGCTGGACCATGAACTCATCGAACTGAACAACATCAAAGGACCATCCGTTCCTGCGAGAAAAATCAAACAAAAGAGGTGCAGGTAGATGGATCTCGCGTTCCGCGGCAGTTCCGAAACGCAAGATATAGATAAGATTATTAAGTTCAGAACCCATGGTAACAAACTTATGCCTTTTCATAGCAGCAAGATCAAAGCTTAAATAAGTAAAAGGAGTATCATCAGGGTGTGGGGTGCCTCCAAGATGCTCTAAGATAAGTGTGGCGTAAACGCCACCATATAAGTCCCCCTTGTTACCGTTCATAGCAAGGCGTCGAGCAATTAAGGTACCCAGATTATAATCAGACCTCCCTGAGAGGGCTGCTGCCAGGATAGCAATATCCGGAGCAGAAATGCTGCTCGTGTTGTCACGAGCTAACACCCCTCTGGCAATATAATATGCAAAATACCTGAGGTGAGGAAATAAGATGCTGGAGATCTTCGACCGATGAATATCCCTTGTACCCATGCTGCAGAGAGAGTTGATGACGGTTTTCAGCTCGGAGGGCTGAGTGGCCATCCTAGTCGTCCTCCCAACGTTCGGCACACCTATTATTTCACAAAAAATTCCCAAAGTCATGGTGATAAGATCATTATAAATTTTAAACTCAATAGCACCTGAATCAGGATTATATCTAAAACTGTTAATGAAATTGGAGGTGAGTTTTTGATACTGAGTAACACGGCTCGTGACGAGTCGTGTCAAACCTGCATTAGCACAAAGATTATAAAACTCATCCTTGATTCCCGCAGCTTCCATGAATTCATCACATGGAAACGTCATCGCACGTGCTGGACTTGTATCTTCCAACAACTCCAGGGGCACATGATCTTCATTATAGCTCACCCTAGCAGTCGACGGTGAAGCTGCGGCTCTAGTAACTCGATCGGAGTGCGCGGGCCTCCTCTTCTCAAGCCACCCTTTTGCCCTTCCTAACAAACTCATTTCTGAAATTTTTTTACAATTTACAAAAACGAGGATTAAAACAAAGTGAGCTAAGGCAAACTACTCAACTCACTTGCCCAAGGCATAAACTTGCATCAAAACTTGGAAAATAACTTTCTACACATGCATGCAAGCTCATCTCTACAGCACCAAGAACTACTAAATACTCACAAATGAGGCCACCAATCAAAAATCTAATTGGAGGGGTGGAGGAGTCACATACCAGGGAGTATTTGCTCAAAATTTCAGCTCAAATGATGGGCTGTAGAGAGAGATCGAAGAATCGCCTCCAAGAACAGCAAGAACACAAGAACAACAGCAGAACTCGTGTTTTTGGAGAAAGAGAGAGAGGGAGGAAGAAGAAGTACCTGGAGGGGAAACCTGTGGGCCCCAGGCGCCCTGTGGGCGCGGCCAGGGGCTGGGCCGCGCCAGCTGGCCGCCTGGGCCACTGGTGGCCCCCTGGCTGGCCCCAGGACTTTCTGGGTCTCTCCCATCGTGGAAATTTTTATTATAATTTTTCTGGAATTTTTCTGAAAACTTCACTGTTGAAAATTTTTCGAAGTTCAAAAAGCTGCGAAACTCTCTGAAAACTTGAAGCAGTTAGTAGTATTGTGAAGCTTCAAAAACATAAATACTTGGTACAGCAAGTAGGACAAAACTAAAAACAAGTGAAAACATAACAGGCTCAACTTTTTATCCATATAAAACATATTTGTTAATAAGGTTGATCAAGTCTTACCAAAAAACAGGCGATATATAGAGCAAAAAGTCTCACCTCTCACGAAGTAATCACTGAACCTTTACCTTGATGGACATTGTCCCTACCATGATAGTTTTGTATTTGTGAGGCACATGTAGTGGACAATCCCATTCTCCAATCTTCACAGTCTCGATATTCTCTATAGAGTTGAGGGCATGCCTCCTGTCGGTCTTCTTCGGAAAATATACCGTGTGTTCTTTATCATTCACATGGAAGGTAACCTTCCCTTTATTGCAATCAATAATAGCACCTGCGGTGTTAAGGAAAGGTCTACCAAGAATAATGGACATGCTCCCATCCTCGGGCATGTCAAGCACAACAAAATCAGTAAGAATTAAACAATTAGCAACTTCAACTGGAACATCCTCACAAATACCTATCGGAACAGCGGTTGACTTGTCAGCCATCTGAAGGGAGATATCTGTAGGAATTAGTTTCTCTAAAAAAGCCTCTCGTAAAGAGAGAGAGGCATAACACTCACTCCTGCTCCAAGATCACATAAAGCAGTTTTGACATAATTATTCTTTATGGAGCAAGGAATGGTGGGTATACCTGGATCACCGAGCTTCTCGGGAATCTTTCCACTGAAAGAATAGTTAGCAAGCATAGTAGATATTGCATCAATAGGAACTTTTCTTTTATTAGTGACAATATCTTTCATATATTTTGAATAAGGAAGTAACTTAATAGCATCAGTCAAGGGTATCTGAAGAAAAAGAGGTTTAATCCACTCACAAAACTTATTATAATGCTCTTCTTCTTTAGATTTGATGGACTTACCTGGAAAGGGCATGGGTTTCTGTACCCATGGTTCTCTTTCCTTCCCATGTTTTCTTGCGATGAAGTCTTCTTTAGTGTACCTCTTACGTTTGTCAGGTGCTTCTTCTTCTCGAACTTCAGGCGGATCATTCTTCTCATTATTATTACCTTCAGGTTCAGCACCGTCTTATGTCTCAGCATCGGAGATAGATACACTGTTGGGATCAATAGCTGGTTCTTCATCTACAATGGGATCATTAGAATTGTCAGTCTCCTTATGTTTCTTCTTTTTCTTTGGAGAGCCAGCAATTTCTTCTTCCTGCATTTGAGAATCCTGCTCGATTCTCTTCGGATGCCCCTCTGGATAAAGAGGATCTTGAGTGCTAGTTCCTCGTCGGGTCTTAATCCCGGAAGCCTGCAAATTATCTTGTTTGGCATTGTTAGCAAGCAAATCTCTTTGCACATTAGAAATTTGATCAAGCTGAGTTTGAACCATATGAAAATGCTTCACAAGACACTGAACATCATTAACTGTTCTATCTAAAACATCAAGCAGTTTTTTGATAGCAAGGGAATTATCATGCAACTGACTTTCTATCCTCTCATTAAAATGATTTTGTTTCATAATAAAATTATCAAACTCATCTAAAAATTGATCAGGAGGCTTACCATGAGGGATGTCACTTGCGTTGAAATCTAAAAGAGAGTGTACCTCTACCATAGGAGGGTGAGTAGTAGGCTCACACAGCTTCTCAATAGGGGGTAGATTCTTCACGTCTTCAGCTTTAATACCTTTCTCTTTAATAGACTTCTTTGCTTCTCGCATATCCTCGGGGCTCGGAACAAACATGCCCCTCTTCTTTGTTGGTGGAGGTGGTTCAGGGACGGACCAATCTTCATGGTTTTTGGCAATCCTGCCCATTAAGTCTTCCGCATCGTCCGGTGTTCTTTTCCTGAAAACACAACCAGCACAACTATCCAAATAGGACCTGGATTCATCAGTTAGACCAGCATAGAATATATCGATTAATTCATTCTTAGGGATTTCATGTCCTGGTCTAGCCCGAATCAGACCGCAGTACCTCCCCCAAGCTTTAGGGGGGGACTCATCATGCAACTGTTTAAAGTTATAAATTCTTTGTAAAGCAGCATGTTGCATGTGAGCAGGAAAGTACTTATCAACAAAAGAGTGAGCTAAGTCCTGAGGACTCTTAATGGAACCGCATGGGAGTGAATCATACCATGCTTTAGCACCCTCCTTCAAGGAGAAAGGAAGAAGCTTGGTCACATAAAAGTATCGTATCTTCTCATCTGTGGTAAACAGGCTACCCAACTCACCGAGTTTAGTCAGGTGTGCAATAGCATCATCATTTTCTCTGCCATAAAAGGGGTCAGCTTCAACCATAGGTATAAGTGAAAGATCAATAGAGAAATCATAATCAGGATCATCAATGCATATAGGGGATGTAGCAAGTTCAGGATTAGGAACGGTTTGGTTCTTCAGATAGTGCTTTTCAAACAGTTTCTTAATAGCTTCAGGGTCAGAGCCAGAAAACTTTGTCAGTTCCCTGCATAATTCTTCATCTAATATATAGTAATCATCATCAAGGAGCCTCTCTTTGAGTTTACTCAAATCAGGATAATCATAAGTTTCACCAATAGGGTAGCGAGTAACAGGAAGTTCAATTCCAGACTTTTTAGCAGCAGCAGCAATTTGTTTCTCAACAGCATAACCAAGCGAACTAATATCATCATCAAAAGTAGTAGAAGCATCATCAAGAGTATCAGACATAGTAACAGATTCAGTAGGAGCATCATGTGGTGGTGGTGAGGCAAACTTACTCATAATGGAAGGTGAATCAAGTGTAGCACTAGTGCTCAGAGCAGTACCTCTTCTTGTAGTAGATAGTAAGATCGGAACCTTGGGGTCTCCTTTCTTACCCATAGTGAATAAAGTGCAGCAGGTAGGATACCTCAAGTAGACTTGTAAATATTGCTATGCTCCCCGGCAACGGCGCCAGAAAACGGTACTTGATAACCCTCAACCGTAAGGGATCGAGATAGTCTTCGCGGGTAAGAATAACCCAATTTATTGATTCGACACACGGGGAGCCAAAGTGTATTTATAAGCTTTGACAGTTGAGTTGTCAATTCAACCGCACCTGAAATATACTTATTTGCAACAAAAGATAAGTGGTAACAGTGATATGATAGTGATGCTAGTAATAGTAAAAGTAAACAGCAAAAGTGAATAGCAGTAGTAAACGGCAAAGTAAATAGCGAAAGTAGCGACTAGTAACAAGCAGGGTTTAAAACACTGTAGGCTAGGGAGATGGATGGTTGGGCGCTGCATGGATGAGATAGATTCTAACTTGGGGCACGGCACACGGAAAAGTAATGATCATCTAGGCAAATATCAAACATTAGGCATGTATCCCGTAGGTAGTTGTACGTGCTTGCAATAAGAACTTGCACAACACCTTTTGTCCTACCATCCCGCTACGAACGGGGCCAAAAGGAACTTATGGAGCTTAAGGTGCTCCTGTCAAAGAGCACCGGAACAAAGCAATGAACTCAATGGATACATGTAATCCTCAAACTACGGACCATCCCCTTTGGTGTCCCAAGCTGTCACTTTTGGGATCGCCGGTTCCGAACCGTAATAGGTGCAAACAACTCATAGATAGGATCACGAACACAAATATATTCATACAAACACATATGGTTCAGATCTGAAATCATGGCACTCGGGCCCTAAGTGTCAAGCATTAAGAATAACAAGTTGAAGCAAAGATGATAAACACCATAGTAGATGATAGGCAACATGCCCCCAACAATCTGATAAACTATTACATGATCTAACTCATCCAATCCCTACCATCCCCTTCGCCTACAGCGGGGGAATTACTCACACATGGAGGGAGAAGTCATGGAGGGATGATGGAGTGGTGATGATGATGACGATGGCGATGATCTCCCCTCTCCGGAGGCCAATTCAGCCTCCAGATTAGCCCTCCCGAGGAAGAATAGAGGGCGGCGGCGGCTCCGCGACGAAAAACTGTGAAAGAACTTCCGATCTGGGGTTTCTACGTCGGGAGTAAAAATACGGGGTAAAGTAGGGCACCAGGGGGCGTGGGACCTGCCCAGGCGTCCCCCCCGGCGCGGCCCAGGGGGGGCGCGCCCACAGGGCGCATGGGCACCCCCTGGGCCCCCTCTGGCCCCACTTCTGGTTCCTGGTTCCTTCGGGTGCGTGGATTTTCTGTGATTTTTCGTGGATTTTTCTGAGATACCTAAAAATCCGTTTTCCTGCACACAAATAAACCATACAGGCAGCTCTGCTGAAAACAGCGTCAGTCCGGATTAGTTTAGTCCAAATCATGCAAGAATGAGGTCAAAACAATATCAAAAGTGTTTGGAAAAGTAGATAAGTTTGAGACGTATCATGAAGCCTTTGGCCACTGCTCCACCTGCACCAAGTGTGCAATCTGAGGAACACTCTCGAATCTCCAAGAGCAGACAGCTGAAAAGGAAGCCAACACGCAATCCCAGTCCAGCTCTCACTCCAGATGCAGTACTGAAGACTGCCAATGATGCCCTTGATCTCTCAAGTGATAAAGATCTTGGATATGATGCTCTGGAGCTATTGATCAAGAGCAAGCAGGATGCTGAAATCTTCAATGATTTGCCACTCTTTGACGTTGAAGTGCTCAATAACTTCATTGATGAATGGTTTGACACTCCCAACCTGAGCTTCGATGATCTTCAACTTCCAGTCGGCCTCAGCGTCTCCTTCCATGGCGCCATTGCTTTTGAGCTAGCTCTAGCTCAGAGAATTGTTGAGCTGAAGCAAAAGATAGACTATGAAAAAGCTCAGTTCTAGAAGCATATGAACAAGCTCAGTGTGCAAGAAGTTCAAAACTTCAAAGTTATGATGCACGAGCTAAAGGTTCTCGTGAGAGAATCAAGGATTTGGCTGCAAAATGCGTTCAAGCTTTCAATGAAGCTGAAAAGCGCAAGGCACTTAGGCGTCTTGGCATTGATCCAAGGATGGCTGCCAAGAAGAAGAAGAAGAAGCAGCATGTGCCCGAAGCTGAAGAATCTGGGCAGGAAATGCCTCGCATAGTCTTCCCTGCTAGCATGACTGGCACGAAGCCTAAGGCAACTCCAACCGCTTCAAAGCTCAAGAAGACTAAGGTGGCTGAAGCTGAAGCTCGCAAGCGTAAGCAATCTACTGATGAAGCTCCACCCACCAAGAAGCGAAAGACCAAGAAGGATAAGGCTGCTTCCAAAGAGCCTATCTTTGTTGAGTCAATCTCAGTTGTCTGCCCTGCATCTGCCTAGAGAGAACGAAAATTGACTATTCATGAGCCTGCTCCCTTAGAGGCTGAAGACATTCCAGCTGATGATCACACAGCAGCTGAAGACATTGGTCCTCAAGACAATGTTGAAGATGATGAAGTCCTTCCTCGAATCGAATACAACATTGACTCTTCACCTGTTCTCACGAACAGCGAACCCATCAGCATTGGTCGTCCATTGACGCCAATTGCTCAGGATGACTCGTGGGCTGATCACCCACAGGATACACAAGACACTCCCCAGCAAACTCAAGACACCAGTACGGTGCTTGAAGACAAAGACTTTGAGGCCCAACAACCTCCATCTCCTCAGGCGTCGCCAGCTTTTCGCAGGCTTCACAAAGGACCAAGGCCTCAAGTCACTGCCCCAAGTGCTCCAGAAGGAGTAGAGCAACCATCTGCACTTGATGCTGCTCCTACTGGAAGCCACTCAAAATCTGAAGCCAAAGTGGCTGAAGATATTCCGGCTGCATCAGCCGAAGAAGAACCACCCCAACAAGAAGAAGAACAACCCCAAGCTAAAGAAGAGAGTACTGCTGCACCCCCTGTTCTCGAGGAGAACGTGTCCGACCCTCCAGCTCCTGAAGTGGAGGTAACAAATTCAGAGGCTGCCACCACCAACACTGAAGCCAATGACGAGGTCATGGCTGAAGCATTTGTGGCACCTGAAGACTTTGTGGCGCCTGAAGTGACTGCGCCTGAAGTAACTGCTCCTGAAGCAAGTGCTGCTCCTGATGCCAGTGCTGTGCCTGAAGCTAATGATGCGCCTGATGCCAATGCTGCACCAGAAGCAAATCTGCAGCTTGAAGACAATGCCTCTGCTCCTTTTCTGCCTCCACGGCCTCATACCATTGAGCAAGCATACAACAAGGATGATCAGCTTGTTACTGTCTGGTGGCCCATTCTGATTCCGCCACCTACAACTGAACCGCGTGCTGCTGGTCCTCAGTTTGATCATCATATTGCGCATAGGCCCCAAGTTCAGAAGCCTAAGCCAAGACTGCCAAGGCTTCCAGGTATTGCAACATCTTCAGGGTCATTCAATGCCAATAGCTTCACTGCGCACAACACCTTCTTTGACAGCGCCAAGAACCCTTATTCCAAGCCAAGAATATCATCAGATAGGTTCTGGAGCCATCAACAGCGCAGCTACTACTCAAGAGTACTCTATGATCAAGGCCGCATTTTCCCTCATATGCGTCTTGACACTGAAGCTATTGCTGGCCTGCCCTGCTTTGAGGAAGCTCTTGACTGCTTCCGTGATGCTGGCCTCCTTAATTTTGTCCTAGATAAAGAGCATTGGAATGAAGAGCTGCTTCTGCAATTCTATGCAACACTCCACATCTGAGGCTACAACAGGGATCCGAAGACATGGGTCCTTGAGTGGATGACAGGAAATGTGCATCATGAAGCTAAAGCCTTTGATCTCATTGAGCTTACAGGCCTGCCCACTCCAGGAGATCTCTATGAACCTGGTTGTCAACTGCACACTGAAGCCTTGGAGAGTATCTTTCAGAAGCGTCAGCCCAACATGAGCCAGATGCTCAGCATGATGAAGCCTCTGCCAAGTGATGCTGAATATCCTAAGGAATTCTTTGTTGAAGACCTTGAGTACCTGACGCGCACCATCTATCACATCATAAGGCGTACTCTATGGCCAATCAAAGGACATTCTTCATCAGCCAAGCTTGAAGGCACTATGAAGACTTTGGTCTTCTATATCTTCAATGGCATCAGCTTCAATGCTCAAGATTTTTTCATCAGGCAAATGGCTATGTCTGGAGCTGATCTATTTGGACTAAAATTGTATGCCCCTTGGATAATGCGCCTCATCAAGTTGCATTCAGCTGTCACCTATCAACCCTCTGCTCGCAACCATCAGATTTTCTTGCCTGAGGTTGATATGTCAGCTGAAGCCATTTACGAAGAGCCTGCTAAAGAGCCTGTTAGTCTTCACAACGCTGATCATCAAAGCTTCACACAGCAGATTGAAAGTGTTCCAGCAGTCTCACGTGTCTATCCTCTGGCCGATCGCACTCGTCTCCCTCGACACGCTGAAACCGAAGCCACTGAAAGCACCATCGCTCAAAGGCCTCAGAAGCGATCTCGTGTACTGAACAACCAAGAGCTTCTGGTAGCCCTTCATCAGAAACAGGACAAGCATCACCTCTGGTTAAAGCGTCAGATGCAAAGCCTCTTGGTGGATGTCAATCGCATTCGCAATCTTACCACCAAGAATGCTTTTGTTGCTCATGAAACATGTCGGCGGTCTTGGAAGAGTTTGACCTTGTTGAGTGCTGAAGCGGATCTTCAAGACGATGGCTTCACTGAGAGATTCAAGTTTGACAACACTCCTCCAAGGACTGTTATTATGCGTCGAACTCCATCCCTTGAAGACTCTGAATACTCCTCCTCCGCTGCAACAATTGACGCCAGGGTGATCGATGATCAGGATGATGCTACTTCACCGCCTCCTACTTCAGCGCGCATCGACACTGCACCAACCACCTCTGCACCGCCAAACAACAACACCGACCCTGCATCCTCTTCTGCTCCACCTGGGAACGAGTAGAGGCTCTATGTCTTCAAACCTTTTTGGTCCTTACTGACAAAAGGGGGAGAAGCATATGAGTTGATAGTCTTCAAGCGGGTCCATATGGGCGGATGCTTTATAATTTGCCTAGTGTTTACAACTCTCGTTTTGCTACATTTGGTTCTTTGAGTTGTAACACTTAAACTGATGGTCGTCTGCTACGTTTTTATGATACTCTGTAATGCGATGATAAATTCCGCATCTGCTACCTTATATTCCGCACTTAGTCATTATTGTAGACGTCCATTTTTCATTATGCATATCATTATCTTCAACATATCAATTATGCATGATGAATTGTCTTCATAAGATGAAGAGGATCTCCACAAGTACAACCTGCCATGTGCATTCCCATTCAAAGGCAAATCATCTATATGCACATCTTTAGGGGGAGCCTTTTTCTACTTACGAAGACAATACCTTATCCTTTACAATTTCACATATCTTTATCCCCGTTAAAAACTTCAACCAGTTTGTCATCAATCACCAAAAAGGGGGAGATTGTAAGTGCATCTAGTGCCACCCCTAGTGGTTTTGGAGTATTGACGACAAACCTGGTTGAGGGACTAATGTGTTTGTGAGAATTGCAGGATAACACAGGTAATAGTCCCTCATTGATTCGGTTAACCTACCGGAGATGACCCCTAAAAATGTATGAAGACATTGATATCAGTGGTGGTATATGAAGATAATCATATTGAAGACTATGACGTGATAAGACATTGTGTGAAGACTATGGAGAGCGAAGACGTAGATGTTTCGTTGTTTTTTTTCTTCTTTGTTGAGTCATAGGAACCACCGTACTATTAAGTGGGGTCCAAGTGAACTAAGTCAGAGTGACTGAAGTGATGCTCAACCAAATCCTATGTCTTCGAGCGAAGACTATGAGAGCGAATCTTATCCAGAGGCGGATGAGTCAGCTTTACTTGGATCTCATGTAAAGTTGTCGTGTGTGTTTGAAATCTGACCGTTGGAACACGTGTCAGTTCCTTAGTGACCCAGGGTCACTTCGGAAAAATCAGGTCGGGTTGCCTAGTGGCTATAAATAGCCCACCCCCTACACCATAAATTGGTGGCTGCTCAGAGTTATTGCACGGCTTTTGTCGTTTGAGAGCAACCCACCTCCGAAGCATTTGAGAGAGAAATCCTTGCGAGGACAAAGCCCAAACACCCAGAGCCAAAGAGTGTTAGGCATCACTGAAGTCTTTCTGTCTGTGTGACCTGAAGACTTATTACACTTGAGGACTGTGTTTCCTCCAGCCGGTTAGGCGTCGCGTTCTGAGCATCCAAGAGTAATTGTGGATTGCCGGTGAACGAAGTCTGTGAAGGTTTGGAAGTCCACCTTGAAGACTTACCAGAGTGATTGGGCGAGGACTAGGTGTTCTTAGCTCAAGGGGAACAAGGTGAAGACGCGGTCTTTTGAGTTAAATATCAGCCTCCCTAACCAGAAGTACAGTTGTCACAGCAACTGGAACTGGTCTAACGAATCACTGTCTTCCCCGAGCTACTGGTTCTATCCTTTCCTTCCATTTACTTACTGATCTATGTTGTGAAGACATTGCATGCTTGCCTTATCTGATTATCTTCACTGAGTATCTACTTGTTGTGATTGGTTTCATTCCTTCTTCCTTTATGATCACTACTGCCTAGTTGCTATTAGTCTTCATGCTTTCACTTCATTGAATACATGACTATGGCTTATCTAGTGTAGTCCACTTTGTGCTGCATATCAATAGGCTTAAGTTTATCGTTTGTCTTCGAAACTACCATGTATTGAAGCATTTCACAAAAATCGCCTATTCACCCCCCCCCCCTCTAGTCGATATACTGCACTTTCAGTTTGCTTATTTTTGCTTAATAATCCAACTAATATTTTGCTAGATCTAAAATGGTGGGACAGACAACTCGATAAGTATTTTACGGCAAGGAGTACTCCAAAAATATTTTCAATGAAAAAAAATTATTAGCCAAAAGCAACTAAACTGTTTATTTGATAAAAAAATATTTTTGAAATTTATAAAACAAAGGCAATAATTTCCATAACAGAAATTTAATAACAAAATAGATTAGTTTGATTTTCTATTTCTAAATACTTGCAACCCACATGCATGCCTTTTTTAAGGGAACCAATCATCCAAAATATTTTTACATTAGTTTTTTGTTTATTGGCATTCATTTATGAGTTTTTAACAAGATTCCTGCGGCAACATGTGTTCATGCGACAATGTCATATCATCAAGTCATGCATGTAGGCACAAGTTACTTTTTTGCATTAAATTTACTCACGCAAATACCCCACATTATCAACTCATGCATTCCATTTTTAAGGGGGGGGGGGACAGGTCATGCAAAATACTCTTACAATAGTTCTTGTTCATTTAGCATTCATGTATGCATTTTTAATAAGATTCTCGCGGGTATGCATTTTTAATAAGATTCTTACAATGTGTCATAATGTGCAGGGAAAACAAGAAATTTTCTAGCCAATCGAGAAGCCATGCCATACTGCACTGATATGCCAGACATGTCATATTCCAATGTTGTAGCTCGTAGCTAACTTAATCATATGCCCTAAGTTAATATCAATACACATATAATAATCACATATACACCCCGAGAGTAAAAACTATATGACTGCGTAGGCCACGCCTAGGGCGCTTAACCACTGCCTAGGCACTAGGAGAAGACCAATCGCCTTGCTTACGCCTGCCACTTTTTACAACCTTGCTCTATACAGTTTTGGCCATTTTTAATGGAGGTTTTTGGTGCACCCTGCCTCGAACCGCCGAAGATAGCCTTACACGAACTCATGGGCAAGTGGCTCCTTGACGGGTTGGGCATGTCGAGGCAGAAGAGAAGGTGGTCATGCTATGTGGATTGTATGATTTGTAGCTATAATGGAATAATGCAAAGGAAACCCATATGCTAGAAGATCTTGTTGTCAGCAAGGAACGGGTGTTGCGTCTGTTGGAGGAACGGAGGTCGATCCACAAGGACTCGGGCAGTGGCGGTGCAGAAAACTATCCGATCCCATGGTAGGGTACCTTGCATAGCTGGAAGTCACGGATCGGAGCTCACATGGGGGGTTTAGCCAGGTTCAGGCCTTCATGGTCACTGGCAGAGCCTCGTGTAGGCCAAAGAGGGCCACGACCCCCCTTTCAAAATTGAAAAGAAAATTTTGACTACTAAGCATGGGCCAGCCCAATGAACCAGCAACCTCTTCAACGCACGTTGGTGACTGCTGCTAGTACCTGGTAACTCGTGACTGTTAACTGCTGTTGCCGCTAGGCGCTGGTTGTTGTTGTTGTTGCCTGCTCCTGCACTTGTATCCATGATTTTGTTTGGCAATATACATCAGTAATGAGTACACGTTCAGATCATCCATTTTAGTAGTATTAAACATGTTATGATTCAGATAAGGCATGAGAGTGTGGGATGCATCTATTTTTTGCATGTTTTTATTTTAGTTTGAAAGAAAATTGGCCCCTCCTTGGTTGCTCGTCACGCTCCGCCACTTGTAGAGTAATATCCTATGTATTTCTTATTGTTTGTTTATGGATGGTGAGTATACCTTGTGCAAGGTGTTACAAAGAGATGCATGATTCTACCAAGAGTTCTTTCTACATGAGTAAATGGGAACGAGAGCCCCCTAGCCACCCCATATATACACGGTGGAGGCTAGGGTTTTGCAAAGAAAGATGTGATCTAGGTCACCGTCGTCATTATCTTGGGACCAAGATGATTCGAGGACGTCAATCCCTTCCCACATGCTCCCCCTTGTTGTTTTGTATAAGGTGGTCCTACCAGCTGGCCTGATGTCAGGCTCCTTGCCGCCTCGACTGCGTCGACTCTGATGTGCAACATTCCTGACCCCTCACAACATTCCCATTGCAAGAAAAATCAATCTTGTTGGTCAAACCAAACCGATAGTTCGAAGAGATTTACTAAGATACCAAATCATGCATATAAGAATTCAGAGAAGATTCAAATAATATTCATAGATAAGCTGATCATTAATCCACAATTCATCGGATCTCGACAAACACACCGTAAAAGAAGATTACATTAGATAGATCTCCAAGAACATCGAGGAGAACATGGTATTGTGAATCAAAGAGAGAGAAGAAGCCATCTAGCTACTAGCTATGGACTCGTAGGTCTGTGGTAAACTACTCACGCTTCATCGGAAGGGCAATGGTGTTGATGTAGAAGCCCTCAGTGGTCGAATCCCCCTCCGGCAAAGGACCGAAAAGGCCTCTAGTTGGGATCTCACGGGTACAGAAGGTTGCGGCGGTGGAAAAGTGGTTTTGATGCCTTCCCTGAGGGTTTGAGAATATTTGAGAATATATAGGCGCAAGAAGTAGGTCAGGGGGGCTGCAAGGGGCCCACAAGGTAGGGGACACGCCCTACCCCCTGGTCGCGCCCTCCATCCTTGTGGCCGCCTCATGGCTCCTGTGACTTAGACTCCAAGTCCCATGGATGTCTTCTGGTCCAAGAAAAAACATCGTAAAGTTTCATTCTGTTTGGACTCCGTTTGATATTCCTTTTATGTGAAACTCGAAAATAAGGAAAAAAACGGAAACTGACACTAGGCTCTAGATTAATAATTTAGTCCCGAAAATAATATAAAATATCATATTGATGCATATAAAACATTCAAAACAGATAATATAATAGCATGGAACAATAAAAAATTATAGATATGTTGGAGACGTATCAAGCATCCCCAAGCTTAATTCCTGCTCGTCCTCGAGTAGGTAAATGATAAAAACAGAATCATTGATGTGGAATGCTACCTAACATATTTTCCATGTATTTCTTCTTTATTGTGGCATGAATTTTCAGATCCATAAGATTCAATACAAAAGTTTAATATTGACATAAAACAATAATACTTCAAGCATACTAGAAAGCAAATCATCAAGCTTCAAAAATAACATGGCTAAAGAAAGTTATCCCTACAAAATCATATAGTCTTTTTATGCTCCCACTTATCAACACAAAGTATAAATCATGCCCATCCCGGTGACAGCCAAGCTATTGGTTCATACTTTTTAACGCACTTTAGCTTTTTCAACTCTTCACGCAATACATGAGCGTGAGCCACGGATATAACAGTATGGGTGGAATAGAATGTGGTAATAGACAAAAGTAGGGAGAAAGTCTCACATCAACTAGGCAAATCAATGGACTATGGAGATGTCCATCAATTGATATCAATGTGAATGGATAGGAATTTCCATGTAACGTATGCACTAGAGCTATAAGTATATGAAAGCTCAAAAGAAAACTAGTGGGTGTGCATCAACTTGCTTGCTCATGAAGACCTAGGACATTTGAGGAAGCCCATCATTGGAATATACAAGCTAAGTTCTACATCGGAATTTCCCACTAGTAATATATGAAAGTGACAAAATAGGAGACTCTCTATAATGAAGAACATGGTGCTACTTTGAAACACAAGTGTGGAAAAGGATAGTAACATTGTCCCTTCTCTCTTTTTCTCTCATTTTTTTAGGCTCCTCTCTTTTTTTGGAGACATTTTTTCTCTTTTTTGGAGACTCTTTTGGCCTCTCGAGATTTATTGGCCTCTTTATTCATAACATCACATGGGACAATGTTCTAATAATGATGATCATCACACTTTTTTTACTTACAACTCGATACTAGAACAAAAATATGACTCTATTTGAATACCTCCGGCGGTGTATAGGGATGTGCAATGATCAAGAGTGTCATGTATAATATGAAGGGTGGACAAGCTACAATACTATGCCAACTACATGATCATGGAAAGCAATATGACAATGATGGTGTGTGTCATAATAAAAAAAATGGTGGAGTTACATGGCAATATATCTCGGAATTGCTATGAAAATGCCATAATAGGTAGGTATGGTGGCTGTTTTGAGGAAGGATATATGGTGAGTTTGATGAACCGATGAAAATTGCACGGTACCAGAGTGGCTAGCAAGGTGGAACGATAAGAGTGTGTAATCCATGGACTCGACATTACTCAAAAAGAACTCACATACTTATTGCAAAAAATAGCCCTCGAAGCAAAGTACTACTACGCATGCTCCTAGGGGGAGGTTGGTAAGAGTTAACCATCGCGCGCCCCCGACCGCCACGCAAAGATAAACAATAAAGACACAATGTGTTTCAATTTGGTTACATAGTTAGGAAACCATACGTGCATGCTACGGGAACCACAAACCTTAACACAATTATTTCTTCAACTCCACAATTTACTACTAGCATGACTCTAATATCACCATCTTCATATCTCAAAACAATTATAAGGAATCAAACTTCACATAGCATTCAATGCTCTATATATTAAAGTTTTTATTATATCTCCCTTGGATGCTTGTCATATTAGGACTAAATTCATAACCTAAACAATTACCATGTTTTTTAGAGACTCTCAAAATAATATAAGTGAAGCAAGAGAGTTCGGCAGTTTCTATAAAATAAAGCCACCGACATGCTCTGAAAAGATATAAGTGAAGCACTAGAGCAAAATTGCCTAGCTCAAAAGATATAAGTGAAGCACATAGAGTATTCTAATAAATCACGACTCAAGCGTGTCCCTCTCAAAAGGTGTGTAAAGCAAGGATGATTGTGGAAAAATAAAAAGAATAGACTCAAATCATACAAGACGCTCCAAGAAAAACACATATCACGTGGTGAATAAAAATATAGCCTCAAGTAAAGTTACCGATAAACGAAGACGAAAGAGGGGATGCCTTCCCGGGGCATCCCCAAGCTTAGGCTCTTGGTTGTCCTTGAATATTACCTTGGGGTGCCTTAGGCATCCCCAAGCTTAGGCTATTGCCACTCCTTATTGCATTTAAAGACATTAAAATTGCACACTTTTCCAGCCCTCCCAGGCCATCAGTGCTCCCAACCATCGGATCATCAATTTGAACCATTTTCGGCCATCAGATGAGCCGTGAATCACAACTAGTCGTGTGTCGTTCTCTAACTCTGATCGCTCAACGTCATGGGCCGCTGCTCCGGTAGATTTTTTGGACGTTTGGAATTAAATTGGGCCTAATGGGTTGTTCCATCGAGGAGGAGTGTCTGATGTGTGCCATAAAAATGAAGGACTCCGGCCTGCGATCCCATCGAGAGTACAGGCGCATTCTCAACAAAATTATCAAGGGCGTGTTTGGTTGCCTGCATGCAGCCCAACCAGACCCACGCGGGATGTGCGCGGCCTGTTTGGTTGCCTGGGCTGCATGCGGTTTGAGGCCCGCACGGATCTTAAAACAGCCCGCAGCCTGGCCCGACGGAAACTGCCGAATCGGCAGTTCCCCGTGAGCCTAGCTGGGCGTGGCCATGCGTGTGGGGCGGCTGCACGCCTCTGGCAGTGCGGGAGACGGAGGGGACGTCTCATAACTCTCCCGGTCTCCCCCCCCCCACTCTCCTGTCACCGCCCAGTCCGCACTGTTCCCATCGCTCCCTCTCTCCCTCACCGCCCCTCCCTCTCCTCTCCTCTAATGGCTCCGCCTCACCCACCGCCGCGTCGCCCTTTGACCCCCGTCGACCAGCGCATCAACAGCATCCAGGAGCGCTGGCTCGCCGGGCTCCAGAACTCTGGCCGGGACCTGGCGTCGGCACTGCGAGCGATGTCGCCCATCTGTCACTGGCCACCACCAGCGCCGGCAAATGCGGTGTCGGTCGCTCCTGCTCTGGCACCGATTTCGGACCTCGTGGTCCTGGGCTTTGCGCCTGCACTGTTGACGGAGCCGCCCCTTCTTGGGATCTCATTGCCCATGGGGGTTTTCTTGACCCCCATCCAAGGGTTTTCTCCTGTCGGCGGGCCGTCCTCCTCGACCTCCGACGTGGCGTTGAGCACGGGGCCGATGCTGCAGGCCGTCGCCGGGGCCGGCTCCTCCTCTGCTCTGCCACCTATCTCCTTCCCGCCAGGATTTTCACCCCGGCCTCCGTTCGCCGCGGCTGCGCGTGCTCCGGTGAGTGAAACCTCCTCAATGCTTGCTCGTAGATGTAGATTAGGGGTTTATTTCTTAGGAATGTGCTAGTAGTTAGTGGATTCGATAGGACTGGATAGGATTCTAGTAGGTCCGATTGGATGCGATCCCAATCGAATCCAATTGGACTGATATGTTCTTCTTTTGTAAAGTGTGTGTTCTAGGATAATTTTCTTGTGGTACTGCTAGTGTGTCCTATGATCTGTATTCATGCTACTAGCTGTGTTCATGCTAGAATCATGTTCATGTTGACTGATGAATGTTATACTAATGACATGTTCATGTTAACTGATGAATGCTAGAATCATGTTGACTGATGGCATGTTCATGTTCAAGCTAGGATCATGTCCATGTTTCATGTTGCTAACATACATGTTCAAGCTAGGGTTCGTGTTGAATGTTATACGTGCATGTAGTAGGACCATTTTAGGATGGTGCCAAATCTACATGGCTGCACATGGCTGCTATTAGCACTTGTTGTTGCTATTTTTAGATGTTTCCATGTTTAAGATAGTGAAGTGATGAGTGCCAGTTGCAGTAAAGTAGATGCCACTGATCAATGGACTTTCCCAACAGCAAGTCAACTGATCAGTGCCAGTGATGAGTGGCAATTGCGCAACAACATGTGGCATTGATAAGTGGTATTTGCCCATAGGCAAATGCCACTTATCAATGGCACTTGTTGTTAGGCAAAATGCCACTTATCACTGGCACTTGCTATTCGGCAAGTTCACTGATCATTGCCACTTATAAATGCCATTTGCCTAATAGCAAGTGCCATTGATAAGTGGCATTTGCTCAGAGAGTTTGTGCGCTAATCAGTGGCATTTGCTCTTGGGCAAATGTCTCTAATCGGTGCCATTTTGCAAAGAGTTTGTGCACTCATACTTGTCATCTTACCTGACAAGATATTGAAGACTGGGTGGGATGTGGCGGGAGGAGGAGCTCAGGTGGTGGCCGGAGCTGAGCACGCCGAGGATTTCATCCCCACGAACAGGTGGCTCGGGACGGTGGACATGCCTGGCAGGATCGCCTTCATGAGCGTGCCTCATTCAAGGGGACGATCTCTGAGGCGGGGCCACGAGGAGGGAGCCAGGGAGCCGCTGCGCTTCTACCAGCAAATCTAGGACAACGAGGACCTCGCCATGCTTGTCTTCCCACGCAAGTTCGTGGAGGTGATGAACGCCTGGCTGGTCATCAAGCGGCTCCCGCGTGTAATAGGCTGTCGGCGAACAAGCGGTGCGTGTTCTGGGTGCAGGTCCAGAACTTCAAGGGGCACATGGTGCTTGGCCGGGGCTGGAACTACTTCTGCCGCTGCCACCGAATCATCCCCGACGACCTCATCGTTGTGCGCATCTCAAGACTCGGACTGAAGGTTCATATCTACAACCACGACTCCTCGGTAATGTGCAGGTTTCGTTGCAGCAGGCACAACTGCGTTGGTGACATCGAGCATGCTATGTAGTTAAGTCAAGTTAGGTGTTAGTGTTGAACTTTTATGGTGTGTGGCAGACTTGTGCTAGGAACTTGTTCATATTTTGGCCATGGGAAGCACCCTCACATGGAGCAGGGAAGGAGGATGCCCGTGCTGTTAATCTAGACTTATGCTATGTAGTTAAGTAGTTTGCTATTATTTCCTTGTTTGCTGTGTTTGATTTCATTTGGTTGCCTGATGTTGTGCTGTTGCTGTTGTGATGATCATGTGGTGGTAAGGCCACCACATTTGAATAGGGTGAGCAGAACACAAACGCTGTTTACAACCAAATAGCTGAAGTTTGCATCTGCTCACACCCTAAGCACAAAAACGGCAACCAAACAGCAGGAGGGTAAGTGCATCTCCATGCGATGCAGGCAACCAAACATGTTGCATCTGCTGCATATGAGGCTGCATTTCATCAACCAAGCTGGCTGGAGATGGACATGCAATGCAACTATTGTTGCAAACTGCAACCAAACACGCCCCAAGAGAACAGGAAGCATCTCCAACCGTTCGGCAACCACCGAGCGGATCGGTCGAGCCGGTGGTTGATTTGGATGCGAGCTGCGAGCGTGGCTATGTTGCGGGCAAGGCCACGTGGCTTTACCGTGGTGGGACACGACCGTACGCCGAGCTGGTTCGAGCCTCCCGGACCGGACGCCAATGCAGGATAAATGTGAAGCGTCGTGGTCTATTCGGTGAGGCGGGTGAGTGGAACTGGTTCGCCGGTATTAGGGACAATCAATCATCCGTTTCAGCAGGGCATTTATCGTGAATGATTAAATGGAGGTATGCATTCCGTCTCCTCGATCCCCTACTCGCCAACCCTTCCCCTCATTCCGCATGGACGCCGCGGCCGGCGGACATAGTGGACGACGAGGCTTGAGCATGTGCGCGGAACGACCCCAGCTGCGATTGGTGAGGGGGGAACAGACTGGAGTACGATGAACAAAGTATCATGGGAGCTCAAACGGGCAAAGGTCAATGGCGCTGCAGCCCTCTTGCTCGTGCCTCCCCACCCGCTGATTCATCATCACCACCCTTTATGTCTCTCCCTTCTCCACCTTTCACCTTGGCACCAACGCCCAACATCACTGACACAGTAATCCATCTGTAGTTCTGCACGCAAAGGCCGGAGAAAAGGCAGGCACAACAGCTACGAGCTCATGCAGGGGTATCACCTATGTTGTTTTGTTTATCCATCGGTACCACTAACACAATTCTTCTTATTTACTTACAGTCTTTTCTACTTTCTTTTGTGCAGGATCATAGTCTGGCATGAATTTCACCTGATTTTGTTCAGGCGAATGATGCATCAGTACTTGTTGGATCATGGTGAACTGTATATTTAATTTTCTCTTCATGGCTTCTATTTTCTAACTTATTTTTAGGAAATTATTGGGGTGCATGATAATTGGATCCCATTTTTCTGATGCACAAGTGGTAAGTTCGTTGCTATCTCCCATCCTACCTATGTGTATTTAGCTTGCTGAATTTACAGATTTGTTTAACTGCTAAAATTAGATAGCTTTTTGATTTATGGTGTTCAGTCTACTTGGTCAAAGACAAGGGCTACTTGATATGAAAAAAATTTACTCCAGCAGTACTAATGTGTGGGCTTTCTCCATTCTTGTAGTAACTATGTACTTTGGCTATGTGGTGGCATCTACATTATGAGCAATTGGGCACTTTGGTTCTGTTTTGAAAAATAAAATTGTACTAGCGTGTGTTATTTAAAGATCAGGGTTTGCAGAGTTATCTACTTATTGGCAAACCTTTCTATAACTTGACAATTCAATGCTGGTATGGTGAATTGTATATCTTATTCTCTATAGGCGTAGTATTCTTGCGAAATATCTAAACTTCTCTTGTTCAAAGGAATTAATACAAAATTCTAAGTTCATCTAAAATAGTATGTTGTTAATAGAACTCTTGGACAAATGTTTCATGTTAAGAAACTATGAAAACAATTGTTATATGATTTGAGGGTGTTGTCTGCGGACGGTTGTCTCTCGTAGCTAGGGCTATAGGGTGTATGTGATGTGCGGTGTTGTGGCTCGATCACGTGCGAGCGGTGGTTGTCGGAGTGGCGGCTCTGGACTTGGGTGTGTGTATTGAGGCGACTATAGCCTTGTGTCGTGTGGACGATGAGGCTTCGTTGCTTGTGCGGTTTTTTAGTTTGGTTTTCCTTATAAATTGGTCCGCCATATTTTGTTTTCGATCTGGTTTCAAAGAAAAAGTTGTTATATGATTTGATTATTATCTATTTGATGTACTTATATTTCATAAACCTTTAACATGAATGTATATGGAAGGATATCGATTAAGTTGCAAAATTATGTGAGAAGATGCAGTATACTCCATGTGTCCCAAAATAAGTGTTACGGTTTTAGGTCAAATTTTAACTAAAACCATGACACTTATTTTTGGACAGAGGGAGTACTAAACAAATGTATACAAGTTGCTTTCTATTCCTAACAATTAAGAGTCAAAGTAGACGGGTGCGGCAACGCGTGCTAACAATGATCTAGTAGTCCATCAAATCCTTACCCAAAACTTGAAAACTTCACAACACAAAACTCAACAGAAAACTCGTGAGATCCGTTAGTAAAACAAATTCAATCCCTACTTGTAGGTACTGTTGTTAACTCGTTATTATTTTATATTAGTTTAATATCTATTATATTCCAACGTTTCCAAGGTTCACACCCCCCCAATACTAGAATAGATGCATCAAAATAAGCAAAGAACACGAAGAAAACAGAATCGCAGTCTGTAAAGATGTGAATTGATGTAAAACTTATGTTACTCTAAAAATTCTGAAACATTAGGCCAACGTGTGCAATTTGTAGATAAGATACGTGTAAAAAATTCAAGAATTTATCGCGCTCCAGTAACCAGAAACAATTCTAATACTGGACGCAAAAGTTTCTATTTTTCAGCAAAACCAATATACTATCTTCCAAATCATCCCAAAGGTCTTACTTGGCACAAACACTAATTAAAACACCAAAACACAATTACTACAGAATTAATAATGCGTATTTATCACAAAAACAGAAAATAAAAATATTGGATTGTCTCCCAACAAGCACTTTTCTTTAAAGCCTCCTACCTAGGCGTTGATAATTTTAATGATGCTCACATGAAAGACAAGATTCAAAGCACAAAAGGAGCATCATATAGCATGTTAAAATCACATCTAAGTCTAACATACTTCCTATGCATAGGCATTTTATAGGAAAACAAATTAGCAAGACAAGCAATTTCTAGCATATGCAAGGAAGAAGAAAGAAACAATAGCAATCTCAACATAACGAGAGGTAGTTTAGTAACATGAAGATTTCTACGACCATATTTCCCTCTCTCATAATAATGGAATGTAGAATCATATTCAAACTCAACAATATAGCCATCACATAAACTATTATCTACATGATCCATATGTATGCAAAGTTGACACTCATTCAAAATAGTGGGATTAACATATAACAAAGTCATTGCTTCTTCAAGCCCACTTTTACCAAAAAATTCATAAGATTGATCAATATCTAAAGTAGTGGGATCAAAAGGTGACATTCTTTCAAACCCACTTTCAATATCATGGCAAACATTATTATCAATTTCATATTCATCATGGGGTTTAAATAAATTTTCAAGATCGTAAGAAGCATCACCCCAATCATGATGATTGCAACAAGTAGTGGGAATAGCAAAATAAGCATCCCCAAGCTTAGGGTTTTGCATATCATTAGCACAATTGACATTACAATTTATAATAACATCATTGCAATCATGTTTTTCATTCAAGGAGCTACCGTGAATCATTGTATAATTTTCTTCTTTCAACACTTCATCACAATATTCATATTCACGAATTTCAAGCAAAACCTCATAAAGATAATCTACTGCACTCAACTCACTAGTAATTGGTTCAAAAAAATTGGATCTTTTAAAAGATTAGCAACCGGATGACGATCCATAGATCTCTTTGCTTCTAAATTCCAATAAACACAATTATGCCAAGCAAACGAGGAAACAAACCAAGTAAGACATAAGGGCGAACAAAAAGAAGACAAATAAAAAGGCAAAACTTTTCGAAAATCATTTTAGAAGTGGGGAAGAGGAAAACGACAGGCAAATGGAAAGTAATGTAATGCAAGATATGAGGGGTTTATGATGGGTACTTGGTGTGTCTTGACTTAGCGTAGATCCCCCCGGCAACGACGCCAGAAATTCTCCCCGGCAAAGTAGAGATAAGTATTTCCCTCAGTTTAAGAACCAAGGTATCAATCCAGTAGGAGATGAACGCACAAATCACCAATACCTGCACACACAATCAAACAACCTGCACCCAACGCGATAAAGGGGTTGTCAATCCCTTCACGGTCACTTGCAAAAGTGAGATATGATAGAGATAGATAAACAAAAGATAAAATACTTTTTGGTTCTTTAGTTTATAGATTGGAAAGTAAAATATTGCAAAATAGTAGATCAGAAACTAGTATGATGGAAAATAGACCCGGTGGCCATAGGTTTCACTAGAGGCTTCTCTCTTGAAGGCAAATAATAGTGTGGGTGAACAAATTACTGTCGAGCAATTGATAGAAAAGCGCAAAGTTATGACGATATCCAAGGCAATGATTATGCAATATAGGCATCACGTGCGTGTCAAGTAGATCAAAATGATTCCGCATCTACTACTATTACACTACACACATCGATCGACTCCTGCATGCATCTAGAGTATTAAGTTCATGAAAAACAGAGTAACACTTTAAGTAAGATGACATGATGTAGAGGAATTAACTCAAGCAATATGATGAAAACCCCATCTTTTTATCCTCGATGGCAACAATACAATACGTGCCTCGCTACCCCTACTTTGTCACTGGTGAGGACACCGCAAGATTGAACCCAAAACAAAGCACTTCTCCCATTGCAAGAAAAACCAATCTAGTTGGCCAAACCAAACCGATAGTTCGAAGAGAATTACTAAGATACCAAATCATGCACATAAGAATTCAGAGAAGTTTCAAATAATATTCATAGATAAGTTGATCATTAATCCATAGTTCATCGGATCTCGACAAACACACCGCAAAAGAAGATTACATCGGATAGATCTCCAAGAACATTGAGGAGAACATGGTATTTAGAATCAAAGAGAGAGAAGAAGCCATCTAGCTACTAGCTATGGACCCGTAGGTCTGTGGTAAACTACTCACGCTTCATCGGAAGGGCAATGGTGTTGATGTAGAAGCCCTCCATGGTTGAACCCTGCTACCTCTTGAACTTGCGTTGTATTCCCTCGAAGAGGAAAGGGAGATGCAGCACAGTAGCATAAGTATTTCCATCAGTTTTTGAGAACCAAGGTATCAATCCAGTAGGAGACCACGCGTAGTCCCTCGCACATGCACAAATAAATAAGAACTTCGCAACCAAGGCGATAAGGGGTTGTCAATCCCTTTACGGTCACTTACGAGAGTGAGATCTGATAGAGATGATAGTTATATTTTTGGTATTTTTGGTTTAGTAAAACAGCAAATAAAAGTAAGAAAAGTAAAGTAGATGTAGACTGATATGTTGAGAATAGACCCGGGGACCATAGTTTTCTCTAGTGGCTTCTCTCATGATAGCGATATTCTACGGCGGGTAAACAAATTACTGTCGAGCAATTGATTGAAAAGCGAATAATTATGAGACTATCTAGGCATGATCATTGTATATAGGCATCACATCCGAGACAAGTAGACCGAAACGATTCTACATCTACTACTATTACTCCACACATTGACCGCTATCCAACATGCATCTAGTGTATTGAGTTCATAAGAACAGAGTAACGCCTTAAGAAATATGACATGATGTAGAGGGATAAACTCAAGCAATATGATGAAAACCCCATCTTTTTATCCTCGATGGAAACAATACAATATGTGCCTTGCTGCCCCTACTGTCACTGGGAAAGGACACCGCAATATTGAACCCAAAGCCAAGCACTTCTCCCATTGCAAGAACTATAGATCTAGTAGGCCAAACCAAACCAATAATTCGAAGAGACTTGCAAGGATATTATGAGCACACATAAAAATTTCAAAGAAGAACCAAATATCTTTCATAGATAACCTTGATCATAAACTCACAATTCATCGGATCTCGACAAACACACCGCAAAAAGAGATTACATCAAATAGATCTCCTCGAAGACCGAGGAGAACTTTGTATTGAGATCCAGAGAGAGAGAAGAAGCCATCTAGATACTAGCTATGGACTCGAAGGTCTGTGGTGAACTACTCACAACTCATGGTGAGGGCGATGATGATGATGATGATGAAGGCCTCCGTGATGGATCCCCCTCCCAGAACAGGCTCCAAGATGGGATCTCCATGGTTATAGAAGCTACGGCGGTGGAATTAGGGTTTTCACTCTATGTATGGAGTTTCCGGGGTACATAGGTATATATAGAAATAAGGAGGGCACCGGGGGCCGTGTGGGCCAGACTCAAGGCAGGGGGCGTGCCCTGGGAAGGGGAGAGCGCCCCCACCCTCGAGTGCAGCCCAGCTGTCCCCTGACTTGGTCCTGACGTTTTCCGTGCGTGATTTTCTCCAAAAATATCTCTCGCGAAGGTTTCATTCCGTTTGGACTCCATTTGATATTCCTTTTCTGCAAAACCCTGAAATAGGCAAAAAAACAGCAATCTGGACTGGGCCTTTGGGTTAGTAGGTTAGTCCCAAAAATGATATAAAAGTGAATGATAAAGTCCATTAAACATCCAAGACTTCATAAATAATAGCATGGAACAATCAAAAATTATAGATACGTTGGAGACGTATCAATTATCCCCAAGCTTAATTCGTTCTCATCCTCGAGTAGGTAAATGATAAAGAAAGAATTTTTGATGTGGAATGCTAACCAATATAGTTTTTCAATGTGATTCTCTTAATTGTGGCATGAATGTTCACATCTGAAAGATTCTAGACAAAAGTCGATATTGACATAAAAATAACAATACTTCAAGCAATACTAACAAAGCAATCATGTCTTCTCAAAATACTATAGCTAAAGAAAGTTATCCCTATGAAATCATATAGTGTTGGCTATGCTCCCTTATTATCACACTAAATATTCATATCATGCGCAACCCCGATTTTAGCCAAGCATTTGTTTTCATACTCTATCTTTTCAAACCTTTCAACTTTCACGCAATACATGAGCGCGAGTCATGGACATAGCACTATGGGTGGAATAGAGGTGGTTGCGGAGAAGACAAAAAGAGGGAGATAGTCTCACATCGACTAGGCGTATCAACGGGCTATGGGGATGCCCATCAATAGATATCAATGTGAGTGAGTAGGGATTGCCATGCAACGGATGCACTAGAGCTAAATATGAATGAAAGCTCAACAAAAGAAACTAGTGGGTGTGCATCCAACTTGCTTGCTCACGAATACCTAGGGCATTTGAGGAAGCCCATCATTGGAATATACAAGCCAAGTTCTATAACGAAAATTCCCACTAGTATATGAAAGTGACTAAACATGAGACTCTCTATAATGAAGAACATGAGACTCTCTACAATGAAGAACATGAGACTCTCTACAATGAAGAACATGGTGCTATTTTGAAGCACAAGTGTGGAAAAAGATAGTAGCAATTGTCCCTTTTTCTTTTCTTTTTTTCTTTTTTTGGGGGCCTTTCTTTTTTCTTTGGCCTTTCTTTTTTCCTTTTTTTCCTTTTTTTTGCGGAGGGGCTTTATAGATTTAGCCTTTGCTCCCATGGGGCAATGCTCTAATAATTATGATCATCACAATTTCATTACAACTCGATATTACAACTCGAGACTACAACAACAAAGTATGAATCAATATGAATGCCTCCGACGGTGTACCCGTGTGCGCAATGAAACAAGAGTGACATGTATGAAAAGATTATGCATGGTGGCCTTGCCACAAATACGATGTCAACTACATGATCCTGCATGGCAATATGACAATATGATGCGTGTCATATAAATGGAATGGTGGAAAGTTGCATGGCAATATATCTCGGAATGGCTTGGGAAATTCCATGATAGGTAGGTATGGTGGCTGTTTTGAGGAACAATATGGTGGTTGTTTTGAGGAAGAATATATAGAGGGTTTATGGCACAGGCGAAAGTTGGGCGGTACAAGAGAGGCTAGCAATGGTGGAAGGGTGAGAGTGCGTATAATCCATGGACTCAACATTAGTCATAAGAACTCATATACTTATTGCAAAAATCTACGACTCATCAAAACAAAGCAATCAACGCATGCTCCTAGGGGGGAGGTTGGTAGGATTTAACCATGGCGTGCCCCCGACCTCCACACAAAGGTTGACACTCTACAAATACCTCATGCTTTAACTTAGTCACACAACGGTTCACCATACGTGCATGCTATGGGAATCACTAACCTTAAGACAAATATTTCTCAATTTCATAATAACTCCACTAGCATGACTCTAATATCACTATCCTCATGTCTCAAAACAATTATCAAGCATCCAACATCTCTTTCTATTCAATGCACTTGGTGTGAAAAAAATTACTACATTGACATTGGATGTTTATCATGTGAAGACTAGTTTCTTTAGCCTAAACACTTTACATGCTGTTTTAATGGACTCTCAAATAGATATAAGTGAAGCATGAGAGTTCAACAATTTTTACAAAATATTACCACCATCATGCTCTAAAAGATATAAGTGAAACACTAGAGCAAAAACTATTCAACTCAAAAGATATAAGTGAAGCACATAGAGTGTTCTAAAAATTTCTAGGCCATATTTAACTCTCTCAAATAGGTGTGTCCAGTAAGGATGATTGTGGCAAACTAACAAGCAAAGACTCAAATTATACAAGACGCTCCAAGCAAAACACATAACATGTTGCGAATAAAAATATAGTTCCAAGTATAGTTACCGATGGATGAAGACGAAAGAGGGGATGCCTTCCCGGGGCATCCCCAAGCTTAGGATTCTGATTATCTTGAATTTACTTGGGGTTCCATGGTCATCCCCAATCTTAGGCCTTTGCTACTCCTTGTTCCATAGTCCATCAAAGCAATACTCAAAACTTGAAAACTTCACAAAATTCTCTTGAGCTCCGTTAGTAAGAGAAAGCAAACCACCACTCAAATGTACAGCAAGTAATTTATTCTTTGTTTATATTGGTGTTAAACCTACTGTACTCCAAGTTCTCTATGGTTCATATCCTCTAATATTACTCATAGATGCATCGGAATAAGCAAACAACACACGAAAAACAGAATCTGTCAAAAATAGAACAGTCTGTAGTAATCTGCTGGGTTCGCCTACTTCTGTAACTCCAAAAAAATCAAACTAAATTGGTAAATTTGCGCAATTTGTCTACCAATCATCAGCAAAAATAATCAATTAAAAATCACGCTCCAGTAAAATCTGAAGACTACTTTAGCGAGCGCTAACGATTCTGTTTTTCACAGCAAGATCGTATAAACTTCACACAAGTCTTACCAAAGGTTCTACTTGGCACAAACACTAAACAAAAAATGAAAACACATCTAATAAGAGGCAAGATGCAATATTTATTCCCTAACAGAAACAAAAGCAAAAACATAAAATTGGATTACCTCCCAACAAGCTCTTTCTTTATAGCCATTAAGATAGGCTTGAGAATTCAATGATGCTCACATGAAAGATAAGAATTGAAGCACAAGGAGAGCATCATAAAGCATGTGACAAACAAATCTAAGTATAACATACTTCCTATGCATAGGCATGTTATAGGAAAACACATTACCAAGACAAGCAAGATCTAGCATATGCAAGGAAGGAGAAAGAAACAATAGCAATCTCAACATAACGAGAGGTAATTTAGTAACATGAAAATTTCTACAACCATATTTCCCTCTCTCATAATAATTGCATGTAGGATCATCATCAAATTAAACAAAATAGCTATCACATAACATATTCTCAACACGATCCACATGCATGCAAAGTTGACACTCTTCCAAAATAGTGGGATTAAAATTAACTAAAGTCATGACCTCTCCAAACCCACTTTTATCAAAAGTTTCATAAGATTGAACATTCTCCAAGTATGTGGGATCTAAATTTGACACTCTTCCAAACCCACTTTCAATATTAATGCAAACATTATTATCAATCTTATATTCATCATGCGGATTAAATAAATTTTCAAGATCATAAGAAGAATCACCCCAATCATGATCATTGTAACAAGTAGTAGACATAGCAAAACTAGCATCCCCAAGCTTAGGGTTTTGCATATTATTAGCACAATTGACATCAATAGAATTTATAGTAACATCATTGCAATCATCCTTTTTATTTAAGGAGCTAACATGAATCACTTTTTCTTTTAACAATTCCTCACAATTTTCAGATTCATAAATTTCAAGCAAAACCCCATAAAGATAATCTAGTGCACGCAGCTCACGAGCAATAGGTTCAACATAATTGGATCTCTTAAAGAGATTAGCAAGTGGATGAGGATTCATACTTTAGCAAGCAAAGATGCAAGCTAAATGAGGGCACATAGTAACACAAGCAAACAAGAAGCAAGCGAACGAAAAAAACACGGCGGAAGAAGGGCGAATAAAACGGCAAAGGTGAAGTGGGGGAGAGGAAAACGAGAGGCAAATAAATGTAATGCGAAGGATAAGGGCTTGTGATAGGTACTTGGTATATGACTTTTGCGTAAGCCTCCCCGGCAACGGCGCCAGAAATTCTTCTTGCTACCTCTTGAGCTTGTGTTGTATTCCCTTGAAAAGGAAAGGGAGATGCAGCACAGTAGCGTAAGTATTTCCCTCAGTTTTTGAGAACCAAGGTATCAATCCAGTAGGAGACCACGCGCCAGTCCCTCGCACCTGCACAAACAAATAAGAACTTCGCAGCCAACGCAATAAGGGGTTGTCAACCCCTTTACGGACACTTACGATAGTGAGATCTGATAGAGATGATAATTATATTTTTGGTATTTTTTTGGTATAGAAACAGAAAGTAAAGAAAGCAAATAAACAACGGTGGCGGAAATGGGCTAGTTGACGGGAAAGTAATATGATAAAGATAGACCCGGGGGCCATAGTTTTCTCTAGTGGCTTCTCTCATGATAGCGATATTCTACGGCGGGTAAACAAATTACTGTCGAACGATTGATAGAAAAGCGAATAATTATGAAACTATATAGGCATGATCATTGTATATAGGCATCACGTCCGAGACAAGTAGAACAAAACGATTCTGCATCTACTACTATTACTCTACACATCGACCGCTATCCAGCATGCATCTAGTGTATTGAGTTCATGCGAACAGAGTAATGCCTTAAGAAAGATGACATGATGTAGAGGGATAAACTCAAGCAATATGATGAAAACCCCATGTTTTTATCCTCGATGGCAATAATACAATATGTGCCTTGCTGCCCCTACCGCCACTGGGAAAGGACACCGCAAGATTGAACCCAAAGCCAAGCACTTCTCCCGTTGCAAGAACTATAGATCTAGTAGGCCAAACCAAACCAATAATTCGAAGAGACTTGCAAGGATATTATGAGAACACATAAAAAGTTCACAGAAGAACCAAATATCTTTCATAGATAACCTTGATCATAAACTCACAATTCATCGGATCTCGACAAACACACCGCAAAAAGAGATTACATCGAATAGATCTCCTCGAAGACCGAGGGGAACTTTGTATTGAGATCCGGAGAGAGAGAGAAGAAGCCATCTAGATACTAGCTATGGACCTCGAAGGTCTGTGGTAAACTACTCACAACTCATGGTGAGGGCGATGATGATGATGATGAAGGCCTCCGTGATGGATCCCCCTCCCGGAACAGGCTCCAAGATGGGATCGCCACGGGAACAGCAGCTACGGCGGTGGAATTAGGGTTTTCTCTCTGTGTATGGAGTTTCTGGGGTGCGTAGGTATATATAGGAAGAAGGGGGGCGCCGGGGGCCGTGTGGGACAGCCTCGAGGCAGGGGGCGCGCCCCCACCCTCGAGGGCTGGTCCCACGTCCCCTGACTTGGCCCCGAAGACTCCGAGCGTGATTTCCTCCAAAATATCTCTCGCGAAGGTTTCATTCTGTTTGGACTCTGTTTGATATTCCTCTTCTGCAAAACCCTGAAATAGGCAAAAAACAGCAATCTCGACTGGGCCTTTGGGTTAGTAGGTTAGTCCCAAAAATTATATAAAAGTGAATGATAAAGCCCATCAAACATCCAAGACTTCATAAATAATAGCATGGAACAATCAAAAATTATAGATACGTTGGAGACGTATGAAGACTCATTGATAGCATTCTTAGGTGGGATAGATCTAGGTTTCAAAGAATCAACATCAAGAGTAATTCTATCCACACTTCTAGCCAATTCATCAACTTTAAGTAATTTCTCTTCAAGCATAGCATTGAATTTTTTTTTTGTGAGATCATAAACTCCTTAACACTAGTTTCAAATTCAAAAGGCATCTTTCCATAAGAGTTGTTGTAGCAATTACCAAAATTATTAGAGGAATTACTAGGAAAAGGCCTAGGATTAAAATTACCTCTATAAGCATTGTTACCAAAATTATTCCTACCAACAAAATTCACATTCAAAGATTCATTGTTATTCTCAATCAAAGTGGACAAAGGCATATCATTAGGATCAAAGGAAGCACTCTTAGCAACAAAAAATTTCATAAGTTCATCCATCTTTCCACTCAAAACACTAATTTCTTCTATAGCATGCACTTTTTTACTAGTAGATCTTTCGGTGTGCCATTGAGAATAATTAACTATAATATTATCTAGGAGTTTGGTAGATTCTCCTAAGGTACTTTCCATGAAAGTGCCTCCGGCGTCCGAATCTAAAATATTTCTAGAAGCAAAATTCAAGCCAGCATAAAAGTTCTGAATAATCATCCATAGATTCAAACCATGTGTAGGGAAGTTGCGTATCATCAATTTCATTCTCTCCCAAGCTTGTGCAAAATGCTCATGATCTAGTTGCTTAAAATTCATAATATCGTTTCTAAGAGAGATGATCTTAGCAGGAGAGAAATACTTAGAGATAAAAGCATCTTTGCACTTATTCCATGAATCAATACTATTTCTAGGCAAAGAGGAAAACCAAGTTTTAGCACGATCTCTAAGTGAAAACGGAAATAACTTCAATTTAACAATATCGTTATCCGTATCCCGTTTCTTTTGCATATCACACAAAACAACAAAGTTGTTTAGATGGGTAGCGGCATCTTCACTAGGAAGGCCGGAGAATTGATCTTTCATGACAAGATTCAACAAAGCAGCATTGATCTCACAAGATTCAGCATCGGTAATAGGAGCAATCGGAGTGCTAATAAAATCATTGTTGTTGGTATTGGAGAAGTCACACAATTTGGTATTGTTCTGAGCCACAGTGACAAGCAAGCAATCCAACACACACAAGCGAACAAGAAGCAAGCGAACGAAAAACACACGACGGAAGAAGGGCAAATAGAAAGGCAAGGGTGAAGTCGGGGAGAGGAAAACGAGAGGCAAATAAATGTAATGCGAAGCACAAGGGTTTGTGATAGGTACTTGGCATATGACTTTTGCGTAAGTCTCCCCGGCAACGGCGCCAGAAATTGGCAAGTTGACGGGATGGCAAATCTTGACTTGACTTGGCATGAGTCTCTCCGGCAACGGCGCCAGAAATTCTTCTTGCTACCTCTTGAGCTTGCGTTGTATTCCCTCGAAGAGGAAAGGGAGATGCAGCAGAGTAGCGTAAGTATTTCCCTCAGTTTTTGAGAACCAAGGTATCAATCCAGTAGGAGACCATGCGCCAGTCTCTCGCACCTGCACAAACAAATAAGAACTTTGCAGCCAACGCGATAAGGGGTTGTCGATCCCTTTACGGTCACTTACGAGAGTGAGATCTCATAGAGATGATAGTTATATTTTTGGTATTTTTGGTTTAGTAAAACAGCTAATAAAACCAAGAAAAGTAAAGTAGATGTAGATTGATATGTTGAGAATAGACCCAGGGGCCATAGTTTTCTCTAGTGGCTTCTCTCATGATAGCGATATTCTACGGCGGGTAAACAAATTACTGTCGAGCAATTGAAAGAAAAGTGAATAATTATGAGACTATCTAGGCATGATCATTGTATATAGGCATCACGTCCGAGACAAGTAGACCGAAACGATTCTACATCTACTACTATTACTCCACACATCGACCGCTATCCAGCATGCATCTAGTGTATTGAGTTCTTAAGAACAGAGTAACGCCTTAAGAAAGATGACATGATGTAGAGGGATAAACTCAAGCAATATGATGAAAACCCCATCTTTTTATCCTCGATGGCAACAATACAATACGTGCCTTCCTGCCCCTACTATCACTGGGAAAGGACACCGCAATATTGAACCCAAAGCCAAGCACTTCTCCCATTGCAAGAACTATACATCTAGTAGGCCAAACCAAACCAATAATTCGAAGAGACTTGCAAGGATATTATGAGCACACATAAAAATTTCAAAGAAGAACCAAATATCTTTCATAGATAACCTTGATCATAAACTCACAATTCATCGGATCTCGACAAACACACCGCAAAAAGAGATTACATCAAATAGATCTCCTCGAAGACCAAGGTGAACTTTGTATTGAGATCCAGAGAGAGAGAAGAAGCCATCTAGATACTAGCTATGGACCCGAAGGTCTGTGGTAAACTACTCACAACTCATGGTGAGGGCGATGATGATGATGATGAAGGCCTCCGTGATGGATCCCCCTCCCAGAACAGGCTCCAAGATGGGATCTCCACGGGAACAGAAGCTACGGCGGTGGAATTAGGGTTTTCTCTCTGTGTATGGAGTTTCTGGGGTACGTCGGTATATATAGGAAAAAGGAGGGCACCGGGGGCCGTGTGGGCCAGCCTCGAGGCAGGGGGCGCGCCCTGGAAAGGGGGGCGCGCCCCCCATCCTCGAAGGCAGCCCAGCTATCCCCTGACTTGGTCCTCACGTTTTCCGTCCTTGATTTTCTCCAAAAATATCTCTCGCGAAGGTTTCATTCCGTTTGGACTCCGTTTGATATTCCTTTTCTGCAAAACCCTGAAATAGGCAAAAAAACTGCAATCTGGACTGGGCCTTTGGGTTAGTAGGTTAGTTCCAAAAATGATATAAAAGTGAATGATAAAGCCCATTAAACATCCAAGACTTCACAAATAATAGCATGGAACAATAAAAAATTATAGATACGTTGGAGACGTATCAAATCCCCCTCCGCCAAAGGACAGGAAAAGGCCTCCAGATGGTATCTCACGAGTACAGAAGGTTGCGGCGGTGGAAAAGTGGTTTTGATGCCTCCCCTGAGGGTTTGGGAATATTTGAGAATATATAGGCAGAAGAAGTAGGTGAGGGGGTTGCGAGGGGCCCACAAGGTAGGGGGATGCGCCCTACCGCCCTGGGCGCGCCCTCCACCCTTGTGGCCGCCTCATGTCTCCTCTGACTTGGACTCCAAGTCCCCTGGGTGTCTTCTGGTCCAAGAAAAAACATCGTAAAGTTTCATTCCATTTGGACTCCGTTTGATATTCCTTTTTTACGAAACTCAAAACGAAGGAAAAATAGAAACTGGCACTGGCCTCTAGATTAATAAGTTAGTCCCAAAAATAATATAAAATATCATATTAGTGCATATAAAACATCCAAAATAGATAATATAATAGCATGGAACAATAGAAAATTATAGGCACGTTGGAGACGTATCACTCAGCTACCTCGCCTCCACCCTGTCGCAGCCAGATCCGACGCGCTGCTCCCGCCACCGATTTGCAAGAAAGTGCCAGGCCTCTCGCCGATGACGACACACTCTGTGTCCTCTCATGTCATCATCCATGACACTCATCCTCCCGCCCACCGGCGACCACCATGTCTGCCTATTCCTACAAGAGGACGCAATGCTCCCAGTCAGTCATGACCGCGCTGATCTTCTTCCTCGACTTGCCAGCCGGCCTCGTCGACGTGGACATCGCCACCGCTGGTAGGATCATGCTCGAGTGCCAACGATAGTGGACCGACGGCAGAGGTGCTCTCCTGGAGTCGCCTAAGTGGTCGTCAGTCTACAACAGGGGTCGAGTGATTCGTCTCCAACGTATCTATAATTTTTTATTGTTCCATGCTATTATTTATGATGTTTTGGATGTTTAATGACCTTTGTCATACACTTTTATATTATTTTTTGGGACTAACCTACTAACCCAAAGGCCCAGTCCATATTGTTGTTTTTGCCTATTTTAGGGTTTTGCAAAAAAGGAATATCAAACGGACTCCAAACGGAATGAAACCTTCGGGGGAGATATTTTTGGAGAAAATCACGCACGGGAGACTTGAGAACCACGGAGTAGGGGCCACGAGGTGCCCACGAGGGTGGGGTGCGCGCCCCCTGCCTCGTGGGTCCCTCGTGAGGCCCCCGGTGTCCTCCTTCCTCCTATATAAGCATATGTACCCCGAAACCATCAGAAGAGGAGAGAAAACCCTAGTTCCACCGCTGTAACCTTCTGTTCCCGTGAGATCCCATCTTGGAGCCTGTTCCGGAGCTCCGCCGGAGGGGGATCCATCACGGAGTGCTTCTACATCATCATCATCGCACTCACCATGAGTTGTGAGTAGTTTACCACAGACCTTCGGGTCCATAGATAGTATCTAGATGGCTTCTTCTCTCTCTCTGGATCTCAATACAAAGTTCTCCTCGGTCTTTGAGGAGATCTATTCAATGTAATCTCTTTTTGCGGTGTGTTTGTCGAGATCCGATGAATTGTGAGTTTATGATCAAGATTATCTATGAGAAATATTTGGTTCTTTTCTGAACTCTTTATGTGTGCTCATAATATCCTTGCAAGTCTCTTCGAATTATTGGTTTGGTTTGGCCTACTAGATCTATAGTTCTTGCAATGGGAGAAGTGTTTGGCTTTGGGTTCAATATTGCGGTGTCCTTTCCTAGTGAAAGTAGGGGCAGCAAGGCACGTATTGTATTGTTGCCATCGAGGATAAAAAGATGGGGTTTATATCATACTGCTTGAGTTTATCCCTCTACATCATGTCATCTTGCTTAAGACGTTACTCTGTTCTTATGAACTCAATACACTAGATGCATGCTCGATAGCGGTCGATGTGTGGAGTAATAGTAGTAGATGCAGGCAAGAGTCGGTCTACTTGTCTCAGACGTGATGCCTATATACAATGATCATGCCTAGATAGTATCATAATTATTCGCTTTTCTATCAATTGCTCGACAGTAATTTGTTTACCCGCCGTAGAATATCGCTTTCATGAGAGAAGCCACTAGAGAACACTATGGCCCCCTGGTCTATTCTCAACATATCAATCTACATCTACTTTAATTTTTTCGCTTTTACTTTCTATTCTTATAAACAAAAATACCAAAAATATAAACTATCATCTCTATCAGATCTCACTTTCGTAAGTGACCGTAAAGGGATTGACAACCCCTTATCGTGTTGGCTGCGAAGCTCTTATTTGTTTGTGCAGGTGCGAGGGACTCGCGCGTGGTCTCCTACTGGATTGATACCTTGGTTCTCAAAAACTGAGGGAAATACTTACGCTATTGTGATGCATCTCCCTTTCCTCTTTGAGGGAATACAGCGCAAGCTCGAGAAGTAGCAAGAAGAATTTCTGGCGTCGCTGCCGGGGAGGCTTACGCAAAAGTCATATACCAAGTAGCTATCACAAACCCTTATGCTTCGCATTACATTTTTGCCTCTCGTTTTCCTCTCCCCCACTTCACCCTTGTCGTTTTATTTGCCCTTCTTCTGCCGTGTGTTTATCGTTTGCTTGCTTCTTGTTTGCTTGTGTGTGTTGGATTGCTTGCTTGTCACTATGGCTCTCCCTATTAGTGTTGACCCTCACCTCAAGAGGCTGGAGGAGATTGAAAACAATGTTAGACATTTTATGAATATACAATTTGAGCATAATAACTTTTTCAGAAGTGAGCTTAAAGAACAAAAAAAGTTTATGGAGTATATGAATAAAGACCTCGATGATATGTTTAAGGAATTTTATGGCTTGAAATCTCAGTTTGCTCATCTTGAGAACTTAATTGCCCAAATTTCGGATAAACAGTCCACCTTGATTAATAAGATGGCTGCTAAACCGGAAGGGCATGAAAATAAAGATGAAGATCTGAAATTTATTGATGTGTCTCCTATTAGATCCTTTTTTTCTAGTATAAATCTTGATGAAGATAGGATTGGAGATGATTCTGCTTTAAGGTGTCCCCATGATTCGGAGTTTTTAGATCTTGATGCTAAAATTGTTAAAAGTGGGAGTGAAGAGATTAAAACTTTGCATAGTGATGAACCCACTACTTTGGATTTCAAGGGTTTCAATTATGATAATTGCTCTTTGATTGATTGTATTTCCTTGTTGCAATCCGTGCTAAATTCTCTGCATGCTTATAGTCAAAATAAAGTTTTCACCAAACACATAGTTGATGCTTTGATGCAATCTTATGAAGAAAAACTTGAGTTGGAAGTTTCTATCCCTAGAAAGCTTTATGATGAGTGGGAACCTACTATTAAAATAAAAATAAAAGATCACGAATGCTATGCTTTGTGTGATTCGGGTGCAAGTGTCTCCACTATCCCAAAAATTTTGTGTGATTTGCTAGGGTTCCATGAGCTTGATGATTGTTCTTTAATTTTGCATCTTGAGGATTCCACTATTAAGAAACCTATGGGAATAATTAATGATGTTCTTATTGTTGCCAATAGGAATTATGTGCCCGTAGATTTCATTTTTCTTGATATAGATTGCAATACTTCACGTCCTATTATTCTTGGTAGACCTTTCCTTAGAACGATTGGTGCAATTATTGATATGAAGGAAGGAAATATTAGATTCCAATTTCCGTTAAGGAAGGGCATGCAACACTTTCCTAGAAAAAAATCAAATTACCATATGAATCTATCATGAGGGCCACTTATGGATTGCCTTCCAAGGATGGCAATACCTAGATCTATCCTTCTATCGTGCCTAGCTAGGGGCGTAAAATGATAGCGCTTGTAGGGAGGCAACCCAATTTTATATTATTTTTTGTTTTTGCTGCTGTTATGGAATAAATATTGCATCTAGCTTCGGTTTAGATGTGGTTTCATGTTTTTTTAGTGTTTGTGCCAAGTAGAACCTTTGGGAAGACTTGTGTGAAGTTTATATGATCTTGCTATGAAAAACAGAATCGTTAGTGCTCGCTAGAATGGTCATAAGATTTTACTGGAGCGTGCTATTTAGTTGATTCTTTTTGAAGATGATTAACAGAAAAATTCCTCACGTTTACCAATTTAGTTTGAATTTTTTGGAGTTACAGAAGTATGTGAAGCCTGCAGATTACTACAGACTGTTCTGTTTTTGATAGATTCTGTTTTTCGTGTGTTGTTTGCTTATTTCAATGCATCTATGAGTAATATTGGGAAGTATGAACCATAGAGAAGTTGGAATACAGTAGTTTTAACACCAATATAAACAAGTAATGAATTCATTGCAGTACCTTTGAGTAGTGGTTTGCTTTCTTATACTAACGGAGCTCACGAGATTTTTTGTCTAAGTTTTGTGTTGTGAAGTTTTCAAGTTTTGAGTATTGCTTTGATGGACTATGGAACAAAGAGTAGCAAGGGCCTAAGCTTGGATATGCCCATGGCATCCCAAGTAAAATTCAAGGACAACCAAAAGCCTAAGCTTGGGGATGCCCCGGGAAGGCATCCCCTCTTTCGTCTTCATCCATCGGTAACTATACTTGGAGCTATATTTTTATTCACCACATGATATGTGTTTTGCTTAGAGCGTCTTGTATAATTTGAGTCTTTGCTTGTTAGTTTGCCACAATCATCCTTGCTGGACACACCTATTTGAGAGAGTTAAATATGGCCTAGGAATTGATAGAACACTCTATGTGCTTCACTTATATCTTTTGAGTTGAATAGTTTTTGCTCTAGTGCTTCACTTATATCTTTTAGAGCACGGTGGTGATAATATTTTGAAGAAATTGTTGAAATCTCATGCTTCACTTATATCCTTTTGAGAGTCTATTAAAACAGCATGGTAATGTATTTAGGCTATAAAATTAGTCTTCACATGATAGACATCCAATATCAATGTAGTAAAAACTTTCACGCTAAGTGCATTGAATATGATGAGATGCTGGATGCTTGATAATTGTTTTGAGATATGAGGATAGTGATATTAGAGTCATGCTAGTGGAGTTATTATGAAATTGAGAAATACTTGTGTTAAGGTTAGTGATTCCCGTAGCATGCACGTATGGTGAACCGCTATGTGACGAAGTTAGAGCATGCGGTATTTGTAAAGTGCCAACCTTTGTGTGGAGGTCGGGGCCGCGCGATGGTTAACTCCTACCAACCTCCCCCCTAGGAGCATGCATTGATTGCTTTGTTTTGATGACTCGTAGATTTTTGCAATAAGTATATGAGTTCTCATGACTAATGTTGAGTCCATGGATTATACGCACGCTCACCCTTCCACCATTGCTAGCCTCTCTTGTACCACGCAACTTTCGCCGGTACCATAAACCCACTATATATCCTTCCTCAAAACAGCCACCATATTATTCCTCAAAACAGCCACCATACCTACCTATCATGGCATTTCCATAGCCATTCCGAGATATATTGCCATGCAACTTTCCACCGTTCCGTTCATATCACACGCTTCATATTGTCATATTGCCATGCATGATCATGTAGTTGACATCGTATTTGTGGCAAGGCCACTGTCACACCCTGCATTTTGTAACATGTTATTTGCATCTATGAAGCATAAAAATTTGGACCAGCAAAAAATTTCGGCATCATTTGGCTTTTATTTGGATTTGAGTTTTCCTTCATATGTTTTTCATGTGCTCATTAAAGTCAACTATTACATCTTGTAGAATTCATCTCCATACCTAGAACTTCTGCCCAATGATCATGCCAAGTGTTAATATAACAGTATAGTATTTTCTTATAAAATTAATTTGGCCAAATGTATTTTTAAAAATTAGTATTCCAAAAACCCCTAAATTGAGGTTTGCACTGCAAGTGCTTGATTTAGGGTGAGAAAATTTCTTCAAAAAGTTTATTTGAGACCTAGTAGTCATAGGACTCCCAGAAACCACAAAAGTATAATTTTAAAAGTTATTTTCCTATTTTATTTAAAAGCTTTTTCTTAAGGCCAGAAATGGTCTTTAATAGGGAAAAATTATTTAAGTATTTCAAAAATATTTGCCAAAATTCACGGAGACTCATAGGACATATATTGTCCATATATAAGAGTTTCAACACTTGGTCATATTCAAAATAATGGGCTAATCCCTCTAAAACCCTTTCTGGATATTTCAAGCTTTTGAAATATTTACAAAGGAAATATTCTCCAAAAATTCCAGGGAAATTCTATCATGTCATATATGACATATTTGATGATCTTGCCAAGTCCCATGCCTTGGGAAGCAAGATAACACCCTCAAAACCCTTCAAAATCATTTTGTCCATATCTGAAGTTTGAGCAACTTTACATTGCCAAACTTGTCCAAATGCTCCCAAACTTGGTGCACATTCTAGAAAGGCCTAATAAGGCATCTAGACCAAATGGCACAAGATTTGGAGTAGGTTAACTTGATCAGATTACCCCAAAACCATTTCTGTTCAAATGCAAATTTGAACAACTTTACATTACCAACTATTTACCTGGAGCTTCAAACTTTGTGAGCATGAGCAATACCCAAAATGATGAAACTACACCAAGTGGTGCATCAAGGGGAGATGATTAGCTTGGCTCAAACAGGATGAAGCCATTTCTGTTGTTTTCTAGGGTTCACCAAAGTTACATTGGCTAGTTTCTTCAAATGAGCCCAAATTTGGTGAAACACCCTATTTCCTTATGATATTCAATCCTGTTAAGTATCATGGCAAGTGGAGATCATTTGCTTGACCAAAACATGATCAAACACCTTCTGCTATTTTACCAAAACTACCATCTTGACCCCTTTTACTATTTACTTTTGCCTCAACTTTCTACCACAGCTTCATCTAGTTACAATCTACCTCCAGGAACTCCCCCATGTCCACAGCTCCATGATTGAGGGGTGAAAACCCCAATTCACCTTGCTGGACAGCCAAGTTCTACCTAGTTACCAGCTTCATCCCTCTCTCACTGGACCTCCAGAGCATCCAAGGCCACACCGGAGTTGCTTACGTCGCCCTGGACCCCCCAGACACGATGGACACGCCCAGGGAGCCAATGGCATGCCATGGCATGCGATAACCTCGCTCCAGAGCGCGCTACAGTGCGCACCCGCACTGTAGCTTCGCCCAATCCAGCGCAACCGACCACCTCGTGCTCCCCCCTCGCGCCAGTCGATGCACCTCGACGTTTGCGACCTCCCCCGGCGCTGCTCCTCCTCCGCCCTCCAGTGGCCGCCCTCGCGTGCGTGCTGGCCGCCCGCAACCTCCACTCGTCGGCTACACACGTGCACGCCTTCTGGAGCCTTCCCCGCTCCTCCTCTCCCCTCTACTAGGCGTAGAACTCATCCACGATCCTCCCCGACTCGAACTCGAGCGCCTGCACGGCCTCTGGCCTCGTCTGCAACCTCGCCGGCGCACGAGTCCATGGTGGACCGGGGCGCGGCTATATAAGCACGCCCTGAGCCTCCCCAACGGCACTCAGCTCCTCCCCACACTCCCAGTAGCTGTCGGTGTACTAGAGTAGGGGTACCCTAGTATCCCAAACTTGTGCACGGGCAGTCGCAGCATCCCGCGGCAAGGCTTGCCGGGTGACCGCCAAGGTCCTCCGTGGTTCCTTTGGAGCCATTCAAGAACAAAGTATTCAAGCCAAGGAGACAAGGCCCCGGCAAGAGGAGCTTGCCGGGAAGGCCACTCAAGGCACAAGACCCCGGCAAGAGGAGCTTGTCGGGAAGGCCAACCAAGGCATCTCAAGGAACTTGCCGCGACGCGCCACGAGTCCCGGCAAGGCCCGGTGAGCGACGAGCTCCCGGACGTGACAAGACAACGACCGCGGCAAGGCGCTTGCCGCGGCAAGCTACCACTCTGTACCCGCGCTCCAGCACATCCACCAACGTGTCGCTCTGGGACCATTCCAGGCGTACATGGCGGGAGGCTGTGCAGCCAGCGGTGCGCGGTGGCAAGCGGTGCTGACAAGATTGCCATCGTGGCGAGCGGTGGCGTCCCTGACGGTCCCTTTTGCACTATTTGGGCGACATAGACGGGCATTTAATGCCCTTGTCCCCTGCCGTCAGGGTTAGGTATGATACACTGTACAGATAGTTGTACCAACCGCAACACCTTTCCATTTTTACCCTTGTCTACGTTTCCACCTGTCGGTGACCCCTTGAGCATATAAAAGGAGGCCCATGCGCAACGTAGAGAGGAGAGGAGAACACTCACGCTCGGTCTCGCTAGCTGCTGGTGTGTGCTGTAGCACCCAGCGCTCCCGAGCAAGAACTCAATACAAACCACAAAGCAGGAGTAGGGTTTTACGCATCCGTGCGGCCCGGACCTGGGTAAACTGCTCGTGTGCTTCGCCTCGATCCGCTCTTCGTGCGATCTCCGCCCCCGCCGAACCGAAAGGGGCTCGGTCCGCCGGTCCCATAGGTGCTCGTGGATCAGTTCCCCGACATCGAACCTGTTCCGGCAACCACCTTTTGTACAAGTCTTGCCGCTGTTGCATGTAATCCTTTGTACAAAGCCGGGCGCAGACCCCGTGCATAGATAAAGCTCATGTGCTCCGCACATCTTGTCAATTTCATGCTTTCTATTTTTCGCATGTGTTATCTGACACTTTGTGCAGCACCTACCCCCGGTAAGCAATAACGAGCCGTAAGGCTCCATATCTTTATTTTCTCCTCTTTCTTTTTCTCAAGGAAAGGAAGGTTCCCTCGCCCACAAGTTTGCCGGGGGGGAGGGATAAGATAATGGTATGGACCAGGCTTCGTTCAAGGAAGTTTCGCCTTACCGGGAAGCAAACAACAGAAAAGCTAAGTTGCCAAAGTTTGAGCAATCAGATTTTTTAAATTTTTAAGTTATCTTCCTTGAACGACCGTGCTTTGTATGGAAAACCTATGCGCGGAGGAACCAACTCGTAGCTAGTTGTGCCCTTACTTTGTTTTGAGTCCGCTCAACAACTTAAGTGAGCTGCGACTAGTTGCGACAAGGTTTCTTGTCGGTAACGGCACCGCCAGCAGGCTGCTGACGTCCCGCACTCAGCGCTCGCGGCTAAGGTGCCTGCGCCGGCAAGTTCCCTAAAAGCGTAGGTGAAAAACATACAAAGGAAGGAATCAAGTAAAGGAAATAACATTGCAATCGTTACCCAAAATAGAGTTATATTACAATGTAGCTTATCGCGGCTCTAACAGATTGTTCTCATAACATGACCAGCAGTGATAAGAAAAGAAGAAAACGGGCGGCCTAGTCTACGCGATCGCCCTCAATCCTCTTGATCCCGCTCACCTTGTCCACAATGGGTACGACAAGGGCCTTGAGCGCTTCCAGATCAGCATCCGGCGGCAGGGTCTTAAGGACGTTGGTGAGGTTGAGGCCCGGGTTGCGGAAGGCCACCTTCACCAACACCTTTTGAAGAGCTCCCGCGCAGATCTTGCACGACTCGTCGGCCAGCTGCTTTGGGATCTTCTCCCGGAGTCGCTGGAGGGTCGTCGCCACGCCTTTGAAGAACAAGGTGAGCTTGGCGCTGGGTTGGAGGTTCTCATCGGAGGGATACCCGAGATCCTCCATCCCCAGCTGCGCCAGCTCCCTGTCGACATCTGCGGCAGCATCCACGAGACCCTCCGTCCAGTGCTCCACATTCTCCCTAAAAGCGTTCTGGGCGGCAGCAGCACTCGCCAGCAGCGCCTTATCGGCCTTGATCTCCTCCTTCAAGGCCACCTCTTGCTCTCTGGCGCCGTCCAGCGTCTTGGTCAAAGTAGTCAGCTTCAACTCAAGATCTGTGTTGGAGTCCTTGGCGGCGCTAAGCTCCTTGCCCTTCTCGGCAAGACGGACCTGCAGCTCTCCAAAGCTGTAGGCGTCCTTCTCCCGCTCATGCTTGAGCGCGGCAAGTTCTTCACCGCTTGCCTTGAGATCGGCCTCCAGCCGCGCCACCTTCATCTCTAGCTCCTTCTTGGTGGCCTCGGCAGCTACGGCAGCATCCTCCGCCTGCTTAAGGGCTCCGCCAAATGTTTGCTCGTGCACAGTAAGCTCCTCCTCGTGGATGTCAAGATTAACCTTCCGCTGCGCCAGCTCGCCCTCCTGCGCAGACAGCTTCTCAGCGGCAAGCCGTTGTTGCTCTTCGACTTCAGCCTTCTCGAGGAGGAAGGCCTTCTGCTCCTCGGCGAGTTGCGCCCGCTCCTCTGCCAGGGACCGGAGAGCTTCCTGGTTAAGACCCCGGAGCTCCTTTGCGTGCTTCTCGATGTCCGCTCCCGCCCTCGCGACAAGCGCCTCTCGGGATTCCAGCTTGGCTTGCCGAGCGCGGTAGAGCGACACCAGCTTCCGCAGCAGCCGCTCCTCCTCAGGCTCACCGCTGCTGCTGCTCGGCGCATCAACCAGCGTCAGCCCAGGGGAGGCGAGCACCTCTCCATCAAAGTTTTCCCCTTCGACCGGCGCCCTGGAGCGTGACGCCCAGGGGAGGTTGATGAAGACGTTTTCGCCGGCCTTCAAGTAGACGCCTGGCTGGGGCTCTTCGGAGCCTGGCGCTGCGGCGACGGCGGAGGGATCGGCAGTCGGCGTAGCGCCTGGCGCTCCTGCGGCCTCAGGGCCGTCAGTGCGATCGCCAGACCCCTCGCCAGTTTCTGCGGCGGCAGCTTTGGCGGCCTCATCGCCGGCGGGATCATCAGCGCCGGCTGCTTCTTCGGTGGCAGCGGCGTCGTCGGCAGCAACCTCGGTCTCCATCGGCTCCGCAGCAGATGGATCTGACGGCCGGAAAAGGGAGAAAAGTTAAGCAAATATCCAAAAAGAAGATCAAAAGAAGAAGAACCCAAGGGAAGTTTTGAAGCGAGAGGATTACCTGCACCGGGTTCTGCAGTCGTAGTCTCCGCCGCCGGGGTGCCGCTGGTGCTGTCCCTTGCCGGAGAACTCTCCCTTGCCAGAGAACTCTCCCTTGCCGGAGAACACTCCCTTGGCGGTGTAGTCGAAGCAGATGGCTTGTCGGGGGCGGCCTCCGGGCGCTCCTGGTGAGGCTGCTCTGCTCCTACACAAACCAACAATCAGATGTCAGCAAAGAAAGAGCATCCATGCATGCCTAACAGCGGAAAGCAAACCTTATACTTACGATGAGGGCTGCTCTGGAGAATAGTTGCCGGGTCCGGCAAGGTGGTGTCCGGCAAGGTGGTCTCGGTGGGTTCGTCCTCGACGATAATCACCTCCCATCGACACGCCGGGACCTTGGCTCTCTTCACCGCTCTCTGGGCCAGAGTCCTAAAAAGGAATAAGTTCAGAGTAAAGCAAACGAGATACAAGACAAAACAGCAAGAATTGAAGAACTACAAGTACAGCAAAGAATCTTACTCTTCTTCTTCCTCGTCGGAGCTGAGCGCGGAGAAGTCGAAGTCCGGCTCACCTCCGGCGCGAGGAGGTGGAGAAGTAGGTTCCCTTGGCCGCTTGGCGGGAGCAGCGGCGGTGGTCCGAGACGACCCCGCTCCGGTTGCCGCCGCGGCGTGAGAAGCGGCAGGAGCAGAAGCGGTGGTCCGGGTGGACCCCGCTCCAGTTGCCGCAGCAGCGTGAGGTGCTCCTGCGGCAACGGTGCTTGCCGCGGTGGAGCATGTCGCGCGGCGCGGCGGCTGTCGACTCGCCTGCCGCTCTGCTATGTCCCCGGCCTTGCGGAGACGCCTTCTTGGTGGAGCTGGGGGCTCTGCTTGCGGCGAGCTTTCTGAAGATGAGGAGGAAGAGGAGTTGATCTCCAACGAGCCGCTCGTATCCTCGGCGGGCTCGCTCGACTCGAAGTCATGGCCGGCAAGCTCTTCCTCGCCGGCAAGCTCCTCTCGCTCGGCACGGCTTACCGCCTCTGCTGCCTCTGCCTCCTCCACGGTGAATCCAAACTCGCCCGCGGCTGCGGCTGCCGCCGCCTCTTCCAGCCTAGTGGCGATGCGTTTCATATCCGCATCGGTGGTGTCGCGAGTAAGGCTTTTCTTTTCGTCGGAGCGGACCGGCACTTCTACCAAGCCGTCAAAGAACTCCTGCACGACGTCGTCTGCAGGCTCTTGCCAAGTTGGGACAATTCCATGCGAGTCGCACAGCGGCATCATTGCACGGATGCGGTTGAGCAAGGAGTTGTTGCACAGCGGAACGACACCCTTCGGCAACCTGAACACTTCGTGATGTTGAGGGTCGTACTTGAACAGCTCCCGGAGCATTGCGTCAAGTTCCATCCAGGTGACGGCAATCTTCAGCCTATCGTCTTCCGGGGCCGCGTTGCTCCAATCGCTGTCGCGCGCTACTGGGGCTTGGCGCCGGGTGGTAAACGGCTGCGGGTTCTCCTCGACAATCCAGCACCAGTCTGCTCTCCATTCCTCCCACTTGCCGCGGAACTCTCCCTCCAGATAAGCTTCCTTCTTGCCGGCCCTCGAGATCCAGGCGATTCCGCTGGATAAAGGTTCTCCTCTCTCAACTCGGGGCATAAAGAAATGGCGAAAAAGGGCTACGTTTGGATGGACTCCGACAAAGTTTTCGCAGAGATGTGCGAAAACTGCCATGGTCAGAACGGCATTGGGGGTGAATTCAAGGAGGCGGAACCCGTAGGTGTTCATAATATCGCAGAAAAACTCAGAGAAAGGCGGGCAGAGCCCGCAGTAGATGAACAAGGCGAAGAAGGGATATCCATTTGGAGCCATTTTCCAAGCGACGGCTGGAAGTACCTTCGTGCGCGGATGCGCTCGCGTCTTCCTCGACCAAAAGAGGTAGTAATACTCCCTCAGCTCCCTCGCGGCGAGCTTGGGGGGGAAGATTGCCCGCTCCTTTCGCAGCGCCGCGAGCCGCTGCGCCTCGGTCGACTTCACAACCTTCCCTGTGTCGGCTTTCGGAGCCATGGCGGAAGTGGTGGGGGAGGTCGACGGCGTTGGTGGTGCTGGTGGCGATGGGGGGCAGGGCGCTGCTCTCTTTCAGCTTTAGGAAGAAGGGGGAGCGGCGGAGGTTTCCGAAATTGAAATAGCAAACCGGCGAGTGGGCGAACTGCCCCTGTTTCCCCTGCTTATAAGGAGGGAGGGGGCGGACGTTCCGTCTTTCCGAATAAAGAAACCACCCACGATCTCTCCCACGACGCCGCATTCAACGCGCGTCGTTCGGGGAGGGCGCGGTGGATACGGAGAGAGATACGGCGTAACCCAGGCCGCGCGTGCCCGTGCCCTGTTTTGGGCCTGGCCCAACAGCGCTCGGCACCGTGTATGGCCCAGGCCCGGGGGCTCCTGTCGGTGTACTAGAGTAGGGGTACCCTAGTATCCCGAACTTGTGCACGGGCAGTCGCAGCATCCCGTGGCAAGGCTTGCCGGGTGACCGCCAAGGTCCTCCGTGGTTCCTTTGGAGCCATTCAAGAACAAAGTATTCAAGCCAAGGAGACAAGGCCCCGGCAAGAGGAGCTTGCCGGGAAGGCCACTCAAGGCACAAGACCCCGGCAAGAGGAGCTTGTCGGGAAGGCCAACCAAGGCATCTCAAGGAACTTGCCGCGACGCGCCACACGTCCCGGCAAGGCCCGGTGAGCGACGAGCTCCCGGACGCGACAAGACAACGACCGCGGCAAGGCGCTTGCCGCGGCAAGCTACCACTCTGTACCCGCGCTCCAGCACATCCACCAACGTGTCGCTCTGGGACCATTCCAGGCGTACGTGGCGGGAGGCTGTGCAGCCAGCGGTGCGCGGTGGCAAGCGGTGCTGACAAGATTGCCATCGTGGCGAGCGATGGCGTCCCTGACGGTCCCTTTTGCACTATTTGGGCGACACAGACGGGCATTTAATGCCCTTGTCCCCTGCCGTCAGGGTTAGGTATGATACACTGTACAGGTAGTTGTACCAACCGCAACACCTTTCCATTTTTACCCTTGTCTACGTTGCCACCTGTCGGTGACCCCTTGAGCATATAAAAGGAGGCCCATGCGCAACGTAGAGAGGGGAGGAGAACACTCACGCTCGGTCTCGCTAGCTGCTGGTGTGTACTGTAGCACCCAGCGCTCCCGAGCAAGAACTCAATACAAACCACAAAGCAAGAGTAGGGTTTTACGCATCCGTGCGGCCCGAACCTGGGTAAACTGCTCGTGTGCTTCGCCTCGATCCGCTCTTCGTGCGATCTCCGCCCCCCGCCGAACCGAAAGGGGCTCGGTCCGCCGGTCCCATAGGTGCTCGTGGATCAGTTCCCCGACAGTAGCCCTCTAGCACCAACCATTCGCCCTCGGAGAGCCTGAGTGCTCGGGATCGACCGGAGCTCCGCCGCGTCGGGCAACCGGAGATCACGCAGTACAGGCCGCCCTAGCTCCTCCTTTTGCTCGATCTAGCTCCGCAACACTCCACTGATGCTTTCCCCTCTCTTCCCCCTCTCTGCAGCTGTCGGAATCGAGCTAGCCAGCACCGTCCCGACGTTCCTCCGCCGTCCCACCTCGCCGCCGACGACCCAGGCCTCTTCGGCGGGCCGCACCACCACCACTGGAACGGCGACTCACTGCTGAGCCCGTTCCTGCCCTCCATTTGCCCCGCCGTGCCCGGAATCGCCGCCGGTGAGCTCGCCGTCGCTTTGGCCGTGAGGTTGAAGATGACAGGCGGGCCCCACCTGTCATCCTCACCGCTCTCTCTCTCCCCTCGCAGCCACTGACCGCCGGGCCCCGCCCGTCAGGTTTGAAAACCTGGCGCGCGCGCGCTGGCTCCCGTGCGGCTGGGCTATTTGCCCTGGGCCGTGCACTGTGGCCGCTCTGGCCCCGTGGCACAGGGCCATTTCATTTTATTCTTTCTGTGATTAATTCAATTAATTTCACAGAAATAAATATTTATCCAAATGAATTAATTCCAACTCCTAAAATCTTGTAATATTCCAACCTATTTAATGGTGTCACTTTCACACATATCCATGAACCTTTACTGTTCTGTTCAAATTTAAATTCAAATTTGGACATTAAAACTCCTGTTCAAAAATCCTTAGATCCCATTCTGTAACTCCAAAACTCCAACTAAGAATTTTTGCCATCTTAGTTTTCCCTCTAGTATTTAACAAAAATAAGTTGACATTTTTCTGAGCACTTTGATTTTTCTGTTTTCATCGTGGTCTTATTTTCCCGTTGATATTTTGCGACGTATAAATACCGTATTTGACGAAGTTGCTGAAGAAGAAGGTGGAGAAGGATTTGAAGACTTCGAAGACCAAGCCAATCCGGGCAAGCAGCCCTTTGACCATGATACACTTGTGTTCTTCGGAACCCGTTTGTTCCCGAATACATGATGATAAGAGTTATGGTGGTGACCTAGTTAAGAACCACCACATGATGCATGCTTACTCATGATCTTGCTATGTGCTAGATGCAATGCATATGGTTAGTAGTGATGCTTAGAGATGCATGTGTGCCATGAAACCTTCGTGGTTGAAATCTTTTCATAAACCCCATCGGGTGCCCCTAATGCCCGAGGGTGATGTTGAGTTAGGTCATCACTTGAGGAAGAAGTGATGTGCCGGTAAAAATCTTGTGCATGGGTGAAAGGATGGATTAGATTTATGTGTGACTACCGTCCCAACCAAATTATGTGCAACCACTCTACCCCTTATGGGACGGGGCGTTATTGATTACTTAGGTCGATACTAGCATGGTGCTCGCATTACTAGTGACGGGAAGACTTGAGGTCTTTCCCGGGACGGGGTCGTGCTTGGATAGACGACCATGACTGTTTTCACAGGGCACCGGACACACCGTTGGTCCCTTCGTGTACGCGTGACATTGAAAATAGGGCAAGTCCCGTGATCTATTGTTCGTACTCGAGGGCCGTGTACCAACGAGTGGACTCTATGTTAGTGTCGTCTAAGGAAAGATAATGACCGGGTGCTTCCCCCGAGTACTTGAGGTACTGCGGGATCGTGGATGACACGAAAGCTTCCCGGATCTTGTGGGTAAAGTGCGCAACCTCTGCAGAGTGTAAAACTATTCGAATAGCCGTGTCCACGGTCATGGACAGTTGGGTGGTGCTACTTAAATTATGTCCAGAATTTTACCGCATCGGTGAAAGTATGTGTGTGATGAGTCAAGGTGGTGACTTGACTCGGTGAGTTGAATCATATTCATGTTGATATCGGTAACCTGTCCTCGTGGTTACGCGAAGTTATCGATGCATATACTTGATAATAGAATATTTATTCTAGCCATTGCTAGATTGCTCATTACTGTTCAGTTGCATTGTTACTTTGAACCAAATCATGGGTTGCTTGCGAGTACATTCAAAGTACTCATTGGCTTGCCACTGGTTATTTAATTGGCCAGGCATGGAGGAACAGGAATATGAAGAAGAGTTCTATGGAGACGAACATGCGAACTAGGACGCTATCCCAGTCAGAATGCCTGTAGGGTAAAGGCAGATGGCATGGGCTGTACTTATCATCGAAGACTTCCGCTATTAGAATTAATTGCTATTCAGCCCTTGAGGCTCTATCTATGTAAGACTTGGCCATAATGGCCTTAATTTGTATAAGACGGTATGTATGGATGTAAGACTCTTGTTATTCAGCTTTTGTGTGTTCAGTGAGCATTGATCTCTGGGATCACTGTACACGTGCATTCGATGATCTCAACTTCTAAGTCGGGGTCCCCACAGAGCTGGTATCAGAGCCATCCTGACTGTAGGAAGCCTTAGTTAGCTTGGGCATTAGTTAGATGAGACCCCTTTTTCAAAAACCTTCTGAACCTCTCTTCTTTTCTAAACCTGAGATTTCATCAGCTTATTAACCCCTCCTATTCAACCTTTGTAGATGGACGATGTACCTGAAGAGCACCTGACCACTGGGTTTCCCTTGCTTCTCGAGGATAGCCTCCAGGAGTGCCAGTTTCACCGAGCGCCCATCCTCACCTACCTTGAGCATTAGGTTAGCGACACTGAGGTGGGGTGCCACGTGGAAGTGATCGTGAAGGCAAACGATCCTCCCACAAGTTGGTTCTTCGAGGGACCCCAGATGGCAACACTACCTCTTGCTGTCGAGGCTGCTGCACTCAAGGCACTAACCCGTCTCCGCGAGCTTCTTCCGGAGATGGCAGCCAAGATGACAACCCGCTTCTTGCCTTACCGGAAGGAAGGTGAAGATGAAAGCAGCGCACTAGCCCCTCCATTGAAGGAAGGACTCTCGCTTCGATTCCAGACCTACTTCAGTCTATGTGCCGACAGTTTGGCACAAGACTTGGCCTTTGAATCAATGAAGCTCCGAGAAGAACTTCACAAGACCAAGGCACTTCTTCGTCGAGCTCAAGAGAAGACAAATAGGATCAAGAAAGAAGGAGCGCCATCCGGACAGTCCGCTATTGCATACCGAGGCGGAAGGCCCTCCGGGGAAGTATCTTCCAAGAATGAAGAACCACCTCGGCGACGCCGTATGACGGCAAGGGAATATCGCAAGCTTTTTCCTGCACCACCGACGAAGCACCGTCGTATCCAACTCCTCCACACCCCCACACCCTCAAGTGACAAGGGGGCCCAGACAGATGAAGACAAGGAGGAAGACCCCGAAGAGCCGGAATACGCGACCGAGCATTCCGCCGCTTAGGCATTATTCGCTACTCGAATATGCCAGTTTGTGACCTCTACGGTAGGATAGGTCGTGTAACCCCTATGCGCAGTCGAGTCCTTGTATGGTTCATATGAAACCATCTAGTGTTTGCTTTTGATATGTTTGGATGTATGTCGTATTCTTCCTTTGGGAATATGTAAACAACTGCATCACCCGCTTGGATTTTAATGAATGTGTTTGGCCTTTCGGCCCTTGCATGATTTGATTAGTGTCACACCCACCCCCTTACTAGGCACCCATCTATCTTGCTTTCCCTCTTCCAAGTCATGAGACCTATTACCGCTCCAACAGGATGCCTGTTGTAACTCGTATTGGTACCTCTACCCAGCAGCCTGAAGCCGGAGCATCCGCTCAGTCAGAGGCAGGCCACGACCAAACCAACGACCAAGCTCCACCACCACCACCTCCTCCGAACATGGACATGGCTCAGCTTCTCCAAGCTTTCCGAGAGGAACGCCAAGCCAACACCGTAGCCCTTCAGTTGATCGCTCAAGCTTTCACCAACAACCGCCAGCCGGCGGGGAATGGCAATGGACGTTCCACGTTGGCAGAGTTCAAGAAGCATGCACCGCCAACTTTCATCGAGACTGTTGAACCCCTGGATGCAGACGACTGGGTCCGCACCATCGAGGACTTGCTGGAACTAGTCGGATGCACCCAAGACCGCGAGAAGGTGGCTTATGCAGCCCACTGCCTCAGGGGGACTGCTAGAGCTTGGTGGGATGGATTCAAGGTCATGCATGCTGGACAAGACATCACTTGGGCCAACTTCAAGGCAGAATTCCGCAAAGCCCACATTCCTTCCGGGATCATGGCTATCAAAAAGCGTGAGTTCCGAGCCCTGAAACAAGGAAGTGGCACTGTCAAGGAGTACATGCAGAAGTTCAGTGTTCTGTCAAGGTATGCCCCTGAAGATGCCAGCACTGATGCAGCAAAAAGGGAGCGCTTCATGGAAGGCCTCAATCAGACTCTGCAATACTCGCTTGTCGTGTGCGACTGCCCAACCTTCCCTGACCTGGTGAACAAAGCACTCATGCTTGAAGACAAGCGGTGTATTCTGGAAGACACTCGCAAGCGCAAGATGGTCAGCAAGGGAAGTTCCAGCAACCAGAAGCCTCGTCTGTGGCAGTCAGCCCCGGCCAAGCCAACCTTTCAGCAACCAAGAGCTCCTGCACCTCGCACCAACTATCAGCCTCAGCAGTATGCCAACCCAAGGCCAGCTTTCAACCCCAATAACAGTGGCGGCAACAAGATCATCAATCCAAATCAAGTCACTTGCTTTGGATGTGGTCAGTCAGGACACATCTCAAGGGTGTGCCCCAACAAGAAGCATGATGCCCCGCGCCCCAATGCGCAGAACCCAGGACAAGGCCGCGGGATGCCACTAAGGAACCTAGCTCCTCGCAACCCGCCTAACCATGGGAAGGGGCGTGTAAATCACGTCACTGCTGAAGAAGCCCAGGAAGACCCGGACGTCGTGCTGGGTACGTTCCTTGTCAACTCAGCACCTGCAACTGTCTTGTTTGATTCTGGAGCCACGCATTCATTTTTCACTCAAAGATTTGCATTAAAAAGTGGCATGGCCCCTACACCCCTGAATAACCCCATGGTGGTACAAACCCCCGGAGCAGAGATGAGAGCCAAGATAGGCTGTAAAGGAGTCAGTATTACCATTAACGGTGTAGACTTCCTAGCAGACCTTATCATCCTAAGATCTGGTGGCATGGGATGAAAAGAGAGATTGCAAACTATGTTGCAAAGTGTGATGTATGCCAAAGGGTCAAGGCTGAATATCAGCGACCCGCTGGATTGCTCCAACCACTCAAGGTTCCTGAGTGGAAGTGGGATAAAATCGGAATGGACTTCATCACTGGATTACCAAGGTCAAATAGAGGACATGACTCCATCTAGGTCATAGTCGACCATTTGACCAAGGTGGCCCATTTCATTCCTGTCAAAACTACTTATGATGGCAACCGGCTGGCAGCTCTCTACATCGACAGAATCGTAAGCCTTCACGGCATTCCCAAGGAGATTGTGTCAGATCGAGGAACCCAGCTCACCTCAAGGTTCTGGAAGAAGTTCCAAGAAGCCTTGGGAACCAAGTTATCTTTCAGCACAGCTTTTCACCCATAGACCGGAGGTCAGACAGAACCAGTAAATCAAATTCTCGAAGACATGCTCCGAGCCTATGTCTTGGCATATGGAGCCAAGTGGGAAGATTGTCTCCCTTTTGCCGAGTTCTCCTATAACAACAGTTATCAGTCGAGCCTTCAGATGGCACCATTTGAGGTGTTGTACGGACTCAGATGTCGCACACCCCTCAACTGGTCAGAGACTGGAGAAGGGCTAGTCTTTGGACCGGATATTCTCCGCGAAGCAGAAGAGCAAGTCCAACTAGTCAGAGAACGTTTCAAGGCAGCCAAGTCAAGGCAGAAGAGTTATGCTGACACTCACCGTCGGGACATGAGTTTCCATGTCGGGGACCATGTGTACCTGCGGGTAACTCCTTTGAAGGGAACCAAGCGTTTCCACGTCAAGGGGAAGCTCGCACCAAGGTTCATTGGACCCTTTGAGATCACTGCACGACGAGGAGAAGTGGCTTACCAGTTGGAACTACCACCTGAGCTATCCGATGTGCACAATGTATTCCATGTGTCACAACTCCGGAAATGTCTCCAAGTTCCGGACAAGCCTGATCTCTACAAGGATGTTGATCACCAAGCCATTGATCTCCAGCCTGATTTGACCTACCGCGAGAAGCCCATTCGCATTCTGGATGAAGCAGAACGGCGAACGCGAAGCCGCACCATCAAGTACTTCAAGGTCCAATGGAGCAACCACACTGAAGCAGAAGCAACCTGGGAACGTGAAGACTATCATAGATCCGAGTTTCCCGATCTCTTCTAAGACCTAGTTTAGGAATCTCGGGGACGAGATTCTTGTAAGGGGGTAGGTCTGTCACACCCTGCATTTTGTAACATGTTATTTGCATCTATGAAGCATAAAAATTTGGACCAGCAAATTTTTTTGGCATCATTTGGCTTTTATTTGGATTTGAGTTTTCCTTCATATGTTTTTCATGTGCTCATTAAAGTCAACTATTACCTCTTGTAGAATTCATCTCCATACCTAGAACTTCTGCCCAATGATCATGCCAAGTGTTATATAATAGTATATTTTCTTATAAAATTAATTTGGCCAAAATGTATTTTTAAAAATTAGTATTCCAAAAACCCCTGAATTGAGGTTTGCACTTCAAGTGCTTGATTTAGGGTGAGAAAATTTCTTCAAAAAGTTTATTTGAGACCTAGTAGTCATAGGACTCCTAGAAACCACAAAAGTATAATTTTAAAAGTTATTTTCCTATTTTATTTAAAAGCTTTTTCTTAAGGCCAGAAATAGTCTTTAATAGGGAAAAAATATTTAAGTATTTCAAAAATATTTGCCAAAATTCAGGGAGACTCATAGGACATATATTGTCCATATATAAGAGTTTCAACACTTGGTCATATTCAAAATAATGGGCTAATCCCTCTAAAACTCTTTCTGGATATTTCAAGCTTTTGAAATACTTACAAAGGAAATATTCTCCAAAAATTCCAGGTAAATTCTATCATGTCATATATGACATATTTGATGATCTTGCCAAGTCCCATGCCTTGGGAAGCACTATAACACCCTCAAAACCCTTCAAAATCATTTTGTCCATATTTGAAGTTTGAGCAACTTTACATTGCCAAACTTGTCCAAATGCTCTCAAACTTGGTGCACATTCTAGAAAGGCCTAATAAGGCATCTAGACCAAATGGCACAAGATTTGGAGTAGGGTAACTTGATCAGATTACCCCAAAACCATTTCTGTTCAAATGCAAATTTGAACAACTTTACATTACCAACTTTTTACCTGGAGCTTCAAACTTTGTGAGCATGATCAATACCCCAAATGATGAAACTACACCAAGTGGTGCATCAAGGGGAGATGATTAGCTTGACTCAAACAAGATGAAGCCATTTCTGTTGTTTTCTAGGGTTCACCAAAGTTACATTGGCTAGTTTCTTCAAATGAGCCCAAATTTGGTGAAACACCCTATTTCCTTATGATATTCAATCCTGTTAAGTGTCATGGCAAGTGGAGATCATTTGCTTGACCAAAACATGATCAAACACCTTTTGCTATTTTACCAAAACTACCATCTTGACCCCTTTTACTATTTACTTTTGCCTCAACTTTCTACCACAGCTTCATATAGTTACAATCTACCTCCAGTAACTCCCCCATGTCCACAGCTCCATGATTGAGGGGTGAAAACCCCAATTCACCTTGCTGGACAGCCAAGTTCTACCTAGTTACCAGCTTCATCCCTCTCTCACTGCACCTCCAGAGCATCCAAGGCCACACCAGAGTTGCTTACGTCGCCCTGGACCCCCTAGACACGGTGGACATGCCCAGGGAGCCAATGGCATGCCATGGCATGCGATAAGCTCGCTCCAGAGCGCGCTACAGTGCGCACCCGCACTGTAGCTTCGCCCAATCCAGCGCAGCCGACCACCTCGTGCTCCCCCCTCGCGCCAGTCGATGCACCTCGACGTCTGCGACCTCCCCGGCGATGTCCCCCTCCTCCTCCGCCCTCCAACGGCCGCCCTCGCGCGCGCGCTGGCCGCCCGCAACCTCCACTCGTCGGCCTCACACGCGCACGCCTTCTGGAGCCTTCCCCGCTCCTCCTCTCCCCTCAACTAGGCGTAGAACTCGTCCATGATCCTCTCCGACTCGAACACGAGCGCCTGCACGGCCTCTGGCCTCGTCTACAACCTCGCCGGCGCACGAGTCCACGGTGGACCGGGGCGTGGCTATATGAGCACGCCCTGAGCCTCCCCAACGGCACTCAGCTCCTCCTCACACTCCCAGTAGCCCTTCAGCACCAACCATTCGCCCTCGGAGAGCCTCAGTGCTCGGGATCGACCGGAGCTCCGCCGCGTCGGGCAACCGGAGATCTCGCAGTACAGGCCGCCCTAGCTCCTCCTTTTTGCTCGATCTAGCTCCACAGCACTCCACTGATGCTTTCCCCTCTCTTCCCCCTCTCTGCAGCTGCCGGAATCGAGCTAGCCAGCACCCTCCCGACGTTCCTCCGCCGTCCCACCTCGCCGCCGACGAACCAGGCCTCTCCGACGGGCCGCACCAACACCACTGGAACGGCGACTCACTGCTGAGCCCGTTCCTGCCCTCCATTTGCCCCGCCGTGCCCGAAATCGCCGCCGGTGAGCTCGCCGTCGCTTTGGCCGTGAGGTTGAAGATGACAGGCAGGCCCCGCCTATCATCCTCACCGCTCTCTCTCTCCCCTCGCAGCCACTGAGCGCCGGGCCCCGCCCGTCAGGTTTGAAAACCTGGCGCGCGCGCGCTGGCTCCCGTGCGGCTGGGCTATTTGCCCTGGGACGTGCACTGTGGCCGCTCTGGCCCAGTGGCACAGGGCCATTTCTTTTTATTCTTTCTATGATTAATTCAATTAATTTCTTAGAAATAAATATTTGTCCAAATGAATTAATTCCAACTCCTAAAATCTTGTAATATTCCAACCTATTTAATGGTGTCACTTTCACACATATCCATGAACCTTTACTGTTCTGTTCAAATTTAAATTCAAATTTGGACATTAAAACTCCTGTTCAAAAATCCTTAGATCCCATTCTGTAACTCCAAAACTCCAACTAAGAATTTTTGCCATCTTAGTTTTCCCTCTAGTATTTAACAAAAATAAGTTGACATTTTTCTGAGCACTTTGATTTTTCTGTTTTCATCGTGGTCTTATTTTCCCGTTGATATTTTGCGACGTATAGATACCGTATTTGATGAAGTTGCTGAAGAAGAAGGTGGAGAAGGATTTGAAGACTTCGAAGACCAAGCCAATCCAGGCAAGCAACCCTTTGACCATGATACACTTGTGTTCTTCGGAACCCGTTTGTTCGAATACATGATGATAAGAGGTATGGTGGTGACCTAGTTAAGAACCACCACATGATGCATGCTTACTCATGATCTTGCTATGTGCTAGATGCAATGCATATGGTTAGTAGTGATGCTTAGAGATGCATGTGTGCCATGAAACCTTCGTGGTTGAAATCTTTTCATAAACCCCATCGGGTGCCCCTAATGCCCGTGGGTGATGTTGAGTTAGGTCATCACTTGAGGAAGAAGTGATGTGCCGGTAAAAATCTTGTGCATGGGTGAAAGGATGGATTAGATTTATGTGTGACTACCGTCCCAACCAAATTATGTGCAACCACTCTACCCCTTATGGGACGGGGCGTTATTGATTACTTAGGTCGATACTAGCATGGTGCTCGCATTACTAGTGACGGGAAGACTTGAGGTCTTTCCCAGGACGGGGTCGTGCTTGGATAGACGACCATGACTGTTTTCACAGGGCACCGGACACACCGTTGGTCCCTTCGTGTACGCGTGACATTGAAAATAGGGCAAGTCACATGATCTATTGTTCGTACTCGAGGGCCATGTACCAACGAGTGGACTCTATGTTAGTGTCGTCTAAGGAAAGATAATGACCGGGTGCTTCCCCGAGTACTTGAGGTACTACGGGATCGTGGATGACACGAAAGCTTCCCGGATCTTGTGGGTAAAGTGCGCAACCTCTGCAGAGTGTAAAACTATTCGAATAGCCGTGTCCACGGTCATGGACAGTTGGGTGGTGCTACTTAAACTATGTCCAGAATTTTACCGCATCGGTGAAAGTATGTGTGTGATGAGTCAAGGTGGTGACTTGACTCGGTGAGTTGAATCATATTCATGTTGATATCGGTAACCTGTCCTCGTGGTTACGCGAAGTTATCGATGCATATACTTGATGGTAGAATATTTATTCTAGCCATTGCTAGATTGCTCATTACTGTTCAGCTGCATTGTTACTTTGAACCAAATCATGGGTTGCTTGCGAGTACATTCAAAGTACTCATTGGCTTGCCACTGGTTATTTAATTGGCCAGGCATGGAGGAAGAGTTCTATGGAGACAAACATGCGAAGTAGGACGCTATCCCAGTTAGAATGCCTGTAGGGTTAAGGCAGATGGCATGGGTTCTACTTATCATCGAAGACTTCCGCTATTTGAGTTAATTGATATTCAGCCCTTGAGGCTCTATCTATGTAAGACTTGGCCATAATGGCCTTAATTTGTATAAGATGGTATGTATGGATGTAAGACTCTTGTTATTCAGCTTTTGTGTGTTCAGTGAGCATTGATCTCTGGGATCACTGTACACGTGCATTCGGTGATCTCAACTTCTAAGTCGGGGTCCCCACAGAGCTGGTATCAGAGCCATCCTAACTGTAGGAAGCCTTAGTTAGCATGGGCGTTAATTCGATGAGACCCCTTTTTCAAAAACCTTCTGAACCTCTCTTCTTTTCTAAACCTGAGATTTCATCAGCTTATTAACCCCTCCTATTCAACCTTTGTAGATGGCCGATGTACCTGAAGAGCACCTGACCACTGGGTTTCCCTTGCTTCTCGAGGATAGCCTCCAGGAGTGCCAGTTCCACCGAGCGCCCATCCTGACCTACCTTGAGCATTAGGTTAGCGACACTGAGGTGGGGTGCCACGTGGAAGTGATCGTGAAGGCAAACGATCCTCCCACAAGTTGGTTCTTCGAGGGACCCCAGATGGCAACACTACATCTCGCTGTCGAGGCTGTTGCACTCAAGGCACTAACCCGTCTCCGCGAGCTTCTTCCGGAGATGGCAGCCAAGATGACAACCCGCTTCTTGCCTTACGGAAGGAAGGTGAAGATGAAAGCAGCTCACTAGCCCCTCCACTGAAGGAAGGACTCTCGCTTCGATTCCAGACCTACTTCAGTCTATGTGCCGACAGTTTGGCACAAGACTTGGCCTTGGAATCAATGAAGCTCCGAGAAGAACTTCACAAGACCAAGGCACTTCTTCGTCGAGCTCAAGAGAAGACAAATAGGATCAAGAAAGAAGGAGCGCCATCCGGACAGTCCGCTATCGCATACCGAGGCGGAAGGCCCTCCGGGGAAGTATCTTCCAAGAATGAAGAACCACCTCGGCGACGCCGTATGACGGCAAGGGAATATCGCAAGCTTTTTCCTGCACCACCGACGAAGCACCGTCGTATCCAATTCCTCCACTCCCCGACACCCTCAAGTGACAAGGGGGCCCAGACAGATGAAGACAAGGAGGAAGACCCCGAAGAGCCGGAATACACGATCGAGCATTCCGCCGCTTAGGCATTATTCGCTACTCGAATATGCCAGTTTGTGACCTCTACGGTAGGATAGGTCGTGTAACCCCTATGCGCGGTCGAGTCCTTGTATGGTTCATATGAAACCATCTAGTGTTTGCTTTTGATATGTTTGGATGTATGTCGTATTCTTCCTTCGGGAATATGTAAACGACTGCATCACCCGCTTGGATTTTAATGAATGTGTTTGGCCTTTCGGCCCTTGCATGATTTGATTAGTGTGACACCCACCCCCTTACTAGGCACCCATCTATCTTGCTTTCCCTCTTCCAAGTCATGAGACCTTTTACCGCTCCAACAGGATGCCTGTTGTAACTCGTACTGGTACCTCTACCCAGCATCCTGAAGCCGGAGCATCCGCTCAGTCAGAGGCAGGCCACGACCAAGCTCCACCACCACCACCTCCTCCGAACATGGACATGGCTCAGCTTCTCCAAGCTTTCCGAGAGGAACGCCAAGCCAACACCGTAGCCCTTCAGTTGATCGCTCAAGCTGTCACCAACAACCGCCATCCGGCGGGGAATGGCAATGGACATTCCACGTTGGCAGAGTTCAAGAAGCATGCACCGCCAACTTTCATCGAGACTGCTGAACCCCTGGATGCAGACGACTGGGTCCGCACCATCGAGGACTTGTTGGAACTAGTTGGATGCACCCAAGACCACGAGAAGGTGGCTTATGCAGCCCACTGCCTTGGGGGGACTGCTAGAGCTTGGTGGGATGGATTCAAGGTCATGCATGCTGGACAAGACATCACTTGGGCCAACTTCAAGGAAGAATTCCGCAAAGCCCACATTCCTTTCGGGATCATGGCTATCAAAAAGCGTGAGTTCCGAGCCCTGAAACAAGGAAGTGGCACTGTCAAGGAGTACATGCATAAGTTCAGTGTTCTGTCAAGGTATGCCCCTGAAGATGTCAGCACTGATGTTGCAAAAAGGGAGCGCTTCATGGAAGGCCTCAATCAGACTCTGCAATACTCGCTTGTCGTGTGCGACTGCCCAACCTTCCCTGACCTGGTGAACAAAGCACCCATGCTTGAAGACAAGCGGCGTGCTCTGGAAGACACTCGCAAGCGCAAGATGGTCAGCAAGGGAAGTTCCAGCAACCAGAAGTCTCGTCTGTGGCAGGCAGCCCCGGCCAAGCCAACCTTTCAGCAACCAAGAGCTCCTGCACCTCGCACCAACTATCAGCCTCAGCAGTATGCCAACCCAAGGCCAGCTTTCAACCCCAATAACAGTGGCGGCAACAAGATCATCAATCCAAATCAAGTCACTTGCTTTGGATGTGGTCAGTCAGGACACATCTCAAGGGTGTGCCCCAACAAGAAGCCTGATGCCCCGCGCCCCAATGCGTAGAACCCAGGACAAGGCCGCGGGATGCCACTAAGGAACCCAGCTCCTCGCAACCCGCCTAACCATGGGAAGGGGCGTGTGAATCACGTCACTGCTGAAGAAGCCCAGGAAGACCCGGACGTCGTGCTGGGTACGTTCCTTGTCAACTCAGCACCTGCAACTGTCTTGTTTGATTCTGGAGCCACGCATTCATTTGTCACTCAAAGATTTGCATTAAAAAGTGGCATGGCCCCTACACCCCTGAATAACCCCATGGTGGTACAAACCCCCGGAGTAGAGATGAGAGCCAAGATAGGCTGTAAAGGAGTCAGTATTATTCCAACTCCTAAAATCTTGTAATATTCCAACCTATTTAATGGTGTCACTTTCACACATATCCATGAACCTTTACTGTTCTGTTCAAATTTGAATTCAAATTTGGACATTAAAACTCCTGTTCAAAAATCCTTAGATCCCATTCTGTAACTCCAAAACTCCAACTAAGAATTTTTGCCATCTTAGTTTTCCCTCTAGTATTTAACAAAAATAAGTTGACATTTTTCTGAGCACTTTGATTTTTCTGTTTTCATCGTGGTCTTATTTTCCCGTTGATATTTTGCGACGTATAGATACCGTATTTGACGAAGTTGGTGAAGAAGAAGGTGGAGAAGGATTTGAAGACTTCGAAGACCAAGCCAATCCAGGCAAGCAACCCTTTGACCATGATACACTTGTGTTCTTCGGAACCCGTTTGTTTCCGAATACATGATGATAAGAGTTATGGTGGTGACCTAGTTAAGAACCACCACATGATGCATGCTTACTCATGATCTTGCTATGTGCTAGATGCAATGCATATGGTTAGTAGTGATGCTTAGAGATGCATGTGTGCCATGAAACCTTCGTGGTTGAAATCTTTTCATAAACCCCATCGGGTGCCCCTAATGCCCGTGGGTGATGTTGAGTTAGGTCATCACTTGAGGAAGAAGTGATGTGCCGGTAAAAATCTTGTGCATGGGTGAAAGGATGGATTAGATTTATGTGTGACTACCATCCCAACCAAATTATGTGCAACCACTCTACCCCTTATGGGACGGGGCGTTATTGATTACTTAGGTCGATACTAGCATAGTGCCCGCATTACTAGTGACGGGAAGACTTCAGGTCTTTCCCGGGACGGGGTCGTGCTTGGATAGACGACCATGACTGTTTTCACAGGGCACCGGACACATCGTTGGTCCCTTTGTGTATGCGTGACATTGAAAATAGGGCAAGTACCATGATCTATTGTTCGTACTCGAGGGCCGTGTACCAACGAGTGGACTCTATGTTAGTGTCGTCTACGGAAAGATAATGACCGGGTGCTTCCCCCGAGTACTTGAGGTACTGCGGGATCGTGGATGACACGAAAGCTTCCCGGATCTTGTGGGTAAAGTGCGCAACCTCTGCAGAGTGTAAAACTATTCGAATAGCCGTGTCCACGGTCATGGACAGTTGGGTGGTGCTACTTAAACTATGTCCAGAATTTTACCGCATCGGTGAAAGTATGTGTGTGATGAGTCAAGGTGGTGACTTGACTCGGTGAGTTGAATCATATTCATGTTGATATCGGTAACCTGTCCTCGTGGTTACGCGAAGTTATCGATGCATATACTTGATGGTAGAATATTTATTCTAGCCATTGCTAGATTGCTCATTACTGTTCAGTTGCATTGTTACTTTGAACCAAATCATGGGTTGCTTGCGAGTACATTCTAAGTACTCATTGGCTTGCCACTGGTTATTTAATTGGCCAGGCATGGAGGAACAGGAATATGAAGAAGAGTTCTATGGAGACGAACATGCGAACTAGGACGCTATCCCAGTCAGAATGCCTGTAGGGTTAAGGCAGATGGCATGGGTTCTACTTATCATCGAAGACTTCCGCTATTTGAGTTAATTGCTATTCAGCCCTTGAGGCTCTATCTATGTAAGACTTGGCCATAATGGCCTTAATTTGTATAAGACGGTATGTATGGATGTAAGACTCTTGTTATTCAGCTTCTGTGTGCTCAGTGAGCATTGATCTCTGGGATCACTGTACACGTGCATTCAGTGATCTCGACTTCTAAGTCGGGGTCCCCACAGCCACCATGCATATTTTTTCATACATGTCACTCTTGTTTCATTGTACATCCCAGTACACCACCGGAGGCATTCAGATAGAGTCATACTTTGTTGTAATATCAAGTTGTAATATCGAGTTGTAATGAAAGTGTGATGATCATCATTATTACAACATTGTCCCATGGGAGGAAAGGCTAAATCAATAAAGCCCCTCCACAAAAAAAAATATAAAAAAAGGCCAAAGAAAAAAAGGCCCAAAAAAAGGGACAATTGCTACTATCTTTTTTTTCCACACTTGTGCTTCAAAGTAGCACCATGTTCTTCATTGTAGAGAGTCGCATGCTTAGTCACTTTTTTATACTAGTGGGAATTTTCGTTATAGAACTTGGCTTGTATATTCCAACAATGGCCTTCCTCAAATGCCCTAGGTCTTCGTGAGCAAGCAAGTTGGATGCACACCCACTATTTTCTTTTGTTGAGCTTTCATACATACTTAGCTCTAGTGCATCCGTTGCATGGCAATCCCTACTCACTCACATTGATATCTATTGATGGGCATCTCCATAGCCCGTTGATACGCCTAGTTGATGTGAGACTATCTCCCTCCTTTTTGTCTTCTCCACAACCACCTCTCTATTCCACCCATAGTGCTATGTCCATGGCTCACGCTCATGTATTGCGTGAAAGTTGACAAGTTTGAAAGAATAGAGTATGAAAACAAGTGCTTGGCTGAAATCGGGGTTGTGCATGATATGAATATTTTGTGTGATGAAGAGGGAGCATAGCCAGACTATATGATTTTGTAGGGATAACTTTCTTTAGCCATAGTATTTTGAGAAGACATGATTGCTTTGTTAGTATACTTGAAGTATTATTATTTCTTATGTCAATATAGACTTTTATCTTGAATATTTTAGATCGGAACATTCATGCCACAATTAAGAGAATTACATTGGAAAACTATGTTGGTTAGCATTCCACATCAAAAATTCTGTTTTTATCATTTACCTACTCGAGGACGAGCAGGAATTAAGCTTGCGGATGCTTGATACGTCTCCAACGTATCTATAATTTTTTATTGTTCCATGCTATTATTTATGATGTTTTGGATATTTAATGGGCTTTGTCATACACTTTTATATTATTTTTTGGGACTAACCTACTAACCCAAAGGCCTAGTCCAGATTGTTGGTTTTTGCCTGTTTTAGGGTTTTGCAGAAAAGGAATATCAAAAGGAGTCCAAACGGAATGAAACCTTCGGGAGAGATATTTTTGGAGAAAATCACGCACAGGAGACTTGAGAACCACGGAGTAGGGGCCACGAGGTGCGCACGAGGGTGGGGGCGCGCCCCCTGCCTAGGGCGCGCCCCCTGCCTCGTGGGTCCCTCGTGAGGCCCCCGGTGTCCTCCTTCCTCCTATATAAGCTTACGTACCCCGAAACCATCAGAAGAGGAGAGAAAACCCTAGTTCCACCGCCCTAACCTTCTGTTCTCGTGAGATCCCATCTTGGAGCCTGTTCCGGAGCTCCGCCGGAGGGGGGATCCATCACGGAGTGCTTCTACATCATCATCATCGCCCTCACCATGAGTTTTGAGTAGTTTACCACAGACCTTCGGGTCCATAGCTAGTATCTAGATGGCTTCTTATCTCTCTCTGGTCCATAGCAATCATGTTTTTCATTCAAGGAGCTACCGTGAATCATTGTATAATTTTATTCTTTCAACACTTCATCACAATTTTCATATTCACGAATTTCAAGTAAAACCTCATAAAGATAATCTTGTGCACTCAGCTCACTAGTAATTGGTTCAAAAAAATTGGATCTTTTAAAAAGATTAGCAACTCGATGACGATCCATAGATCTCTTTGGTTCTGAATTCCAATAAACACAATTATACCAAGCAAACAAGCAAACAAACCAAGTAAGACATAAGGGCGAACAGAAAGAAGACAAATAAAAAGGCAAAACTTTTCGAAAATCATTTTAGAAGTGGGGAAGATGAAAATGACAGGTAAATGGCAAATAATGTAATGCAAGAGATGAGAGTTTTATGATGGGTACTTGGTGTGTCCTTACTTGGCGTAGATCCCCCCAGCAACTGTGCCAGAAATTCTCCCCAGCAAAGTAGAGATAAGTATTTCCCTCAGTTTGACGATCCATAGATCTCTTTGCTTCAATCCAGTAGGAGATGAACGCACAAATCACCAATACCTGCACACACAATCAAACAACATGCACCCAACGCGATAAAGGGGTTGTCAATCCCTTCACGGTCAATTGCAAAAGTGAGATCTGATAGAGATAGATAAACAAAAGATAAAATATTTTTTGGTTCTTTGGTTTATAGATTGGAATGTAAAATATTTCAAAATAGTATATCAGAAACTAGTATGATGGGAAATAGACCCGGGGGCCATAGGTTTCACTAGAGGCTTCTCTCTTGAAGGCAAATAATACTGTGGGTGAACAAATTACTGTCGAGCAATTGATAGAAAAGCGCAAAGTTATGACGATATCCAAGGCAATGATTATGCAATATAGGCATCACATGTGTGTCAAGTAGACCAAAACGATTCCGCATCTACTACTATTACACTACACACATCGACCGACTCCTGCCTGCATCTAGAGTATTAAGTTCATGAAGAACAGAGTAACGCTTTAAGTAAGATGACATGATGTAGAGGAATTAACTCAAGCAATATGATGAAAACCTCATCTTTTTATCCTCGATGGCAACAATACAATACGTGCCTCGCTACCCCTACTTTGTCACTGGTGAGGACACCGCGAGATTGAACCCTAAGCAAAGCACTTCTCCCATTGCAAGAAAAACCAATCTAGTTGGCCAAACCAAACCGATAGTTCAAAGAGAATTACTAAGATACCAAATCATGCATATAAGAATTCAGAGAAGATTCAAATAATATTCATAGATAAGTTGATCATTAATCCATAGTTCATCGGATCTCGACAAACACACCGCAAAATAAGATTACATCGGATAGATCTCCAAGAACATCGAGGAGAACATGGTATTGAGAATCAAAGAGAGAGAAGAAGCCATATAGCTACTAACTATGGACCCGTAGGTCTGTGGTAAACTACTCACGCTTCATCGGAAGGGCAATGGTGTTGATGTAGAAGCCCTCCATGGTCGAATCCCCCTCCGCCAAAGGACCAGAAAAGGCCTCCAGATGGGATCTCACGAGTACAGAAGGTTGCGGCGATGGAATAGTGGTTTTGATGCCTTCCCTGAGGGTTTGGGAATATTTGAGAATGTATAGGCGGAAGAAGTAGGTCAGGGGGCTGTGAGGGGCCCACAAGGTAGGGGGACGCGCCCTACCCCCTGGGCGCGCCCTCCACCCTTGTGGCCGCCTCGTGTCTCCTCTGACTTGGACTCCAAGTCCCCTGGGTGTCTTCTGGTCCAAAAAAAATCATCGTAAAGTTTCATTCCGTTTGGACTCCGTTTGATATTCCTGCTACCTCTTGAGCTTGCGTTGTATTCTCTCGAAGAGGAAAGGGAGATGCAGCACAGTAGCGTAAGTATTTCCCTCAGTTTCTGAGAACCAAGCTATCAATCCAGTAGGAGACCACGCGCCAGTCCCTCGCACCTGCACAAACAAATAAGAACTTCGCAGCCAACGCGATAAGGGGTTGTCAATCTCTTTACGGTCACTTACGAGAGTGAGATCTGATAGAGATGATAATTATATTTTCGGTATTTTTGGTTTAGTAAAACATCAAATAAAAGCAAGAAAAGTAAAGTAGATGTAGATTGATATGTTGAGAATAGACCCGGGGGCCATAGTTTTCTCTAGTGGCTTCTCTCATGATAGCGATATTCTACGGCGGGTAAACAAATTACTGTCGAGCAATTGATAGAAAAGCGAATAATTATGAGACAATCTAGGCATGATCATTGTATATAGGCATCACGTCCGAGACAAGTAGACCAAAACGATTCTGCATCTACTACTATTACTCCACACATCGACCGCTATCCAGCATGCATCTAGTGTATTGAGTTCATAAGAACAGAGTAACGCGTTAAGAAAAATGACATGATGTAGAGGGATAAACCCAAGCAATATGATGAAAACCCCATCTTTTTATCCTCGATGGAAACAATACAATACGTGCCTTGCTGCCCCTACTGTCACTGGGAAAGGACACCGCAAGATTGAACCCAAAGCCAAGCACTTCTCCCATTGCAAGAACTATAGATCTAGTAGGCCAAACCAAACCAATAATTCGAAGAGACTTACAAGGATATTATGAGCACACATAAAAAGTTCAGAGAAGAACCAAATATCTTTCATAGACAACCTTGATCATAAACTCACAATTCGTCGAATCTCGACAAACACACCGCAAAAAGAGAATACATCGAATAGATCTCCTCGAAGACCAAGGAGAACTTTGTATTGAGATCCAGAGAGAGAGAAGAAGCCATCTAGATACTAGCTATGGACCCAAAGGTCTATGGTAAACTACTCACAACTCATTGTGAGGGCGATGATGATGATGATGAAGGCCTCCGTGATGGATCCCCCTCCCGGAACAGGCTCCAAGATGTGATCTCCACGGGAACAGAAGCTACAGCGGTGGAATTAGGGTTTTCTCTCTGTGTATGGAGTTTCTGGGGTACGTAGGTATATATAGGAAGAAGGAGGGCACCGGGGGGCGTGTGGGCCAGCCTCGAGGCAGGGGACGCGCCCTGGGAAGGGGGCGCGCCCCCCACCCTCGAGGGCAGCCCAGCTGTCCCCTGACTTGGTCCTGACGTTTTCCGTGCGTGATTTTCTCCAAAAATATCTCTCGCGAAGGTTTCATTCCATTTGGACTCCGTTTGATATTCCTTTTCTGCAAAACCCTGAAATAGGTTAAAAAACAGCAATCTAGACTGGGCCTTTGGGTTAGTAGGTTAGTCCCAAAAATGATATAAAAGTGAATGATAAATCCCATTAAACATCCAAGACTTCATAAATAATAGCATGGAACAATCGAAAATTATAGATACATTGGAGACGTATCAAGCATCCCCAAGCTTAGTTCCTGCTCGTCCTCGAGTAGGTAAATGATAAAGAAAGAATTTTTGATGTGGAATGCTAACCAATATAGTTTTTCAATGTAATTCTCTTAATTGTGGCATGAATGTTCAGATCTGAAAGATTCTAGACAAAAGTCTATATTGATATATAAAAAAATACTTCAAGCAATTCTAACAAAGCAATCATGTCTTCTCAAAATACTATGCCTAAAGAAAGTTATCCCTACAAAATCATATAGTGTTGGCTATGCTCCCTTATTATCACACAAAAATATTCATATCATGCACAACCCCGATTTCAGCCAAGCATTTGTTTTCATGCTCTATCTTTTCAAACCTTTCAACTTTCACGCAATACATGAGCGCGAGCCATGGACATAGCACTATGGGTGGAATAGAGGTGGTTGTGGAGAAGACAAAAGGAGGGAGATAGTCTCACATCGAATAGGCGTATCAACGGGCTATGGAGATGCCCATCAATAGATATCAATGTGAGTGAGTAGGGATTGCCATGCAACGGATGCACTAGAGCTAAATATGAATGAAAGCTCAACAAAATAAACTAGTGGGTGTGCATCCAACTTGCTTGCTCACGAAGACCTAGGGCATTTGAGGAAGCCCATCGTTGGAATATACAAGCCAAGTTCTATAACGAAAATGCCCACTAGTATATGAAAGTGACTAAACATGAGACTCTCTACAATGAATAACATGGTCCTACTTTGAAGCACAGTGTGGAAAAAGATAGTAGCAATTGTCCCTTTTTTTTCTTTTTCTTTCTTTTTCTTTTTTTTGGGCCTTTGTTTTCTTTGGCCTTTCCTTTTTTTTCTTTTTTTTGCGGAGGGGCTATATAGATTCAGCCTTTCCTCCCATGGGACAATGCTCTAAAAATGATGATCATCACACTTTCATTACAACACAATATTACAACTCGATACTACAACAACAAAGTATGACTCTATATGAATGCCTCCGGCGGTGTACCAGTATGTGCAATGAAACAAGAGTGACATGTATGAAAGAATTATGCATGGTGGCTTTGCCACAAATACGATGTCAACTACATGATCATGCATGGCAATATGACAATATGATGCGTGTCATATAAACGGAACGGTGGAAAGTTGCATGGCAATATATCTCAGAATGGCTATGGAAATGCCATGATAGGTAGGTACGGTGGCTGTTTTGAGGAATAATATGGTGGTTGTTTTGAGGAAGGATATATAGTGGGTTTATGGCACCGGCGAAAGTTGCGCGGTACAAGAGAGGCTAGCAATGGTGGAAGGGTGAGAGTGTGTATAATCCATGGACTCAACATTAGTCATAAGAACTCATATACTTATTGCAAAAAATTACGAGTCATCAAAACAAGCCAATCAACGCATGCTCCTAGGGGAGGTTGGTAGGAGTTAACCATCGCGCGCCCCCGACCTCCACACAAAGGTTGGCACTCTACAAATACCTCATGCTTTAACTTAGCCACACAACGGTTCACCATACGTGCATGCTACGGGAATCACTAACCTTAACACAAGTATTTCTCAATTTCATAATAACTCCACTAGCATGACTCTAATATCACTATCCTCATGTCTCAAAACAATTATCAAGCGTCCAACATCTCTTTCTATTCAATGCACTTGGTGTGATTTTTTTTACTACATTGACGTTGGATGTCTATCATGTAAAGACTGGTTTATTTAGCCTAAGCACATTACCATGCTGATTTAATAGACTCTCAAATAGATCTAAGTGAAGCATGAGAGTTCAACAATTTCTATAAAATATTACCACCACCGTGCTCTAAAAGATATAAGTGAAGCACTAGAGCAAAAACTATTCAACTCAAAAGATATAAGTGAAGCACATAGAGCGTTCTAATAATTTCTAGGACATATTTAACTCTCTCAAATAGGTGTGTCCAGCAAGGATGATTGTGGCAAACTAACAAGCAAAGACTCAAATTATACAAGACGCTCCAAGCAAAACACATAGCATGTTGCGAATAAAAATATAGCTCCAAGTATAGTTACCGATGGATGAAGACGAAAGAGGGGATGCCTTCCCGGGGTATCCCCAAGCTTAGACTTTTGATTATCTTGAATTTACTTGGGGTGCCTTGGGTATCCCCAAACTTAGACCTTTGCTACTCATTGTTCCATAGTCCATCAAAGCAATACTCAAAACTTGAAAACTTCACAACACAAAACTTAGACAAAAATTCTCGTGAGCTCCGTTAGTAAGAGAAAACAAACCACTACTCAAAGTTACAGCAATGAATTCATTCCTTGTTTATATTGGTATTAAACCTACTGTACTCCAAGTTATCTATGATTCATATCCTCTAATATTACTCATAGATGCATCGGAATAAGCAAACAACACACGAAAAACAGAATATGTCAAAGACAGAACAGTATGTAGTAATCTGCAGGGTTCGTCTACTTCCGGAACTCCAAAAAATTCAAAATAAATTGGTAAATTTGCACAATTTTTCTACCAATCATCAGCAAAAAGAATCAACTAAAAATCACGCTCCAGTAAAATCTGAAGTCTACTTTAGCAAGCGCTAACGATTCTGTTTTTCACAGCAAGATCAAATAAACTTCACACAAGTCTTACCAAAGGTTATACTTGGCACAAACACTAAACAAAACAAGAAAACACATTTAATCATAGGCTAGATGCAATATTTATTCCCTAACAGCAACAAAATAAAAAAAACATAACATCTGGTTGCCTCCCAACAAGCGCTATCGTTTTACGCCCCTAGCTAGGCACGATACAAGATAAATCTAGGTATTGTCATCTTTGGAAGGCAATTCTTTGATTAAGCACTTATGATTCTTGGGAACTTCTTTGTCCCTATGAATAATAAAACTATTGGGCAAGAAATCAAGAAATTCTAAAGTGTCAAAAGGGTCTCTTGCAAAAGTAAGAAAATTGGGGTGAACACTTATGGATTTGAGATCCGCAAGTCTAGATGTTTCACCCTTGTATTTAGGGACATACATGAACTTAGATATTTTAGTAGAGGTATTTGGAGTAGTTTTTATAGCAGAAAGAGCAGAACCCACATTAGTGATAACATCCTCAAGTTTATTGATTCTAGTAGAATCCTGATCTACCTTTTCTTTAACTATGGCTCCTTTTCCTTAAGATTTTTCAGAACAACTCCTACCTTGGATCCATATTGGGTGATTTCATTATGAATTTTTTCTATCCAAGTTTTCTACCAATTCTACCGTAGCAACTTTGTTTTCAATGATTTCTAACCTTTGCATAACATGCTCCAAAGTTAAAACGGTCCCATTAACCATAAGAGGTGGTGAGCCAAATAATTCAGTCAAAGCTTTATAAGAATCAACGGTGTGGCTACCCAAGAAATTCCCTCCGGTAATGGTATCTAAGATAAATCTATTCCACGGAGTTATGCCAACATAAAAATTGTGAATAAGCACGGAAGTGGAAAACTTCCTATTAGATCTACTATGAGCATTGCAAATTCTATACCAGGCATCTTTTAAGTTTTCTTCCTCCCTTTGTTTAAAGTTGAGGACCTCACTCTCGGGAGTGGTGATAATGATAGGTGTGCTAGACATGATGACAAGCAAGCAAGCAAGCAACGCACGAGCAAACAAGAAGCAAGTGAACGGAAAACACACGGCGGAATAAGGGCAAATAAAATGGCAAGGGTGAAGTGGGGGAGAGGAAAACGAGAGGCAAATAAATGTAATGCGAAGGATAAGGGTTTATGATAGGTACTTGGTATATGACTTTTGCGTAAGTCTCCCCGGCAACGGTGCCAGAAATTCTTCTTGCTACCTCTTGAGCTTGCGTTGTATTCCCTCGAAGAGGAAAGGGAGATGCAGCATAGTAGCGTAAGTATTTCCCTCAGTTTTTGAGAACCAAGGTATCAATCCAGTAGGAGACCATGCGCCAGTCCCTCGCACCTGCACAAACAAATAAGAACTTCGCAGCCAACGCGATAAGGGGTTGTCAATCCCTTTACGGTCAGTTACGACAGTGAGATCTGATAGAGATGATAATTATATTTTTGGTATTTTTGGTTTAGTAAAACAGCAAATAAAAGCAAGAAAAGTAAAGTAGATGTAGATTGATATGTTGAGAATAGACCCGGGGGACATAGTTTTCTCTAGTGGCTTCTCTCATGATAGCGATATTCTACGGCGGGTAAAAAAATTACTGTCGAGCAATTGATAGAAAAGCGAATAATTATGAGACTATCGAGGCATGATCATTGTATATAGGCATCACATCCGAGACAAGTAGACCGAAACGATTCTGTATCTACTACTATTACTCCACACATCGCCCGCTATCCAGCATGCATCTAGTGTATTGAGTTCATAAGAACAGAGTAACGCCTTAAGAAAGATGACATGATGTAGAGGGATAAACTCAAGCAATATGATGAAAACCCCATCTTTTTATCCTCGATGGCAACAATACAATACGTGCCTTGCTGCCCCTACTGTCACTGGGAAAGGACACCGCAAGATTGAACCCAAAGCCAAGCACTTCTCCCATTGCAAGAACTATAGATCTAGTAGGCCAAACCAAACCAATAATTCGAAGAGACTTGCAAGGATATTATGAGCACACATAAAAAGTTCAGAGAAGAACCAAATATCTTTCATAGATAACCTTGATCATAAACTCACAATTCATCGGATCTCGACAAACACCGCAAAAAGAGATTACATCAAATAGATCTCCTCGAAGACCGAAGAGAACTTTCTATTGAGATCCAGAGAGAGAGAAGAAGCCATATAGATACTAGCTATGGACCCGAAGGTCTGTGGTAAACTACTCACAACTCATTGTGAGGGCGATGATGATGATGATGAAGGCCTCCGTGATGGATCCCCCTCCCGGAACAGGCTCCAAGATGGGATCTCCACGGGAACAGAAGCTATGACGGTGGAATTAGGGTTTTCTCTCTGCGTATGGAGTTTCTGGGGTACGTAGGTATATATAGGAAGAAGAAGAGCATCGGGGCAGTGTGGGCCAGCCTTGAGGCAGGGGGCGCGCCCTGGGAAGGGGGGCACGCCCCCCACCCTCGAGGACAGCCCAGCTGACCCCTGACTTGGTCCTGACGTTTTCCGTGCGTGATTTTCTCCAAAAATATCTCTCGCGGAGGTTTCATTCCGTTTGGACTCCGTTTGATCTTCCTTTTCTGCAAAACCCTGAAATAGGCAAAAAAAACAGCAATCTGGACTGGGCCTTTGGGTTAGGAGGTTAGTCCCAAAAATGATATAAAAGTGAATGATAAAGCCCATTAAACATCCAAGACTTCATAAATAATAGCATGGAACAATAAAAAATTATAGATACGTTGGAGACGTATCAATTCCTTTACTACGAAACTCAAAAACAAGGAAAAATAGAAACTGGCACTGGCCTCTAGATTAATAAGTTAGTCCAAAAAATAATATAAAATATCATATTAATGCATATAAAACATCCAAAATAGATAATATAATAGCATGGAACAATAAAAAGTTTATAGGCACGTTGGAGATGTATCACTCAGCTACCTCGCCTCCACCTTGCCGCAGCCAGATCCGACGCGCTGCTCCCGCCACCGATTTGCAAGAAAGTGCCAGGCCTCTCACCGGTGATGACACACTCCCTGTCCTCTCATGTCATCATCCATGACACGCTTCCTCCCACCCACCGGCGACCACCATGTCTGCCTATTCCTACACGAGGACGCAATGCTGCCAGTCAGTCATGCCAGCGCTGATATTCTTCCTCGACTTGCCAGCCGGCCTCGTTGACATGCACATTGCCACCGCTGGCAGGATCGTGCTCGAGTGCCAACGATAGTGGACCGATGGCAGAGGTGCTCTCCTGGAGTCGCCTAAGTGGTCGTCAGTCTGCAACAGGGGTCGAGTGATACGTCTCCAACGTATCTATAATTTTTTATTGTTCCATGCTATTATTTATGATGTTTTGGATGTTTAATGGGCTTTGTCATACACTTTTATATTATTTTTTGGGACTAACCTACTAACCCAAAGGCCCAGTCCAGATTGTTATTTTTGCCTGTTTTAGGGTTTTGCAGAAAAGGAATATCAAACGGAGTCCAAACGGAATGAAACCTTTGGGGGAGATATTTTTGGAGAAAATCACGCACGGGAGACTTGAGAACCACGGAGTAGGGGCCACGAGGTGCCCACGAGGGTGGGGGGCGTGCCCCCTGCCCAGGGCATGCCCCCTGCCTCGTGGGTCCCTCGTGAGGCCCCCGGTGTCCTCCTTCCTCCTATATAAGCCTATGTACCCCGAAACCATCAGAAGAGGAGAGAAAACCCTAGTTCCACTGCCGTAACCTTCTGTTCCTGTGAGATCCCGTCTTGGAGCCTGTTCCGGAGCTCCGCCGTAGGGGGGGTCCATCACGGAGTGCTTCTACATCATCATCATCGCCCTCACCATGAGTTGTGAGTAGTTTACCACAGACCTTCGGGTCCATAGCTAGTATCTAGATGGCTTCTTCTCTCTCTCTGGATCTCAATACAAAGTTCTCCTCGGTCTTTGAGGAGATCTATTCGATGTAATCTCTTTTTGTGGTGTGTTTGTCGAGATCCGATGAATTGTGAGTTTATGATCAAGATTATCTATGAGAAATATTTGGTTCTTTTCTGAACTCTTTATGTGTGCTCATAATATCCTTGCAAGTCTCCTCAAATTATTGGTTTGGTTTGGCATACTAGATCTATAGTTCTTGCAATGGGAGAAGTGCTTGGCTTTGGGTTCAATCTTGCGGTGTCCTTTCCCACTGACAGTAGGGGCAGCAAGGCACGTATTGTATTGTTGCCATCGAGGATAAAAACATGGGGTTTATATCATATTGCTTGAGTTTATCCCTCTACATCATGTCATCTTGCTTAAGGCGTTACTCTGTTCTTATGAACTCAATACACTAGATGCATGCTGGATAGCGGTTGATGTATGGAGTAATAGTAGTAGATGCAGGCAGGAGTCGGTCTACTTGTCTCGGACGTGATGCCTATTGATGTCTACACACGCTTCTACTCTTGTAGACTATGTTGGGCCTCCAAGCGCAGAGGTTTGTAGGACAGCAGCAATTTCCCTCAAGTGGATGACCTAAGGTTTATCGAACTCAGGGAAGTAGAGGTTGAAGATGGTCTCTCTCAAGCAACCCTGCAACTAAGATACAAGAAGTCTCTTGTGTCCCCAACACACCTAATACACTTGTTAGATGTATAGGTGCACTAGTTCGGCGAAGAGATGTTAAATGGCAAGTGATATGGATGGCAAAACAAAGTAATATAAATCTGTAATAAAAAGTGCAGCAAGCAAACAAGTGGTAAACGTGAGCACAAATGGTATTGCAATGGTGGAAACAAGGCCTAGGGATCATACTTTCACTAGTAGCAACTCCCAACAACATTAACATAATCGAATCACATGATATTTCCCATAAAACATGCAATGGAGACGCACCCGGAGGTCATTCCTTCGTGGTCAAGAGAGGATGAGAATTATGTAGGGCTACAAAAGCACACCTCAAAGTTCGTAGTTCTCAATCTAAGGATTTCCCAATGTCACCGCGGCCATCCAAAGAGAGTCCCACAATCACCACAACATATCTAAAGGATAGTCAAAGACAAGCACCAAGAGACTCTCAATCTTCAATCAACACGCAAGAGAGGAAATCACTCTTGAAAATATTTTTCTAATCCATGTCCAATAGACCGCTGTCACCTTGGTCTCGGGGATTATACTAGATAAAGACAAGTGAGTACATCAATCCAATACATAGAGGAAGGGGAAATATCATGGGATCACCCTAGATTAACATAGCATATGATCACAACGAAGATCACATCATGGGAGAGAGAATTGACCACATAGCTACTGGTAAGAACCTCAGCCCCGAGGAGGAACTACTCCCGCATCATGGAGGAAGGAAGCAACGTCGATGGAGATGAATCCGGGGGCACTTCCCCGTCCCGGCAGGGTGCCGGCACAGGAATTCTGGTCCCTCGAAGCTTGATGGCGATGGCGGCGGAGATCGGAATTGCGTCTGGAGAAAAGGGGTCTGGAATCAGGGTTTCCTCGACGGGTGTTAAATATATGCCAAAGGGGGTCGCCAGGGAAGACCTGGGGGGCCCAGGCGCCCCCTGGCGCGGCCTAGAGGGGGGCCGCGTGGGCAGGCCGCCTGGAGCCCCGGTGGCCCCCCTCCGGCCCTACTTTGGCCGCAAGGAAGCTTCCGGAACGCTGATTTTTTATATAATTTTTCCGGGATTTTTCTGGCAGTTTTCGTAATGGGAAAACCTGAAATACAAAAACAGCAGAAAACAGAAACTGGCACTGGGGTGCACTGAGTTAATAGGTTAGTCCAAATATGATCAAAAGTGTATGGAAGTGTATAATATCATAGCAATATCACCCAAAAGAGGCATGGAGCAAGCAGAAATTATAGATACGTTTTGGACGTATCAACATCCCCAAGCTTAATTCCTGCTCGTCCTCGAGTAGGTAAGTGATAACAAGAATAATTTCTGTGGTGACATGCTATTAACCATATAGGACTTTTCATAGTCATATGACAAAAGCTTACTGAAACAATGAATCTGTAGTAATTAAGTTGCCTCATGAGAAAATCACAAAGAACTGAAAGTTTTTCAATATGATACTGAAACATCAAAAAGATTTGTAATGAGCATGGTGTGCAAATATGACAAAGTGATATCTCGCTTGCCCCCTTTAGTGAAGCAAAACATAAATGCAGGGGCATCTCCAAGGTTTAAGTGATGACTAGATACAATGATTTCAGAATAAACGATATCACAATCATGCAAAAGACAATGGTACTTTGGGACAATGCACATTACACTCAGAATGACAATCATGCTCTCAATAGTTGGTGCTTTAAAGAAGCTGGAGACTCTCGAACCGTGGCTTTTGTTGGCAAGGTTGAAAACCCGTGGTCGGAAACAAAAACTAAACATGTACCAGAGCTCTTGGTTTTAAAAACAGAGGTAATGATTATTATTTTAGAATATGCATATTTCGTCAACGAATGCTAGCAGATAACTCAATCACTTCTTGAGCTGGACAAGTTTCGAAGAATGGATCCCGAATGAGGACGATCACATCCTCTTAATCTCCTTTGTTTATCACTGCCAAAGTTTTCTGATTTCTCATGAACAAAGCGTGAAGGAGGGTTTGTTTGTTGTATAATTTTTAATGAGCTGGGCGCACTCTATGCCAGTTCCTTCTCGTATTATGGGTTTGCACATTAGACATGCAATCCCGGGGTGAAGCTTGTCCAACTTAAAAAGATCATGAATTAACTACTACTCCTCATGAGCTAAAACAGAGGCACAAAATAGAAATACTTTTTTTTGAATAATTTCGAGATGGTACATGAAAGTCTTCGTTAGGAATGGCAGGTAAATACCATGTATAGGAAGGTATGGTGGACTCATATGGCATAACTGGTTTAAAGGATTTTGGATGCACAAGCAGTCAGTCCGCTTAGTACAGGCAAAGGTTAGCAAAAGACTGGGAGCAACCAACTAAGAGAGCAATGACGGTCATAATCATGCAGAGCGACAAAGCAACATTGAATCGGGCATGGAAGTTATATCGCTACTCAGAAATTAAAGATCATCAAGGCTTGATGGACTTTCTTTACAGTCTTAATATGCGTGAGCTTATGCCAAGTCAATCAAGATAAATTCTCGGAGGAAGATATCACTAAACCATACCACATCATAGGCAAACAAATCATGTTGGTACTCCAATAACACATTGAGAACCCCCCAGCTATTTGAGACTAACCATAAGAAAGCATGAACTACTAAGCACCATTATGCACGTAGCATTTTTATCATAGACATATCAACCAGTGCCACAGACAAACTCTCTTAACAAGATAAGCATGGTAACTCAAGAGAGTTCAGCAACCAACTAAACAAAAGCTCCTTAAAAAGAAAAGCATGAAAACTAAGAGCTAAACATGATAGTAGCTATTGAAAGACAAAGAACACACATAGCAAAGATAAACATGAAAATCCTATGTTGTGTTCTAGGTTGAAGTGGAGCGTGTTTCTCTCCTACACAAAGAAAGCTGGGTTCCAACTCGTTATGAACAGCAAGCAAAGCTAAAGAAAACTAAAAAGGAAACTAAAAGCAAGACGCTCCAAGCATAGCACATAACACATGAAGTGATAAAAATATTGTGGAACGAAAGACGAACTGATAATGTTGATGGAGAAGGGGATGCACGGGGGCATCCCCAAGCTTAGACGCTTGAGTCTTCTTGAATATTTCTTGGGGGTGCATGGGGGCATCCCAAAGCTTGAGCGTTTGACACTCCTGAATCTTTTTATCATCTTCCCTCGCACACTTGAAAACTCCCTTCATACATAACTCATCATAATCTGATTAGCGAGGTTAGTACCCATAATAAAATAATTATTACTTGCTGGAAATAAGGATATTCTTGAAGGTCTACTGTTTCTCAAGATTGCCAAAAGGTTTTTGCAAAGAAAAAGCAAGCTCAAGGTTTGCAAAATGAAGGAAAGGCAAAACAGGACAGAATCTGTGAAAAACAGACCAGTAGGTAGTAAATGATTTTTTCGGGGCACTTCTGCAACTCTAATCAAAAAACTCAGAACAGACGCCCAAAAGACAATTGTATAGAGCACGCTGTCGAAAAAATTCAGACCAAAAAGATGATCTGGTGATTTTATACGAATTTTTGTGTCCAATGACAGAATCTGTTTCCTGGACAGCACGTCACAACTTTTGAACTTTCTTGCAATCAGAGGCTACACTTGGCACAAAGCTGAAAAGTAAAGATACAATGATGATGCTACTGTAGTAACAACATCAAGACACAACAAAAGCAAAATAAAATTTTATTCATTGTGGGCTGCCTCCCAAAAGCGCTTTCTTTTATGCCTTTAAGCTAGGCTTAAGACTTTAATGATGCTCTCGTAGGAATAAGAGTTGAAGAACAAAAGAGAGCATCAAGAAGCAAATATCAAATACATTTAAGCCTAACATGCTTCCTATGCATAGGAATATTGCAATAGAATAATTCATTGAAGCACAAAGCAATAAGCATAGGAAGACAAAACAAGTGCAGCTTCAAAACCTTCAACATAAAGAGAGGGAACTTGATATTATTGAAATATCTATAAGCATATGTTCCCTTCTCATAATAATTTTCAATGGGATCACGAATAAACTCAACAATATAAGCATCACATAAAGCATTGTTACCATGATCCACATGCAAAAAGGTACTCTTACTCTCCACATAAGCATCTTTGGGGAGCCCATGGTTAGGACTTTTTAGCATTAACGTTTTCAGTCTCCCCCAAGCTTGAGCTACGCTCTCTCCGTCACGAGACCTAAAGTTATAGATATAGTTCCTGTCTCGATGAATTTCATGAAGAGGATAAAACTTAGTATAAAAGAGAGACATAAGCTCTTGCCAATCAAGCAAGTGCGAGTTATCGAGAAGCTTATACCAATCTGAAGCCTTATCTATAAGTGATACGGCAAACAATTTCCTCATGACAAACTCCCTTGATACACTTGCAAGCTTAAATAATGAACATAATTGTGACAGATATAGCAAGTGTTCACCGGGATGTCTGTCTCCTGCATAACGATTAGCCAAGACATAATCGATAATACCAGCTGGTATTTTATAGGGCACAATTTCAGTAGGGGAAGGAGCAACCACCACAGGTGTGGGGCGTCTTCCCGCAAGCAACGATCCAATAGCAAGGTTGTCCATAAGCATAACTAGTGAAATAAAAACAAGAAACAAAAAGATTTAATTGCAAGATCTAAAGATATACCTTCAAGCACTCACTTCCCCGGCAACGGCGCCAGAAATAGCTTGATGTCTACACACGCTTCTACTCTTGTAGACTATGTTGGGCCTCCAAGCGCAGAGGTTTGTAGGACAGTAGCAATTTTCCTCAAGTGGATGACCTAAGGTTTATCGAACTCAGGGAACTAGAGGTTGAAGATGGTCTCTCTCAAGCAACCCTGCAACTAAGATACAAGAAGTCTCTTGTGTCCCCAACACACCTAATACACTTGTTAGATGTATAGGTGCACTAGTTCGGCGAAGAGATGTTAAATGGCAAGTGATATGGATGGCAAAACAAAGTAATATAAATCTGTAATAAAAAGTGCAGCAAGCAAACAAGTGGTAAACGTGAGCACAAATGGTATTGCAATGGTGGAAACAAGGCCTAGGGATCATACTTTCACTAGTAGCAACTCCCAACAACATTAACATAATCGAATCACATGATATTTCTCATAAAACATGCAATGGAGACGCACCCGGAGGTCATTCCTTCGTGGTCAAGAGAGGACGAGAATTATGTAGGGCTACAAAAGCACACCTCAAAGTTCATAGTTCTCAATCTAAGGATTTCCCAATGTCACCGCGGCCATCCAAAGAGAGTCCCACAATCACCACAACATATCTAAAGGATAGTCAAAGACAAGCACCAAGAGACTCTCAATCTTCATTCAACACACAAGAGAGGAAATCACTCATGAAAATATTTTTCTAATCCATGTCCAATAGACCGCTGTCACCTTGGTCTCGGGGATTATACTAGATAAAGACAAGTGAGTACATCAATCCAATACATAGAGGAAGGGGAAATATCATGGGATCACCCTAGATTAACATAGCCTATGATCACAACGAAGATCACATCATGGGAGAGAGAATTGACCACATAGCTACTGGTAAGAACCTCAGCCCCGAGGAGGAACTACTCCCGCATCATGGAGGGAGGAAGCAACGTCGATGGAGATGAATCCGGGGGCACTTCCCCGTCCCGGCAGGGTGCCGGCACAGGAATTCTGGTCCCCCGAAGCTTGATGGCGATGGCGGCGGAGATCGGAATCGCGTCTGGAGAAAAGGGGTCTGGAATCAAGGTTTCCTCGATGGGTGTTAAATATATGCCAAAGGGGGTCGCCAGGGGAGACCTGGGGGGCCTAGGCGCCCCCCGGCGCGGCCTAGAGGGGGGCCGCGTGGGCAGGCCGCCTGGAGCCCCGGTGGCCCCCCTCCGGCCCTACTTTGGCTGCAAGGAAGCTTCCGGAACGCTGATTTTTTATATAATTTTTCCGGGATTTTTCTGGCAGTTTTCGTAATGGGAAAACCTAAAATACAAAAACAGCAGAAAACAGAAACTGGCACTGGGGTGCACTGAGTTAATAGGTTAGTCCAAATATGATCAAAAGTGTATGGAAGTGTATAAATATCATAGCAATATCACCCAAAAGAGGCATGGAGCAAGCTGAAATTATAGATATGTTTTGGACGTATCACCTATATACAATGATCATGCCTCAATAGTCTCATAATTATTCGCTCTTCTATCAATTGCTCGACAATAGTTTGTTTACCCGCCGTAGAATATCGCTTTCATGAGAGAAGCCACTAGAGAACACTATGGCGCCGGGTCTATTCTCAACATATCAATCTACTTCTACTTTACTTTTTCCGCTTTTACTTTATGTTCTTATAAACAAAAATACCAAAAATATAAACTATCATCTCTATCAGATCTCACTTTCGTAAGTGACCGTAAAGGGATTGACAACCCCTTATCGCGTTGGCTACGAAGTTCTTATTTATTTGTGCAGGTGCGAGGGACTCGCGCGTGGTCTCCTACTGGATTGATACCTTGGTTCTCAAAAACTGAGGGAAATACTTACGCTATTGTGCTGCATTTCTCTTTCCTCTTCGAGGGAATACAACGCAAGCTCGAGAAGTAGAATTGAGTTGGGGTGCGGCCTTCTAAAATAGCAGTCCAGCACCTCATCCTCGTGATAAAGTGGTGTGTGAGCTCCCCCTCCCCCCTCCCCCGTGTCGCCTCCTCTAAGGCGACTCAGGGGCCAACCCTAGCGCCGCCGCCGCGTTTCCCCCTCCCTTCCCCTCCCTCCGCTGCTGCCTGAGGGCCTCTGAGGCGTGAGTGCTTAGCCCCGATGATGGTGGCAGCGGGGATCTGGTGCCTCCTCTTCGTTGGAGGGCCTTGGCTCGCCGGGGCGGCGGCCTCGGCCGATGGGCGCGGTGCAGACTGTGCGGCGGGCTGTGCCTGCGGGCTCTGGTGGGGCAGTCTCCCATGGCCGGATGGGCAACGTGGGGGTAGCGGACGCTGGCACTGTTGCGGCTCCTCACAATCTGCCATGGCTCCATGTAGAATCTCTGCCCCGCTACGATCTGTCCCGATCCGTGATGGCGCCGGTCCTTGGCGGCTGCTGTCAGCGTCCCCTGTTGCCAGCCTGGCAGATCTGGCATGTGGGTGAGGTTCCAGGGGAAACCCCTGGTTGGCGCGGCGGCCTCCCCAAAGTCGACGCCTTTGGCACCGATCCCCTTCCTGGAGGCTTTGGGATGGATCCTCACCCTCCTGCCTCCTCCTCGAGCTATAGTGAAAGCTTATGTTCCCCTATTCTGGGCATCGACGGCACCCTTGTGTCGTGCTTCTTCTTGAAGGCGGCGGCTGGGAACAACTCTTGGTGGCGGGGCTGGTGGTGGCGGGGTGGCGGTGCGCGGTTGCCTGACCCTCGTGATGCATCCTGCTCGGCTTCAACCGATGCAATCCAATGCCCTATTCGGCCTTCTACATGGTGTTGCACCTTCTTTCGACAGCTCACGCCTGATGCTCTATTCTGCTACTGCGAGTGAAGGTGCTCGCTTGGTGAGTTGTTCATGTTCGTGAGTATGCTCCTCCTGCTCTCCTATGGCAGCTCGGTCTCCTTGTGTTGGATTCTTGTAGGAGTCACTTTGCTGGTCGCCGGTATGGCACCCATCGAGCCTGGGTGAAAGGGTATGTAGTGGCCCTTTGCGACGGCGGAGACAACTCAAGTTATGCCCTTGCTTGCCAGTGGACGCAGCCGGAGCTCGATGCTTGCTCGGTGGTGCCCTCCTTCTGTGTCCTTAGGTGGCTAGTTGGTGTAGACATAGTGTTGGTCGTCAGCATCGCCATTTAGTTCTTAGGCTCTTTGGCATTGCCGATGTGATGTTCTACTTTGTGTCATGTACCTTTCTTTCCGCTTTGTTTTTCTTTCGTTTCCATTGTAATGTGGTGCTTCCGTATTCCTGGTCGGTTGATGGATTTGTTAATTCAAAGTCGGGCTAGGTTCGAGCTCTTCTCGAGCTCGGCCAGCACCTTTTCTCTAAAAACGGTGGTCGAGTTGCAAGAAAATAGAGTAGGTGGAGTTTGGCTCCTGGCCGTCTCATCAAGAACAGATCCAACAACCACGGAGATGGCGGACAATGAAGGAAAGTGTTTCCGATAAACTAAACTACACGACTGCACAAATTTGAAGCCACAATAGACAAAAATGTGCATTTTAATATAGAGAACGCTAGGCGCCAGCGCACCGGCCGAAAGTTTCGGCCGGTCCCGCCCCAGCCGTTTGATGTGAGCCGTTTGGCCAATGGATTTGGGCAAAAAAGAAAAACGATTCGCCCATGTCTTCTTCTTCCTCGGTCTGGATCTGCAACTCCCGCTCAGGATCCTCGTTGCCGCGCATGCAGTCCCCTCCGGCGGCCGTCCTCGTCGTCGGCCGTCCTCGTGGTCGGTCCCCACCCTCGCCGGCCGTCCACGTGGTCGATCCCCACCCTCGCCGGCCGTTCTCGCCGTTGAATGGATGTAGTCAAAAACTACCCCAATCCATGCAACAGTCACGCCTGCGGTTGCAGCTCCACCGGGGACGGTTATAGCTCCCCTCCGGTTGTAGCTCCATCGCCGCCCCTCGCCGCTCGTTGCACGGAATTGCGTCGGCGACGACCACCAGTCAGTCAACGCCATTGACTGGATGTAGCAAAAAACTCCAGCGGTAGTAGCAAAAATAAACTACGGATGCAGCAAAAATCAAACACCGTCGCCGTCTTCGTGAGGTTGCAACTCCGCCTTACATGGATGTAGCAAAAAAACTTCAGCGGTAGTAGCAAAAATCTACTACAGTTGCAGCAAAAATCGTCATTGTCATCGTCGCGGGGTCGCAGCTCCGCCTGATGGATGTAGCAAAAAACTTTGCTAGTAGTAACAAAATCCAACTACGATTGCAACTTCTCTTTGTTGTGCAGTTCCATTGAAGCTTTTCTGTCTATGGTTGAAACTTTTTTCAACAACTGTTGAAGCTGTTCTAGGTGACGGTTGCAATACTAGTATACGCGGGTGCATCCAGCCATAGCGGCAGGCAGCCATGGCGGCCGGCGAGGGAGTGCCTGGACGCCGGCGATAGAGGTCGTGATCGGCCAGTCACAGCCCGGGGGGGAGGGGGAGGGGGAGGGGATGCGCCCGTGTGAAGGCTGGAGGTAGGGGATGGATCTGGCCATGGCGGCAGGCAGCCATGGCGGCCGGCGAGGGGAGCTTGGCCGCCGGCGATGGAGGTCGTGGTGGCCCAGTCGCAGCTCGGGAGGAGGGGGAAGGGCACTGGCGGAGCTTAGGCAAGGCTGAATGGGTCGTGGCCCGCCCAGCCCAACCAAAAATGAAGAAGGATGAGATGAATTTGGGCCTTAAATACAACTACTATGTGTAATTCCTTAGCCCGACCCGCCCAACCTTTCCCTGTAGCTCCGCCATTGGGGGAGGGGATCCGCATCCGTGAAGGCTGGAGGTAGACACGAGAGAGCGAGCGTGACGGGGAGACCGGCGGAATTTTCAGCCGGTGTGCCGGCTTTAAACGTTTCCCTTTTGATATATATTTTTAGCAAAAGATGTGCATTTTAATCTAGTAAGTATATGGACCGACCACTGGGGCATTTCACTCCAGCCCAGCCCAACAAAACCAGCCGCGGTCTACCTGCTCAAACGACGTGACGGCGTCGAGCACGAGCACTCCATGGCATGGCCACTTCCCTGGCCGCTCTCATCGCCGGCGCCGCCACCGTGCAGCAAATACGGCAGCTCCACGCCAACCTCCTCACTTCAGGCCGCCTCCGCTCCCTCGGTCCTATCCTCCTCCGCCGCCTCATTTCCCTGCCCTCTCCCCACCTCCACCTCGCGCATCGCCTCCTCCTGTCCCTCCCCTCTCCGCCCCTCGCGCTCTTCAACCTCCTCCTTCCCCCACTCGCCTCCTCGCCCGATCCCGCCGCAGCGGCCCGCCTCTTCGTCCACCTCCGCCGCAGCGGCGTACCCCCTGACGCGCACACGCTCCCGCACGTTCTCAAGGCCCTCGCGCGCCTCGCACCGGGATCCCTTCCCCTCGTCGCCTCCACCCACGCGGAGGCCGTCAAGGACGGCTTAGACTGCGCCGTGGTCTACGTACGGAACGCCCTGATGGCCGCCTACTCGGCCTGTGGCCAACCGGCGCGCGCCATGCAGGTGTTCGACGAAATGCCGTGCCGGACCGTGGTGTCCTGGAACACGGCGCTCACTGCCTGCGTGGACAACGGCTGCCACGACCGGTGCGTTGGCCTGTTCTCTGCGATGGTAGAAGCAGGGTTCGAGCCCGACCAGACCACGCTCGTGTGCATGATGTCCGCCGCGGCTGAGCTTGGCAACTTGCCGCTCTGCAAGTGGGCGCACGGGCAGGTCGTCGCCCGGCGGCTGGACATGACGCTTCAGCTTGGCACGGCGGCAGTGAACATGTATGGGAAGTGTGGCTTGGTAAGTTATGCCTGGCGTTTGTTTGAGAGGATGCCGGCGCGGAATGTCTGGACCTGGAGCGCAATGATCCAGGGGTTTGCACAGAATGGATTAGCCCGGGAAGCGCTCAAGCTGTTCGAAAGGATGAAGGGTGCATCAGTTGCGCCCAATTATGTCACATTTCTCGGGCTGCTCTGCGCATGTAGCCATGCTGGGCTGGTCGACGAGGGACGCCAGTTTTTCCATGAAATGCGTCATGTATACAAGATCGAGCCAATGATGAAACACTACAGCGCCATGGTCGATGTCCTAGGGCGTAACGGTCGCCTCCAGGAAGCTTATGACTTTGTTATGAACATGCCTCTTGAGGCCGACCCAGTTGTATGGAGGACATTGTTGGGCGCGTGCCAGATGCACAGCTCCAAGGACTGCATTGACATTGTCAGCAAGGTGCAGGAGAGATTGCTTGAGCTGGAGCCCAGGAGAAGCGGGAACTATGTGATGGTCGCAAACATCTACTCCGACATTGGATCATGGGACGAGGCGGCGAAGGCGAGGAGGGTGATGAGGGAAGGGGGGATGAAGAAGATGGCAGGTGAGAGCTGCATCGAGGTCGGGGGCCTGGTGCATCGCTTCATCTCTGGGGATGATTCTTGCCCAGAATATGATCGGGCTTGTACCATTGTCCATGAACTGAATCTCAATATGAGAAAATGTGAACTTATTGATGGGATTTCGCTTATTGATGCTGAATGATTACATGATTTGCATTCTTCACGTGATGATACGTCTGCATCTGTTGATTGTGCCGCGTCTAGCCATTTGATGAAACGAAATTGCTTTGTGTCCGACATTTTCAGTAGAACCTCTGCATGATACTAGAACCATGCGTAAGATATTGGTCTGGCCATTCCATCGAAGGGTGATGGAATAGTGTTCGTACGTCTGTCGTGCGAAAATTCATCATACGTATAGCATTGCTCCTGATGCAGCTTTACTGATAACTGAGCAACCAAGGTTCATTAAATATTCTGGAATTTCTCATCAAAACAGGGACTTGGTGTTTGCTTATTTTAATAGACATCATCATCTGGTGTATGACAGTAACATATGGGTAAGTACCCAAATTTCTTATTTCAAAACTTAAATGAACATTGTTAGTCAAGGCAATCCTTTTTTTATTGAACCCACATCAACAATCTGATCACGAACAATGGCAAAAGTTAGTGGTAGATTACCTATTTAGCTGGATCTCCATGGCAGCGGTACTGTTTGTGAAAGAAGAAACTATGTGGGATTTATTTTGAACCATCTTCAATGATTGTCACTATCGCAAATCGATCGCCGGGTATAAAAAATCAGGTAGGAACTCATTGAAGAAAGACATGGACAGCTTGAGATAGAAAACTGAAGGAATACGAAAAATGTAGGTTTGCAGCATGCCCACCTGAATTCGACATGATCGATTGTACCAAAATTTGTTTGTCTGTATCATAGGAAAAAGATAATTGTTCAACGATGTCTGTTTTCTTTTTTTTTTTTTAGAATCAACGATGTCTGATTCAGATGGGGGTAATATTTTAAAATACAGTGTGAAGAATCTTCAAGTGAAATTTGTACACGATTCAGTTCTACAAATCAAACAATTTGCATGAAATAATTCTAAAAGTCTAATGCTTTAATTGTGATTACTTTGTGTGTACAGAATGAGAAAGTTACTAATAATGTTTTTAACCTATATATTGTACTATCACTGTTCGTAAATATAAGACGCTTTTGCAGTTCAATAAGAAAGCCACAAGTATTTTTCACGCAGGGCGCAAATGGCCATAAGTTTGCATGAAAGTCTTAGTGGGTAAGTATCTACGCAAGACCTACGTATGTGATTTTGTTCCTTTTTTCTTCAAAAAGGAGGATCTCTCCGGCCTCTGCATCAGAATGATGCATGTGGCCAATTTATTAAAAAAACAATCAGTTCATACAAAGTCTCCAAGTCTCAAAAATTAAAAGAGCTCACATAGAGCAAAATAAAAAGGATAGAAAAACAGGATAGCCACAACCGGCGGAATAGAGATAGGTAGGAATCAAACACATATCCTATTACATGACCGCCATCCAAACCGGTTGAAGATAGCCCGTGCTACCATCTCCCATCGGATAGATCCAGTAACCATACGCTCCCTGGCATCCGTCGGAGTGAGTAGCGCCCACATACGGATCAATGTAGTGGCCCGGAAGATAACCTGCAAGAAATGAATACGCGTTGTTCTGTTAAAAAACAGATCGTTCCTGCAGTTCCATAAAAACCACAAAAGGGCGCAAACTCCGACACGAATATGTTTCCCTAATTATGTCTCAACTCCATTTAGCCACGTACCAAACAACGTGTGAATGCTATTGGAAGGACTAATGTTGAACGCTATATGGACAGACCGCCATAGGACTTTGCCCATAGGGCAGCCAAGAAAGAGGTGTTTGATGGATTCATCATGGTCACGGAAACTACATCGTCGAGAACCTGTCCAGTTACGCTTTGCCAAATTATCTTTAGTGAGAATGACTTGTTTATGTACAAACCATATAAACACCTTAATCTTTAAAGGCACTTTCACTTTCCAAATATGCACATATCGAGGAATTGAGTTAGAGTTGATAATATCCAAGTACATGGATCTAACCGAAAACACTTCGTTCTTGGTTAGTTTTCAGCGCAACTGATCTGGCTGTTTAGAAAGGGTAACATCCATCAATCTTCGCACAAGATGGAGCCACTCTTCCTAACAGTTACCCGCTAAGGTTCTTCTGAATTGAATATTTAGAGGCATAGACTGTAATATTGTTGCAACGTAAGCCTCTCTACGTTGAACAATATTATAGAGAGAAGGTTATTGCATAGCTAGAGGTGTCTCACCTAGCCACGTATCCTCCCAGGATCTCGTGAAGGTACCATCTCCAACTATGAATTTAGTCCGTCGAAAGAAAGGTGACTTCACTTTCATCAGCCCTTTTCCAAAATGGTGAATCAGTTGGTCTAACCATAACCTGGGATAATGTTTTAGAATGCATGTACTTATTACACAGAATCTGGGCCCATATTGCATCGGTATCTGCAGATAGTTTGAACAGCCACTTGCTGAGGAGGCATCTGTTCTTTACCTCTAATTTTTCAATCCCCAGACTACCTTGGTCTTTTGGTCTACAGATAATATCCCATTTGATCAGTCTATTCTTTTCGTTAAAATGTACTCCCTCAGTTCCAAAATAAGTGTCTCAACTTTGTACTAGCTCTAGTGCAAATTTGTACTAAGCTCAAGACACTTATTTTGGGACGGAAGGAGTATGTCGTAAGGATTTTTTGTCGAATAACAAATTTTAGAAAATGTGTGGCGTTGCTTTTTAATGTGAAAATGCATCAAATGGAGGGGAATTGCTCAACAGAACCTAGGTCCATGGGAACCCACTTCGTAAAAACCTTGGTGAAACTCGTGTTTCTTTTTAAGTTTTGAAAAATCATGAACACACTATCGATCATGTTTCCTGAGTGACGAGTTAAACGAGAGTTATTTACCCAAAACCACCACATTATGGGCTAGGATAACAGATCGGTACCACATTTGAGGCAGGGCACAAAAAACCACCAACAATGGGACTAATCTGTAACGCGGAGCACTGATGCTCAGATTTGGTCGAGAAAACAGCGGAACTGACAAGTTAGGCCCACATGTCGGGCTGACGTGGCGTGCTTGTGTGGCAATATGCTGAGTTGGAGGGGTGTCCCACATGTCAGCTTCATCTTTTTCCCTTTATTTTCTTCTTCTTCCTCCTCATCTTTATCTCTCTCTCCCCATCCTATCCCACCAGGGTCGCCATCGCCGACGACCCGAGGCCCTCGCGCACCGGCTCGACGATGAGCTCCACCGCCACGCAGCCCAGACGGCCTGGCTCCCACTCCTCCGCCCGCTCCAGGCCGCCGCGGGCGCCGGCGCGCCGGGCGCGTCCTCGCGGCCCGCGAGGGACCGCGTCATCGACTTCGGCAGGCACAAGGGCCAGATGTTGGGCACGCCGCCGCCGTCCTACCTGCGCTGGGTGGTCGCGGAGCTCGACTACGGGGACACGCTAGTCTGGGCGCGCCTGGCATGCGAGGTGCTCGACGACCCCGTCTACGTCGACTGCGTCGAGTGGGAGCACGCGCACCGCTTCCTCCGCGGCGACTCCAAGTTTGACTACGTCTACGACGACGCCAACGACGACGGCGACGGGCCGCTCCAGGAGATGGCCGAGCGCTTCGGCTGGGATCTCTCCGACGAGGACAGCTGGGGCCGCCTCAACTTCCGCCTCCTTGGCACCTCCTACGGCGGCCGCATCCCGAGGAAGGCCGACCGGCGCCAGAGCATCGGCAGAAGCAACAACAGACCCCCCCCCCCCCCGCAGCGGCGGCGCCCTGTTCGACGCCGGGGCGGACGGGCCGAGGGGGAAGAGGGACGAGAGGAGGGAGCGGATCCGTACGAGGAGGGAGGAGCAGGTGAGGACGGCGAAACTAGATGTGCTCGGCGTGAACGCCGGCGCCGGCGCGAAGGATGGCTTGAGCAGGGGCTCTGCTGCCATGGCCACGGTGGCCATGGAGCTCCCAGCTCGCACGGACGCAGATGATTCGGGCATCCATGCCGACGGGAGCAGCATCGGCCTTCGAGGACTCATGGCGCCGCCCCCCTCCCCGCCCCACCACCACCATGGTGCTCGCCGGTGCCTCTCGTCGCTCGAATCCCGCTGCCCATAAGCTGCTCGATGTAATGCCCCATAGAAAGGCAGATAGGAAGAAGATGACCGTGTAGTCACTGACATGCGGGGTCCGCATATCATTTGCCAACTCAGCTGTTTACTGTTTTTTTTTGTGCTTGGTCTTTGCCACGTCAGCCTGACCGGTGGGTCCGACATGTCGGTTTCGCTGTTTTCGTGAGTAAATGAGACAATCAGTGCACCGCGTTATAGATTAGTTCCATTGTTGGTGGTTTTTTGTGCCCTGCCTCAAATGTGGTACCGATCTGTTACCCTAGCCCATAACGTGGTGGTTTTGGGTAAATAACTCTCGTTTTAACTCGTCACTCAGGAAACATGATCGATAGTGTGTTCATGATTTTTCAAAACTTAAAAAGAAACACGAGTTTCACCAAGGTTTTTACAAAGTGGGTTCCCATGGACCTAGGTTCCGTTGAGCAATTCCCCTCCATTTGATGCATTTTCACATTAAAAAGCAACGCCACACATTTTCTAAAATTTGTTATTCGACAAAAAATCCTTACGACATACTGCCTCCGTCCCAAAATAAGTGTCTTGAGCTTAGTATAAATTTGCACTAGAGCTAGTACAAAGTTGAGACACTTATCTTGGAACGGAGGGAGTACATTTTAACGGAAAGAATCACAAATTCAAACATCATTTTGTTTTATCCTTGCAAAAAATAGAACCATGGCATCCTCATAATAGCATTTCCCACGCAAACGTGTCCGTGAACCAGTGCTATTGCAGGGACGCGCCAAGAAAAGGCTGGGCATGTGGTAAACATGTCGTTCTCTCCCAATATTGGCTCCTATCTCCCAGGGGCTGCCCGTCCCCCCTCACCATTTACAAGGGAACGCCGGTGCCTGCCCGGGTGAGCGCCAAACCTACCCAATAAAAATAATTTCTCCCACGCCTTTGCTCTCTTCTGAATAATATATTTTCTAGTACCACCATCACAATCTTGTATTTTTATTTTTCCTTGTTGTTGGACGACGCCGCACCGCCAGGGCGCCGTAGGCTGGCCGCTCTCGCTGGCAGGTAGGGCCCGAGCGTCGCGCTGTGGAAGGCGACCTACCCGCCCGTGGGCCCCGCGGCGCAGCCCCCCGTCGTGATTGCCGGCATATATTGGCAGCGCCCACCGCACGGGGCGAGATCGAGGAGGAGGCCGGAGCCCGCACCGCTAGGCCGCTGGGAGTTGTACCCCCCGGTAACGAAATCCCCCCCTCCCTTCCTTCCTTCCTTCCCCGCATCCATTTCCCCCGATTTTACTCTCTCGAATCGGCCGCTGCGTCGGGTCGCGCTGGGATTCTGGCGCGGGGGGTAGGCGAGATTCGGTCTCGCGGCCTCTCCGTAGCCGCGTTAATTCGCGCGGGATCGGTCGTCGGCGCGGGCATTTCGCGGGGGGAGAGGTGAATTCGGGCGGAGGTTTCGGCGAATTCGGTGCCGTGGTGGTCGATTGTGGCCCTGGGGCTCCGCGATTGGGGATTCGGACTCTGTCGGTGCGTTTCGCTTCGTTCGAATCCGTGCTTGGGCTTGATGGTTTAGGCGACATTTCGCTGTCTAAAGGGCAAAAAGGCGTACGAGGAAACTGATCCCGTCGCTGAAATTTTGATTGGGGCGCGCTCTGCTCTACGCAGTTGGTAACTTGGTATAGATGAATATTGATGTATTAGATAGTGTTTCCTTGGGAGACATGATTATTTGTGTGTTAGTCTTTTCATCCCTCGTCTTGCATACGATGGTGGGAGCATCCTCAAGTTCTCATCAACCCAGATTGGGCGAAACAGCATTTTCTTGCATTCCGCCGTTTTAAATGGCACTTTCCATCAGTTTTTAGCCATAGTAATTTGATAGGCTTCAAGCTGGTTTTCATTGGCACACGCGGTGCATATGATACATTTGTATAATTGCTGTGCTAGGAGTGTGGTTCTGTGATTAGGATTTGGGAGGATTGAAATGATATGCTTTTAATTTCTTTTGCTAGTATCCATTATTTCACTATATTGGGTTCCACTGCCTATGATTTATATGCGAGGCCGTCTTGAAGAAAACTATCAAAGTTTAGTCTGCCAGTCTTTGTGAAAACATGTGCATTTCTAGAAAAAAAGGTTGGGATGGACACTGCTATTTGGAGAACAAAGTTGTTTTACATATAGTAAGCGGTTTAAAGTGTTTGTGGAAAGTAGAAACATTATTTATGAACTCGCCGATTGCTTCATTTTGAGTCTCATTGTAAGTTAATAGTTCCTGTTGTTACTGAGAGCATAACTTTCGTGCAGAAAGGTGGACCTCGAATATTTGGTGCCTCTTATCTCTCACCAAGGACGCTGGTGCCTCATTGTGGAAATAGGAAAATTTCTTCATCCGCTTCATAATTGTTGAATTGTAGGTTTTCAGCTGTTACATGCCCATTCTGTTGTGAGTGTTTTATAAGAAATCATGTCATTTGTTGACTCCTTTTTTTCCCTCTTCCTCGCAGGAAGCTAAGATTTTTTTAGCAACCAGATTCCGGACTCTGAGCAGATCTAACAGGATCTTTAAAAGAGTTCTTTTGTTTGAAAATTTGTTACTTCGTAGCAATGGTGAAGGATCATCTAATGGTCAATGTTGATCGCCTAATGATGCCTGAACCCATTGAGATCACTGGAGCACCCAAGAGCTCCTCATCAAGGGACACCACTGCACTGCCCATTACAGGGCATTCCTTTTTTGCAGTTGGAGACAGCATGGTTCCTGAAGAAGAACCTCTTCTGCATATTACGGAGTGCCGTATTTGTCAGGAGGAAGATGACATTAAGAATCTAGAGAGCCCCTGTGCTTGCACCGGCAGTGTAAAGGTTCACATCATTCAATGAACTCTGTTTTTTGTTACTTGAAGTTCTTATTGTTATTAATTCACATTTGATCAATTTATCTGGAAGCATATGTGATTTGACAAGATTAACTTGTCGCACCAGTGTTTACCTATATGTTTATTTGGTATGCTCCTCAGAGCATTTGTTTGGCGGTTTATATGTGGTTCTCTGTTAGTAAATCATACATTTTTCTTATATTTGTACCTGAAAAGTGGAATCAAGCTTTCTCTCTGTTCCATCTGTGTCCATGCCTGTCCTTATGTCCTTAATGAATAGATCTCCAAGTTGATTCTTGTTGGCCTGTTGCCATGCTTGTCCAATATGTTTATGAAGCTAATTTTCTTCATATTTTTTTTATGAAATTTGGGTCTCTCCCTAGGTAGAGTGCATGGATAATGTTCTCACATATTTTATTTTGTGCAGTATGCGCATAGGGCTTGTGTACAAAGATGGTGCAATGAGAAAGGAGATGTCACATGTGAAATCTGCCATGAGGTGAATTTATTTTTAGATGTTTTATAAAGTATGCTCCATCCCCCAGATATGACTCTGAACTGTTATTGGAAATTACCTTACTGCAGCCGTATGAACATGGGTACACTGCACCTCCCAGACCCCATCCTGATGAAACTACCATCGATATAAGGCATGTCATAATTTTGTATCATTCAAGACATAGATACTTGATTCTGCTTCATAAGTTATTTTTATTCTGTATGTCTGGTGTCATGTTTATATATACTCCCTCTGATCCAAAATAAGTCTCGTGGTTTTAGTACAAATTTGAACTAAAACCACGACACTTATTTTGGATCGGAGGGACTAGTATTCAATTGTTGTTTACTCCTTTTTTGGTCTGTGCAGTGGTGGCTGGACCATTACTGGTACAGCATTTGACTTGCGTGATCCTAGGATCCTGGCAGTAGCACAAAACCACATTATGGAAGCTGAATATGATGATTATTCTGCCACGAATGCCAGCACTGCTGCCTTTTGCCGGTCTGCTGCTCTTGTCGTGAGTTCCTGCACTGCAGTCTGCAGATTTATTTACCTTTATTGAACACCTAACAGAATGTTTGTTGCCTACTTATTTACGCTTTCCCCTGTGTTCAGTTAATGGCTCTCCTACTACTGAGGCATGCATTGACTCTAACTGATGAAGACGATGATGACACTTCAGCAATGTTTTCAGTAAGCGAAATACTCTTTCAAGATATGTCATAGGCACCATCTCTCTGCACATTATCATCAGTATTCATATCTGTGGTTCATTATTTGGCAGCTTTTCTTACTGCGTGCGGCTGGTTTTCTTCTCCCATTCTATATAATGGCTTGGGCAATTAGTATATTGCAGCGTCGCAGACATCGACAGGTTAGTACATCACCGCCATCATATGCATCTTCCTTTTCTTTGCTGCTTCTACATTTGGTTGGAACACCTTATTATTGCTGCATTGCCATGTTCCTTGAGCTCTGAATTCAGTTAGACCTGCATTGTTATCCTATATGAGTTGTTTGAAGTTGAGTTGCCAAATCTTATCTTTCTTATTTGATGTGTTCCTTGTCAAAGAGGTCATGTACGTAGTTCGCATTCAACTACTTTGAGAGCGCTGTTTAGATTGAAAAAAAAAGCATCAATTTCGAAATGCTCTAATGAAAGCACTATGCGATGTATCTTCCGACAGATCAAAATTTGCATTTGAGCCATTGTAACCACTAACTTGCTCGCTGTTTTGTACGGTACTTGTGTTCAGGAGGCAGCTGCGTTGGCAGCAACTGAGGTGGCATTCATCCTCCAGTCTGGGCAAGGAAGAGGAGTGCATTTCACCATAGCACCAGATTCTCCTGCCACGCCCCAGCACGAACCACAGCCTTGAAGATGTCCCGCCGATGAGCGACCCGGCTGGAGGGAGGGGCGACATCGGATTGCTGGCTTGCGTGAATCACCAAAGAAATTATGGTTTGCTGCCAGTGCAGAGCCATGTTATTTACGTACTTTACGTCATTGCCCTGAGTGTAACGTTCTGAGACGTGTCCCAGTTTGTGCTTCCGGATTCTGTTAGGGTTGGCGTTGGCCAGGGAGTCTCGGTGAGTGGTGTGTATAAAGTAAGAAAGCCATTTGGACCGTGTATGTCGGTCCCAACTGTTAACTTAAAATATATAGCAGACAGGCGGCTTTTCTGAAGGCCACTGTTTTGCCTATAGTCTTTGCATGCTTGTTATTTTTTCAAGAAAAAAATATGTACTCCTGCTAGAATTGTATTATTAGCGTCCTGAGTAACATGAATTGGTAGTGCTTCTGCGCATGATCTCGGCTCCTCAACTGCAAAATCCAGAGGCGATCAGGACGCTCCCGAAGGCAACTGGGCCATGCATTGCTGGCACTTACTATGTGGTCAGTCAAAGGATCAAACCGTGTTGTCCACTAGTTCCAATGCTCAAAAAAGAAAAAACCATGTTGTCCGCTTATGTGACGTTTTTTTTTATAGGACGCTCATCTAAACTCCTAATGGAGCAGTTGGTAGTCTCCGTTTCGGGTTTATTTTCGTCCCATTTACCATGGCTTTTTTTGATACCTGATCCCATCAAACGTTTTCCATCTAAGAACCCAGGAAACCGCCGGCCGAGCGCCCCACGACGCCTTCCACTATCGAACAAACTGAAAAAATCTACGAAATTTAACCAGCGAAAAAAAAACGACGAAAATTAACCAACGAAGATTGATCCCGCAGCTTCGCCCGAGTGAGTCCGCCGTCGGGCGAGCAATAGTCACGCATACGATTCTATTCACCCTATCGCCCATCCTTCCTCCCTTCGCCGCCACAGCACCAACGCTCCACCGTTCCACTGCTTTCGTCTTGCCTATTCCCTTGCAGGATCCATCGTCCCTTCGCGGCCACCGCGCCATCGATCCCGCCGTCGGAGACCACGCGCTGTTCCGGGGCAAGACCAGGCGCTGTTCCGGGTTCCGCCGTCATAGTTTGGATCCTACGAGGTCCGGCCAGATCTATACAGCCAGATTATATGTGGATCTATACAGCCAGATCTATACAAGACAAATCAGGTTTCGTCGCATCATCTAGATCCATCACAATTTACATCCATCATAATCACGTTTGTTCTCCTGATCTAGATCAATCATAATTCAAAACTGGTATCTTCACATGATCTACACTCCCTTTTTGCAGTTTGTTCTCGTGATCCTGATTCCGCCTGTTAAATAAAGCCTTGTTGCAGTTGGTTCTTCTGATCCTGAATCCTGATTGACTGGTATGCAATGTAGATACTTGTACCTATAGAGTGAATTAGAAAAATATGTCTCAGATATAAATGATATGACACTTTTCTATGTGATCATATGCCACTATGTGCAGATGGGTAATTCAAAAAGCAACCCGAGTGAACATAAAAAAGAAGAGGACGTATCGACATGTAAGAATCATTCTACGAGTGTGATGTGTTCCCAGTCGTTGAATTTTGACACCGTAACAATATTATGCAGTCCCTAGGATTGGTACAAATGTTCAGCAGTACGATGCAAGCATTGAAACCATAGCTGAAAGTGTTGTAAGCATTGAAACTATAGCTGAAAGTGCTGAAAATGTTAATGGTAATAATTTTTAGCTAATCAAACCTTCTTTACCCCCTCCGTTCCGGTTGTCGCATTTTAACGGTGCCTATACATGTGCAGACGTATCCAAATTGATAAGCCCGGCAGAACATCATGCCTCTTCGTGCTCGGCTGCTGAAACAAGGGAGCAGTTTAACACAATGAGGCGAGTAGCTTATCGCAAGAAAAAAGATGATGATAATGTCAGTTTACAAATGGAGAATCATCCTTCATTTCCAAAATCTGGTTAGTAGGCGAAGTACTGGTTGTTGGCTACTGTTATAGTAGGTGAAGTATTGGTTGTTGCTGGTTAGTTTTTTAACATATGTTTGCTGGCTACTGTTACGTGTAGCCTTCATCAAATATATCAGGCGAAGTACTGGTTGTTGCAACCTGTTTGTGATATAAGCTTGTGATTTAGTGGTTCACTAACTGGCATGTTTTTTTTAATATATTGTAGACCATAGGGATCTAATCAACGCTCGAAGGCGGGCGTCTTATCGCAATAACAAAAACAATTCAGATGGATCAAATATCCAAGAAGACGATGAGCATTCTGTTTCCCGTCGAGCTCTATGTGATGTCACGAATTTAACTAAAGCTGGTCAAATAAACAGACCAGCCCGAGAGTATGATCAATTGAATATTGATCTTGTACCCCTACATATTTCAGGTAATAGTGTAACCAACGCAATTCGTTTGATTTGAATTTTTAGTTTTTTCATGTGGCATTTAAGACAACGACATGAATGGCACCATTAGATGAGTTGAATGACACCAAACGAATCACGGAAGAGGATCGCATAAGAGACCATAGAAACGCCTTGAGGAGGGAAGCCTATCGGCGAAAAAAAACAAAAATGTCCAAGATGAAAATGCACAGGCCCATACTTTATTAGGTACGTTTTTTATCTTTCAAACATTAAAGTCTTAACCAGATTTCATCATTAATATGAGTGGACAATTTGGTTGACCAGACAGCACAAACAATTCTAACTATGCATCATTCGAGCACGATGCATCGATATTTGGTACCACAACTGGTATGAATAATGCGGATGAGCTACAAGGTAATCATATTGGGCATGCACATACTTTATCAGGTTAGCTTATTATCTTTTAAACATTATAGTTTAGATTAAGTGTGGACATTTTTGGTCACCAGACAGCCCTAATATTTCTAACTATACATCATTATGCGAAGATGCATCAATATTTGCTGCCACAACTACGGACATATCTGATATTCATATTGAGAAGGAGGTACAAGGTAATCATATTAGGGCTGCTCATACCACTATTTCTGTAATGTTTATAATTTATTCTATAAGTTTATACAATACGCTGCATCACATACAGTTTTATTAATGAATGGCACACAAGAAACACATGAAAAAACAGACGAAGAACGGAAGAGAGATCGTAGAAACGCATTGAGGCGAGCTGCCTATCGGAGGAAAAAGGAGAAGCTTATCGAAAAAGAAAACGCATGTCCACTTTCGACATCAGGTATAATCTAACCTTGAGTATCAATTTCTACATCACAGCAAAGCATGCAGCATTCGGCTACCTTCGAGACCTCAAAATATAATTAGTCATACTATGTATTAAAAACATGTTTCATGCAGACAACCCGAATATCCCAAACGTTACAGAAAGAGTGCATGAGGAGGCTCATAGAGGTGAGTGTTTAATACATAATTGATGTTAGGTTATTAATATTTAATCTCTGTATCATCTTATCCATTAATCATTATTATGTCCGTATAACTTTGGTTCACCAGAAAACCCGAATATGTCTACGTATACATGGCCTGCCATAAGTACGAGCACGTCTGGTCTCATAGATGACAATGGGTTACAAGGTAGACATTTATTTATGACTCATGTTGTATTACATGTGCTATATGTTACAGTTGTGTTCTCTGAGTATCTGCTACAATTTTTTACCTATGGTACATGTGGCCATGTTTATTTGGTACAGAAAAAATAGGTACCAGATTATCACACAGGAGTTAGGTTGTTATTATTTAATTAATGTTTTTCATTGATCTTTTCTATACAAAAGTATTATACTATATGTGATGTGTTTTTGTTAACGAATGGTCTGCATTATTTGGGCAGCACAATCTGGATTAGAAGCGAACGACCGTATCGGATTGAAATCAGCCTACAGATGCTCCAGCAATCAATTTTCCTTTTTGGACAAATTCATCCTGAATGCTTCAATCTTGCAGTCCGTAAGCTTGCGAGTGCTGAAGTAGAGAGCACCGCGGGTACAAGAATGCTTGGAAACAAACATTTTTTCGACTTGCAATTTCATTCTCAGGCACAGGCCCTCAGGCGCTCTTGGATGGATCAAGAAACACGCACCGCAGTGCTGATTGACAATGTCGTAGTTCGACCGTTTCCTAAATATGATGTGTTCAACTCTAACATTGTAAGAGACTCGTTCTTGTCATTTATTTTGCTTATTATATTAGTTACTAACATGTGTCTATTTACCATAGTATCTACTACCATTTGTTTCTGTGGATTCTTCATACGGACTACTTGTAGTCAACATGGAAACTAGGAGGGTTCTACCAATTGATCCATGTATTGACGCTTACGGTGGACCATACAGCTTTCATAGCACTGAAACGATTAAGGAAATCACAATGTTGAAGCAAGAGTTCAACAATGTGTTGCAGATGAGAATCCCTGGTTGGGATACAAATCTCATGAACTGGTCAACGTACGGCAAATCTTCTGCCGGCAGGCGGTAATATACTAATTTTAGCACATACATTAGGAAATTAGCGTTACAGTATTAATATAGTTACTTTGTTTGTAACAGCAAAGACTCCGCTTTGCTTGTCCTACAGGAGATGTCCCACCAGAATGGTACTACTTGTTATGATAGGATGACCACTCACGTAAGTACACAATAACAACGTTTGTCATGCAATTAATTTGTAGAGCAAATTATTAAATTATTTTTTCCTTCTTTTATAGGATTCAGTACAGCTCAGAAAAAACCTGATGGTCCAGATACCGACGATCAAAAACAATGAATCAGCTGGAAACATACCGGCTGAAATTAGAGCTGCTTTGAGGGTTTTAAAGGACTGAATATGGTCCCATGCATATTCATATATCCTAAATAAATTTATATTACAGTTTTGTTAGAGATCGAATTGATAAATATATATTTGTCAATACGAACAACTATATAATGCATTGTGTTATATCTTTATGTATAAATACTTTTTCGTGCTTTGGAGGTATTAAACGTTTGTTTTACGACGCACCCTATAATTCTATCCAAGATATGTGAACTATATCTCTAAATATCACGTCAATGAGAACAGTAAAGTCATGAACTATTTATTTGGCAATAATAACTATATATAACTATCACGTCAATGTTTGTTGATCAACATCAGCGCTAAAATAAAAGCAGTTGTTGTATATCATATGCTGATGGAAATTATGTACCTCATTTTCAAGTCTTACCGAAATACAACGATCATTTACTGCATGCTTTGCCTGCAATTTTAATTTGAACTTGACCCTATTAAAATGTTGTAATGGACTCACTTATCAAAATTTAGTTGATCATGCACTTACATGAGAAGGCTTCAATTGTCACCCTGATTGTACATTCACCAAGGTTTATTTGATAAAGAAACACCTGTACACTGAAAACATACATGTGTGATACTATACATTAGGCCCAAGGAAATCCCATCTTACCAGGAGCACGACGCTTACAAGAAAGAAGAAAAAATGGCATACCAGTCATATGTGGTGTATTCTAAAAGATTCATGGGGAATCTCTTGAGAACTCATACAAATAGCTACCAGATCAGATGTGTGTATACAAGCGTTACTTCATAGTAAAAGCTGCCAAATCAACACATCAAAAGATTTCTACACTTAGTTAATATACAGTCAACCAAACAACTGACAAAAAAGGCCAAAGCATTATTTTACAGTGAGAAACTATGTGAACAAAAAATTATGTATACTGTTTTATATACACCGCTCGTTGCCGCGGGCATCCAAAGCATTTTTTATGTGCAGATCAATGATAAGTTCATTATTTAATGAGTCACATACACCGCTGGTGCCTCAACTTGTACGGCGCGGTTGTTTTGGTGCCTAAACTTTTGTATTAACAAATTTCACTTGCGAGTACAGGAACCTACTAATACTAAGGTACTATACCAATGAAGGATAATGTTGTTCAAGTTGCTACCTTGTAGTCGTGTAGAGGATGTACCTGGCTGGGCAAAGTCGATGGAGTCTGCTGTGTCTCACCACATGCTGCACCACCTTGATTGTGTATTGGCGTGCAAACTACAAAATCAGTAGGTTGTTAATTGCTGTATTTCAGAAACAAAATATTGTATTGTAATTGTTTGTTAATTTAACTTTATTTATAATACACGTTGAACTGATTTAATACACATAAATTAAATAGAACGACCGTGTTGACCTCTTCAAACTGAACAGTAACAGAATTAGAGAAGATCATTGCAATTAACAAAAAATATAGTTTGTTTTAATATGGGAAATTTTTATACCTCATATGGAATATGTAGGTATGTTAGTGGCATGCAATCAATGTTAAGTTGTACCTTTAACTAATATACAACACTTTAATTCTTTAGTAAGTTATGATTTCTGACACCTTTTCTAATTTATTAGGAGGTGTGCGTTTGATGAAAAAAGGAAAGATATCTGCAGAGGAAAGATATATGGTAGAACTAGGATATGCCATGATATGCTACCCTGCCTTCCTCTTCATGGCCTACCTACATATGTAACCTCCTCTGCCATCCCTAACCTCCCTTCTTACTCTCCCTTCGCCCCTCAGAGATATCAAAGGAGAAAAATATTGAGACTTGGAGGACAAATTCTCGAGGAGTACCTTCTGTAAGCAAGGAGCACCAAATAGCCGAGTTCCTCTAGGTATGATAATTTATTCATCTTTCACTTCTGTAAAGCTAATAGTAGCAGTACATGCTCACGTTGCCTGCAAGTTTACCAAAAGAAATATTTTCATTAGATGACTCTAAGATATGGTCACCTGATGGACCTCTGTTATTAGATTACTCTAATGTACAACTGAAGATCAAAAAAAAAAATTTGTCCATACCAACGCATCAACGTACATATCCCTTTCTTTCTAAGTTGTTTTGTTGAATCAAATTGTCCTATAATCTGCTTTAGAAGAACTCTCTTAGGTTCCATAAGTATTCTCCATCCAGCTTCGATCTTTGAGATACGAGGATGACTCCTCAAGCAGGACAAATATTCCAAAGGCATCAGAAAGATAATAAACAGATCAATTAGCGAAAAAAATTAGATATCTCTTTGACATTAAAAACTGAGCCCAATAACATGTCAAAATACCATATTTTTAGAAATATCAGACCATTCCATCTAAATGGCACAAGACACAAGGTATGCACCTTTCTATGGATGGCTGATTAGTAGTAGAAAGATTGCATTGCTATCATTTGATTGTGTCAAGACTACATTAGTTATTAGATATTATTGTTATAGAGAGGAACTGTATGATAAGGCCAAACAGTACTTTCTCAACATTTTGTCAAGCCATATATGCCCATGCAAAGACTCCAGTCCTTCTAATCCACCTACTGTAAATTAAATTTTCAAATGCAGTCATGTTGGCAAACTGGAAGTTTTATTTGACTTGTGAGGGATGAACTATGCAAACTACACATATGCAGAATTATGTAGATGGACAATAGTAAGATAAAAGTGCAATTTTTAACATATAACAAAAATAACCTGAATATGACCAAAGAAAATAAGAAACACAATAATAGAGCACATTCAAATGCAGAGTCATGCATGACTTGCAGAATAAGGGCACAAGCTTTGCAAGAAACAACCCTTGCATCTTTGGTTCATTTATAGTTGGTTCTTCTCCCCGAGAGAAATGCAACTTCTTTTTCTAATTGTATGAAAATGATTTTTTTTACAAAAAAAAACATTGTGTTAGTTTCACTTTTTTTTATATTTTAGTATATATGTTCATTTTAATGATGCACTATAAAATGTCGTTTAAATTTCATCAGAGATAAAAAGTGATGGGTTCCGACATACGCACGGATGTACCGATGACAGACCGCACTGAAACACCACGAGAAGAGGTGCATATAGTTAACAGTTTTTTGTTTGTTTATTATACATAATAATACAAAAATGAACATTTTATTTGTAATATTTTTTTTCAGAATATAGGAGACATGGACATGGATTTTGGAGATGCACAAAAAGTGTCCATTGAGTGTTCCGAAGCGACATCGCAGAAAGGGGCCGAAAATTCACCGTGTTTCTTAGAACATAATGATGTCGAAGCCGTGACATCTCATAACAAACCAAAAAAGGATGCCAATTTTTGTGTTATTGCACAAGGTATTTTTTTTATATTGCCTTCTTTATTCAACTAATTTTGCTCATTTTGTTTACTAAGTTGGCTCACTTTTTTTATGATATCTACAGACTATGTTTGTACCCCTAGAGATATTACAGTCATTGAATCAATCATGACTGCCCCCAAGAAAACCATATTTGTGGACATTGAAGATGCCTTGTTATCAACAGATGATTTGGAATGCCTTATGAAAGATATGTTCTTACATGACGGTGTAAGACCAATTGCATAAACTTTGTTTATAATAATATGAATATTATATAATATCGTAAATTATACTTGTTGATTACAGGTGATAAATGCTTACATATATTGCATGCTTGCTCACGACCATCTACGAGACAGGGCGGGTAAAAAAGTACACATTATTAGCACATTTGTATCTGGACAGTTAAAAGAAGACGGCGAAAAAGACATAGACCCATCAAAATATCGTCACATCATGCATCATGTTAATACTTATCTACAGCAAGATATGGTTAGTATTCTCTCATAATCCAGTCATAAAATTATGTGTTATTTTTATTTAATTAATAAATATAGTTGATTGTTATTGTTTATTAGATCTAATTATGACTGTGACTTGTATGTTATTTACACCAGTTATTCATTCCGATTAACATTCCGGACTGCCATTGGTATCTAACAGTCGCCAATGCCGAAAAACGTGAGATTCAAGTATTGGACTCACTTGGTTCTCGGGTACAACGCAATGACCTTGCTATTACGGTAAATATCTTATGTTTTTGCTCATCTTAACATATGTTTTGTTTGCCTTAATCCCTAATTATTTTCCTATATAAAATAGTTATTAGGACTTGAGAAGCGTCTGAAACTTTTAGAGCATAGTCCGGAGTTTAACAGAGATCATAAGTGGCCTGATCTCAATGTTACAAAATGGACGGTCGTAGAGCAGTTTCCTGAGGCAAAACAAACCGATGGGTAAGCACTTGTTACTATTTGTTTGTCTATTTGATTCATTAGGGTGATATTCTAAAGCTTTATTTTATAATATTATAGCGTATCATGTGGACTATTTATGCTAAATTTTATGGAATATTGGACATCAGATGCACTGTCAGATGAGTTCACCCAGGTATTTCATTTTTACACATTATCTCATTATTCTATCTCAAAATATTATATCAATAAAATTTATATATTTCATAGGAGGATATGAAACAATTTCGTCGAAAATTAGCTGTCATTTTGCTTGACTCAGAGCTTAATAAGCTAAAAGGAGGTCCCATATACCATCATCAATCAGACGATGAAGAAACTTTAGCTAATTCTGATCTCGAGATCCTGGACAATCCACCTAATGTAGTCAAAGACAAACTTCCTGCCCTAATCACTATCATGCCTACGGACCAACGTGAATTAGTTGCCGGCCTATGCAAGTACATCATGTCGATCGAAAATGCCGGGTGTTTGGAGTAAGTATGATGTATCAATATTTAAAATACGGTTGTACATTTTTATTGTTCTTACCATCAAACTTTTAGGAAGGAATGGGTCCGGAGCTCGACACCAGATCCAATGAGTTTAAGTCTTAAGAAACTTCAGTGCATACTTAACATGGAGCCGCCTATGCACAGTGACTGCTTCAACATCGCCGTCCGTATACTGGCATGTGACGAGGGAGTATTGTTCACAGACCCTCCTATACACTTCATGGATCTAAGATTTTGTGTAAGTTATCGTAATCTTCCTTATATGCATCATTAGTATAAACATATTGAAACAAATATTTATTTTTTTACTTAGTCCATGATGTTAGAGTCAACACGAGGTCAGAAATTTTGTGAAAAGGAAACTATCCAGACGTTGGCATCATTATTCGATAGCTGGCCTACGATGGACAATGACATCTCATCGTGCAACATGGTAAGTAAAGTATTTTATAGATTGTTATCATGGTTTATTGTTGTTTCTAATAAATCTACTCTTAGATTTATCTTCCCTATGCATCCATCGGCCGATACATCTTGTATGTCATCGACAAAGAGGCACGTCGTCTACATGTTATGGATCCTATTGAAACATCACAATCGCCAGAGGATAAAAATTTGAGGCATGCACTAAAATTAAAAAGTTTTGCAAGGGATTTCAAAGAAGCACTCGAAATAAAGCTGTCAGGTTGGAATTCTGATATATCTAAATGGCAACGTTTATTTCCGGTTGGTATTCCAACGAGTATAGACGGGTAATGAATTCATAACAAAAACATTTATTTTTATTATTACTATATTCTTTATATTATTAATTTAAAGTTTTGGAGGAATCTGTCTGGATATTTTGTTTTCCATTATATGCTCCGATGGAACGGCAAAGAATTTGTCAAGCCAGTTTGCGCGGTGAGTACTGTCCGTTACATGTTTAAAGACCTTCGACATGAAATGTTCATACTAACTAGATGCATTGTTTGTACAGGATGGGTATGAGTTAGGAAGCAGTTTTTATTATTCTTACTAAAACATCATGGGAATGAAGCTACAGGAAACTTTCCTCATATTGTGAAAGAATTTCTTAAGCGCATCATCTAATCTGTAATAGTTTTGTAATTGATGTTTAGTTGAAACATCGCTCAGTTTGTTACTGTTCGGGTGGTCGTTGATTTTTCTTTATGATATAGATTTACATTGCTAAAATGGACTTCAATTAATAAATTATTGTGTCTGTGTTATATTGTTTGTATGTGTGGAATTTAACATGTAACTCTTGCAACCTAATTCAAGAGCCCGTGGCAACGCACGGGCAGTCTACTGATCAGTAACACCAGATCCAATTTAACATGTAACTCTTGCAACCTATTTCAAGAGCCCGTGGCAACGCACGGTCAAGAAAATAACAGATGGCATGTTGATCAGTAGCTCCACAGATGACTCTAAACTTAATAAACAGACAGTTCATGCCATTGTTCAAGACAAATTCTAATGCATGTTTCAAGTTAAGATTTCATAGCATGAACAAAACATTGCAGAACAAGAATTACCTTTAGGTACTCCTTGACCTTATCACCATGGTCAGGCAAGTAGTCTGTCTCCAGAGCAACCGCAAGAACATTCTTGTATGCGTTGAGGAACATGTGCGGCGCAGCAGCCATGGTGGGGTATGAGATCGCCAGGGACAGTGAGGCAACCATGTAAACACCTGAAGCAAACTTGTCCATCAGGTCTTCCTCGGTGAGGTCAAGAACCTCAGGGCTGAAGACTGACCCGCTGTCATAGACATTGCAGATGACCAGCCCATGTGAGAAGGGGCGGATACCAAGCTTGCCAAGCTGGGCAGACTCGGAGGAGCCCACCTTGTCACCCTTCTTGATCAGCTCCACTGCGATAGTAATTTCCACAGTACCCTTGTTAATCTTGGTGGGAATGTTAAGCACCTAAACAGGACATCACAGTTAGAACTTGTGATAAAATGTGAGTGAAACGAAAGCATCCACTGAAAAGTGTCATCAGCAAATACTAACCTGGAAGAAGGACGTCTGGTAGGGTTCCAGACCAGTGTTGCCAGGGGGAACTACCACATCAACAGGGGCAACTAGCCCAACACGAGTAGGAGCAGAAACCTGTGTGTAAAAAAACAAGACAAAGAATTAACCTCAGATGTTCTAAACTTTAGGGCAAAATAAATTACATAGAAATTAATAGATGGCATTAAAAAGATAGCTTAAACTAAGAATATAACGCATCAACTATACAATTTTATAAAATTTGCCATATAAAGTTGCCAATTTGACAGAAAGAATGTAACTTTGACATATATAATTGCTGCTAGGAAATAGCTAAATTGCACACATAAAATAATGGTGACAAGGTGGTAATAATAGCTAAATAACTGCTCATCAGAAAAACTTTACTAGCTAATTTACAAGCTCATTAGAATAATAGCTAAATAGCTAACTAGCTAGAATTTGTGCGACACTAATTCATTGGGATAATAAATCTTTACTAGCTAATTTACAAACATTCTAAACCTAGGCATGGGTATCATCAAATAATCATCGAGGTTTAGGTCTAGCAGGATACTCATCGAGGTTTACAAACTATCGGTGTTTAGATACAACTACCCCTACTGCAAACAAAATTCAGAAATATTCAGTGCTCTACTGTGAAGAAGATCCAACAGGGTACTCCATGTAATCCTTGAGTACCCTTTCCTTGAAATTCAGTCCAACATCTGGAAACAAAGGGCATGTCTGGATGCTGCCGGTGCCAGCCCTGCCAATCACGGGCGCACCAAAATTTTGGCGGAGCAATTGGCCGCCTGCTTCTCGCCAAATAATTGGCGTGGAACTGAACTGAGATGTGGAGCTAGCCTGGGCACGCCAAAGAATCGGCGTCCATCCAAACGCATGGCTACCACTCAGTCAATGACCAATCTTTTGGCACGGCGGCTCTGGGATCCAGGGTAGATGCTCCCCAAAATTGGTCAAAGTTCTAGCAACTACTCCTACTGCAAAAACCCTAAAAAAGATAGCTAAGGATGCAGAGATGCTGCCACAGCTTAAGGATTGCGTTGCTTACCAGCGGCGCGGGGCGTTCTGGTATCTTGGCCGGGTGCAGCAGCAGGATGCGGGCACGACAGCGCTTGCTTCTAGCTGGACGGGAGCGACGTCCTGTGGCCGGCTGGCTGGAGTGGTGGGGATGTGGACGAGTGGTCGCCAGCGTTGTTGGTTGAGGCGGCTGTGTCACCGCGGTGCGTCGGTCGGTGCACATCGTGCCGAGGGCAGCGGCGTCGGGAAGTAGTCGTCGTCCTCGCCGTCCATGTGAGGTTTTGTCATGGCGCCGCGCCACAGAAAGAATAGATGAACCAGATCAGGGACGCAAAGATTCGAAGAAGACGAGGAGGGTGCGTATCGGAGCAGCGTTCGTTCAATGGATTTGTCAGGCATGGGGAGTGGCGTACCGGAGATGTGGCATTGCAGATCGGGACGCCTCGCTTCGGATCCAGCTGCGACGTCGCCGGAGAGGAGCGCCGCCGCGGATCCGAGGGATCGGATCCAGCACCCGCAGATGCTCCAAGAAGCGCGTCATGTCCGTCCCGCTCGATCGCGCAGCACACAGCACGCAGACCCAAGGTCCGTCGATGCAGGAGACCGATGCGGTGGTCGGCGGGCGGAAGGATGCGCCTGCGTGCTCGTCGTCGCGGGCGGCGATGCGGCGGGGGGAGGGGAAAGGGCGAGAGGGTTTGAGTGAGTGAGAGAGGAGAGGAGAGAGTGATGTGAGTGGGGATGCGGCGGGGGGAGGATATGCCTAGGGTTCCAGTGAACCCAGACGCCATCGTGCCAGGTGGGCCGTTGGGCCTGGGCCGGGGATGCCAGCACGCGTGTCGGGCCGGTAAGTGCCGGCCCATTTGTCTAGGAATAGTTTTGATGAAGAAAAAATCTTAAAAGTATTCATAACAAAATCTTAAAAATATGTTTGTTTTAGACTTATTTTTAAATATGGTTCATAAAAATAAATAAAACTTGGTTGATGTATACAAGTAAATATACTTGGTTGCAGAAGGTTTGTTTGCATTTTTTTTCTTTTGTTGGAAAAATTTCCATGTCCTATATAAATAATTTAAATAAATTTCATATGAATAATAATTAAATATGAACATCACATTTTGTGTTAGTACAATTATTTAAATTATGTAATCAACATATTTTTCTAATAATGTCAACTATGTTTTTTATAGATCAAAAAGTGTGTTATTTTCACTAATGTTTTTTCAGATATTATATATGATTGTATTATGCAGTATAAAACATCATTTATATTTCATCATATATACAGGTTGATGGGTTCCGACATATGCATTGATGTAAGGATGACATACCACACTGAAACACCACGAGAAGAGGTGCATATAGCTAACCTTCATCTGTATGGATATTATAAATGCAAACAAGAAAGTTATATTTTTTATATATTATTGTTTTTTCAGAATATAGGAGACATGGATATGAACTTTGGAGATGTAAAAAAAGAATCCACTGAGGGTTCCGATGCGAAGTTGCTGAAAGGGACCGTAAATTCACCGAGTTTTTTACAACATAATGTTGTCAAAGCGGTGATATCTCATAACAAACCAAAAATGGATACTAATTTAAATGTTATCGCACAAGGTGTTGTTTCAATGTTATTATCAATATTTACTTAGTGAAATTGCCTTCTTTATTCAACTGTGCTGGCTTATTTTATTGTCTAAGTTGTCTAACTTTTTGTGATGTCGACATATTATGTTTGTACCCCTAGAGATGTTTCAGTTATCGAATCAATCATGTGTGCCCCCAAGAAAACTTTGTTCGTGGACATTGAAGATGCCTTGTTATCAACCGACGATTTGGAATGCCTTTTGAATTGTGTTATATTGTTTGTGCATGTGATCATGTAACCCTTGCAAACTTTTTCAAGAGCCTGTGGCAACGCACGGGCACTCTACTAGTGTGACGTTAGTGACTGTATTTTGGGAGTCCGATGACCATTTTTTCCTTTTCAAAAATGCTAAACCTACGTAACCAAGGTACGTAAAGCTACGTTTCTTTCCATCTAAACTAATCATCTCCCCCTGATTTTCAGGGGTGGGCCTGGGCCTTTTTGCCTTTTTAATGAAATTAGGCCAGCTCATATCATACATAGGTTGGAGTAAAGGTGGCACCGACAGCTCCAGTTGTTAACCACCTTTTGTTTGCAGATCACAGCCTGTTGCTTTTTAAGTCTAGTGTGGAGGGAGCTAATGCAGTTTCAAACCTGTTGGATACATATTGTTCGGCCTCGGGGCAGAGGATTAATCATGACAAATCTTCCATATTCTTCAGCAAGGGATGCCCGGAACATATCAGACAAGGGGTGAAAAATTGTCTCAATGTGCAGAATGAGTCTTTGAGTGAGAAATATCTGGGATTACCAACTGAAGTTGGTCAATCAAAGAGTGGCACTTTCAAATACCTTCGTGACAGAGTCTGGGAGAAGGTAAAGGGGTGGCTGGAAAAACTCCTGTCTGCAGGCGGAAAAGAGATCTTGATTAAAGCGGTGGCACAAGCAATCCCGGTGTTTTCTATGTCATGTTTTAGGCTGACAAGGGGGCTATGTGAGAGCATTACATCTATCATTCGCCAATTCTGGTGGGGTAGCAAGCAAGGAAAAAGAAGACCATGTTGGGTCTCGTGGGATGTGATGACAAAACCGAAGAGCCTTGGTGGTTTGGGCTTTCGAGACATGGAGATGTTTAACTTAGCTCTTTTGTCCAGACAGGCATGGCGTTTGCTTCAGGAACCAAACTCTCTCAGTGCACGTTTGCTAAAGGCGATTTACTACCCTAATACCTCAATTCTTGAAGCCGAACTGGGGTCACGACCTTCTCAAATATGGCGTGCAATGATAGATGGCTGAAACATATTGAAGCAAGGCATCATCAGGCAGATAGGGGATGGTTCATCGACAAACGTCTAGACTCACAACTGGATTCCTAGGGAGGGTTTCTCAACACCTGTGACGTCTCTGGTGGCTAACCCGTCGAGGATAGTGGCTGAATTAATAGACCACAACATGGCAGCATGGCGGGAGGAGTTAGTCAGGCAGATGTTCGTTCCTGTAGATGTAGAGGGCATCCTAAAGATACCAATCTGTACAAGGCCAGTTCGGGATTTCTGGGTGTGGGCGGAAGACCCCAAAGGCCGTTACTCTGTCCGATCAGCTTACAATATGATTTTTCGTATAAAGACAGGAAGAGAGGCTTGGCTAGAGAACGTAGAAGAGGGGTCCAATAGCAGTGCCGATCGCAAGGGGTGGTCGACTGTCTGGGGCATGCAAGTGCCATCGAAGCTGAAGGTATTTGTCTGGCGCCTTGCACAACATTTTCTCCCAACTAGTGATATCTTGCAGCATCGGAACATGTCTACAACGAGTGAATGTGCTATATGAGGGGCAGACAACAACTGGCGTCATTCCATGCTAGACTGCACCATGTCGAGGAGTGTTTGGGCCCTGACAAATCCAGATCTTGTGGAACACATGTGCATGAACACGGACGACAGTGCCAAGGGCTGGTTGTTCGCTATGAGTGAGTCTATATTGCAGGAAGAGTTCACCACATTAGTTGTTACACTTTGGGCAATTTGGCACGCTCGCCGGAAGCTGATACATGAAGGAATCTTCCAAACTCCTTTCTCAACACAAGCTTTCATCAAGAGCTACATGTGTGACCTGCAACTTATCTTCAAAGCTCCCAGCAGAGGACGAACCGAAGCACAAAAGAAACCTACGACCTGGCTTCCACCACGGGAGGGGTACTCCAAGCTTAATGTGGATGCAGCAGTGCCTAGGACAGGGGGTTTTGGAGCAGTGGGAGCGATCTGCAGAGATGCCGCAGGTCTATTTTTGGGTGCATCCGCCGTTGTGTTCAGAAACATTGACCAGCCGGAGATACTGGAAAGCCTTGCCATCAGAGAGTCTCTAGCCCTTGCTGACGATCTATATATCCAGAAAATTCAAATCGCCTCTGACTGCAAGTCAGCGGTTGAAGCGATCCAGCGCGGAACCTCTTCGGCTTATGGTGCAGTAGTGCAGGAGATCAAGGAACATTCTAGTTGTTTTACTTCCTGTTTATTTAGACATGAGTTTAGAACCTCGAATGTCGAGGCACACAAACTAGCAAAGCATGCTTTAACTCTCGGGACCGGTCGCCATGTTTGGTTAGGCCACCCGGGAGATCTTTCTTTCGTCCCTGTAAGCGTGACGGGTCAATAATAAAGCTTTGCGAGTTTGTCTCAAAAAAAAGATCATACATAGGTTTCGTAAGGATTTTTCCATCTAAACTAATCATCTCCCCCTGATTTTCAGGGGTGGGCCTGGGCCTTTTTGCCTTCCAATGAAATTAGGCCAGCTCAGATCATACATAGGTTTCGTAAGGATTTTTACGTAGGTGAAGCAAAGCTCATTTTTAACCATGCAGAAGAGCTGCATGTAGCTAATCCGTATTAAAGATAGAGGAATAAACAACACAACCAATCCGAAACAACTCGAAAAGAAATAGAAAAACGAACTACACACCCAAGCGAAGAACAACTATCACGAAAAAAGAAAACCTACAGGTGGAACACAATAACATGCAGCTAGTGAAGGACGAAACGACCAAAGCTCACCACCTCCTATCAAAGACTCTTCTGTTTCTCTCGCGCCATATGCTCCAGATGATCAAGTGAACTAAGGAGTTCAAAAGATTTCCTCTTAGTTCCTTAGTAATGAATCTGGCATTGTGCCACCAATCCTGGACAGACGATAAACAATGAGGCGCTATCTCACTCAAACCAGACCAATGAAGCACCATATTCCAAATAATCTGCACGACCGAGCAACCTATGAATAAATGATGAACAGTTAATTGAGTGTTATGGCAATAGCAGCAGGCATCCTGGTGAGACAAACCACGTTTGCCAGTGACCAAAGTAAATTTAGGAGATGATTCCAGTAACCATAGGTGAATTTACCTCTCTCACCACGACCTGTAGAGAGGATGGCATATGCCCCATATGTGGTAACAATGATGAGACTTCATTTCATGCTATGATTCAATGTGATCATGTGGTGATGTTTTTGGAATGCGACGCCAGATTCTTTTAACTGAAGCTTCCTTAGTTGCATCCACGGGGTTGTGTTAAGCTCAATACAGATGGAGGAGCTAGAAAGCCATGGGCGAGAGCGAGAGCTCCCCTCCCCCCCCCGACCGTCAACCCACCAGCCCCTCCCGGCGCGTGCCATTCCGGGCTCGCCGGCCACCATTAGCTCCCTCTCCCTGCGCCCGTTCCAGCTGCCACCACCGCCGCCCCGCTTGCCGAAGAATTTCTCCCCAGTCGTCCTCCATCTGACTGCTGTCGAGTCGCATGTGGCCGATCTAGATCGGGCGCCCGGCCAGGATCCGCCCTTCCCTGCCTCGCGGTCGCGGATCCGAGCAGCTGAGCTGGCTGGGGAGGTTCTGGAGACGCCGCCTAGTCTTCAAGGCGGAGGCGTGCGCGTTGCCTCCATCATCGTCGCGTCCGACGCGGCTCTGCGGCAAATTAATGACGAGGCCGCCATCAATGCGCGCGACTGCCCGGGCGGCGATGGGACGCCGATGGACCTCCGCGCCGCGTCTTCCGCTGCCAACGCCGCCCGCGCACGGCGACTTGAAGACGGCGTATGGGGTGCACCCTTGAAGCCGGGCTGGACGCGCGTCGGGCCGCCGCCCGGTCCCCGTCCATAGTGACAGCCTCCTCTGCCCCCTCCCCCTCCAGCTCCCCGTAAGCGGCTACAAATCCCACTCCATTTAGTGGGCAAATGCTTTCATTGTTTCTCTCCACTACACAGAGCCAAAGATTGCAAGGATGAGGTGAGGTGCAATAGTTGCTTCAGATCCGGCCACCGTGCACGAAGTTGTCCAAACAGGGCGCGCCCAGCACAACGGCAAGCTTGGGCGCCTACCCCTCCTGCTCCTCGTCCGGCCGCGCCACCGGCAAACAGCATCCGCGGCTTCACTCCTGCACCAACAGCTCCGACACCCCTCGTTCGGTCCTACCGCGACGCCCTCGCCATGCCTCGCCTCGGTGACCCGCACTCCAGGCCGGCCATGGAGCGTGTGGTGGCGCCGGCCACGCCCGAGATGGACGTGCAAGCTGATGCTCTCACCACCAACTGCGTCCTCATCTCCTTGGGAGGAGACCGACGCCCAGCTTCGTCCTCGTCCGTCGCCGACGCACTGCACAAGGAGTTCAACATCCCGCTGTCCATGGTCACCGTCGTCAGGCACTTCCCCGAGGACTACCTTGCAACGTTCACTCACCCTCACCACCGCTACGACGTCGTCAACCACGGGAACTTCCGGCGCGACCGCCTCGAGCTCCACCCCAAGCCTTGGATCATGGAGGCTCATGCCGAGCATGAAGACATGAAGCATCACGTGTAGCTAAGCCTGGAGGGCATCCCGCTGCATGCCTGGAACACCGACATGATCAGTCGTGTCATCGGAGTCGACTGCGAGCTGGACTATGTGCTCCCCCGCTCCACGCGCCAAGAGGATGCCAGGACTCTGGGCATCTAGGCTTGGGCGACAAACCCGAGCGCCATTGCTAGGCTTCTCGCCCCTCGTTGGTTACCCCAAGTGGAAGGTGTGAGATGTAGTGATGCGGAAGTTTTTCCCTTGGCAAAGATACCAAGGATCGAATCCCTAGAGACTCCTAGGTTCAACAAGAAGGTGTCAACTGCTAACGGCGCCAGATATTAGCAATCAACGTGGACCTGCACACAGATACAAATAACTTTGCTCCCAACGAGTACAGAGAGGTTGTCTATCCCTCTGGCCTTGTAGTTCACAAAGGATTAAACGCAAATGATAGTAGTGATAGATAATGTTTGCAATAGTAAGTAAAAGCGAAAAGTAAATAGTGGATGTGATCAATGATGGTAATATGGACCGGAGTCTCATGATGTTCACTAGTGATGTCTCTCTCCCAAAAGACGATAAAACAGCTATGTGAGGTAAACGAATTATAGCTGGGCAATTGACAGGACCACGAACGCAAACCAATGCTGACTACATTGCAAGAAAGGTTGAGGTTCAAAGCATGGGCGGTACGCCAAAGTAAGTAGACCGAAATCCATCAATATCTACTACTAATCATCCACCTTGAGATATCTATCCAGAACATCTCGCTGGTATTAAGTTGCGAGCCCCACCCATAGTGTAAACTCAAAGCAACAGACAACTGCATTAAAAGAACTTTGCGTAAAGTAAGCAATCCTTGCACCCGCGGGCACAAGCACCGTTGTTTTCCCCCTTGTGGCAACAGCACATCCCCTAGACTCATGTTTCTGTCACTCAAACTAGTCATCGAGGGGCATGAACCCACAATCAAGCATAACGTTCCCTCTTGGAGTCACTACCTACTACTTGGCCAAAGCAATAAATAACAACGGAGAACATGCAAGAATTACTTACGAACATAAATATAAAAGAGGTAGATCAAATATATTACTCAAGCACAATCTGAACATAATCTCATAATCCATCGGATCCCAGCAAACTCATCATAGCAACAGCATAAGGATTACATATGTGCCTCGATCATGTAGGGCAGCTCACGAGGACTAATTAGTGAAGCACAAGAACGGGAGGAGAACATCACATAGCTACTGGTCATGGACTCATGGTCCAAGGGAGACTACTCACAACTCATCCGGGAGGCGTCCATGGTGGTGGAGAGGCTCCCGGTGGTGATCCTCCCCTCCGGCAGGGTGCCGGGAAGGGTTCTCGTGGTGCTCCCGATCTTGGAAGCGGCGGCGGCGGCGGAACAGAGATGGGACCGCGAAAAGAGTTTCTCTCTCGAGGGTTTCGGGAGACGCTTTAAATATATGCCAAAGGGGGGCATCGGGGAAGCTTCGGGGGGCCTAGGCGCCCCCCCCCCGGCGTGGCCCAGGGGGGGCGCGCCGCCAGGGTGCCTGGAGCCCTGGTGGCCCCCCCCCCCGGCTGTCCTTCGGACCCACGGTAGTTTCTGGAACGCTGATTTTTTATATAATTTTTCTGGATTTTTCCTGGCAGTTCTCGTAATGTGAAAACCTGAAATACAAAAACAGCCGAAAACAGAAACTGGCACTAGGGTGCACTGAGTTAATAGGTTAGTCCAAATATGATCAAAAGTGTATGGAAGTGTATAAATATCATAGCAATATCACCCAAAAGAGGCATGGAGCAAGCAGAAATTATAGATACGTTTTGGACGTATCAACATCCCCAAGCTTAATTCATGCTCGTCCTCGAGTAGGTAAATGATAACAAGAATAATTTCTGTGGTGACATGCTATTAACCATATAGGACTTTTTCATAGTCATATGACAAAAGCTTACTGAGGCAATGAATCTGTAGTAATTGAGTTACCTCATGAGAAAATCACAAAAGACTGAAAGTTTTACAGTATGATATTGAAGCATCAAAAAGATTTGTAATGAACATGATGTGCAAATATGATAAAGTGATATCTCGCTTGCCCCCTTTAGTGAAGCAAAACATAAATGCAGGGGCACCTCCAAGGTTTAAGTGATGACTAGATACAATGATTTCAAAATAAACGATATCACAATCATGCAAAAGACAATGCTACTTTGGGACAATGCACATTACACTCAGAATGACAATCATGCTCTCAGTAGTTGGTGCTTTTAAAAGAAGGTGGAGACTCTCGAACCGTGGCTTTTGTTGGCAAGGTTGAAAACTCGTAATCAAAAACAAAGACAAAACATGTACCAGAGCTCTTGGTTTTAAAAACAGAGGTAATAATAATTTTTTTTAGATCATGCATGTTTCGTCAACGAATGCTAGCAGATAACTCAATCACTTCTTGAGCTGGACAAGTTTCGAGGAACGGCTCCCGAATGAGGACGATCACATCCTCTTAATCTCCTTTGTTTATCACTGCCAAAGTTTTCTGATTTCTCATGAACAAAGCGTGAAGGAGGGTTGGTTTGTTATATTATCTTTTTGAGCCGGGCGCACTCAATGCCAGTTCCTTCTCGTATTATGGGTTTGCACATTATACATGCAATCCCGGGGTGAAGCTTGTCCAACTTAAAAAGATCATGAATTAACTACTACTTTCTCATGAACTTACAACAGAGGCACAAAATAAGGATGCATTTTCTTTTTGAATAATTTCGAGGTGGTACATGCAAGTCTCCGTTAGGAATGGCAGGTAAATACCATGTAGGAAGGTATGGTGGACTCATATGGCATAACTGGTTTAAAGGAATGTGGATGCACAAGCAGTCAGTCCGCTTAGTACAGGCGAAGGTTAGCAAAAGACTGGGAGCGACCAACTAAGAGAGCAATGACGGTCATAATCATGCAGAGCGACAAAGCAATATTGAATCAGGCATGGAAGTTATATCGCTACTCAGAAACAAAAGATCATCAAGGCTTGACAGACTTTCTTTACAGTCTTTAATATGCGTGAGCATACGCCAAGTCAATCAAAATAAATTCTCGAAGGAAGAGATTACTAAACCATACCACATCATAGGCAAACAAATCATGTTGGTACTCCAATAACACATTGGAAACCCCCCAGCTATTTGAGACTAACCATAAGAAAACATGAACTACTAAGCGCCATTATGCACGTAGCATATTTATCATAGACATATCAACCAATGCAACGAAAGCAAGCTCTCTTAATAAGGTGAGCATGATAGATAAAGAGAGTTCAAGCAACCAACTAAACGAAAGCTCATTAGAAAGATAAGCATGAAAGTAAAGAGCTAAGCATGATAGTAGCTATTAAAAGACAAAGAACACACACAACATAGATAGACATGAAAATTCTATGTTATGTTCTAGGTAGAAGTGGAGCGTGTTTCTCTCCCACATAAAGAATGCTGAGTTCCGACTCGTTATGAAAAGCTAAAGAAAACTAAAAAGGAAAACTAAAAGCAAGACGCTCCAAGCATAGCACATAACACATGAAGTGATAAAAATATAGTGGAACGAAAGACGAACTGATAATGTTGATGGAGAAGGGGATGCACGGGGGCATCCCCAAGCTTAGACGCTTGAATCTCCTTGAATATTTCTTGGGGGTGCACGGGGGCATCCCCAAGCTTGAGCGCTTGACACTCCTGAATCTTTTTATCATCTTCCCTCGCACACTTGAAAACTCCCTTCATACATAACTCATCATAATCTGATTAGCGAGGTTAGTACCCATAATAAAATAATTGTACCTTGCTGGAAATAAGGATATTCTTGAAGATCTACTGTTTCTCAAGATTGCCAAAAGGTTTTTGCAAAGAAAAAGCAAGCTCTAGGTTTGCAAAATGAAGGAAAGGCAAAACAGGACAGAATCTGTGAAAAACAGAACAGCAGGTAGTAAATGATTTGTTCGGGGAACTTCTGCAACTCTAATCAAAAAACTCAAAACAGATGCACGAAAGACAATTATATAGAGCACACTGTCGAAAAAATTCAGACCAAAAAGATGATCGGGTGATTTTATACGAATTTTTCTATCCAAGGACAGAATCTGTTTCCTGGACAGCACCTCACAACTTTTGAACTTTCTTGCAATCAGAGGCTATACTTGGCACAAAATTGAAAAGCAAAGATACAATGATGATGCTACAGTAGTAAACAACATCAAGACACAACAAAAGCAAAATAAATTTATTCATTGGGCTGCCTCCCAAAAGCGCTTTCTTTTATGCCTTTAAGCTTGGCATAATGCAAAGAGATCAAGTTTTATCAAGAGTAAAAGAATAGCTAGCCCGTACAACGGACTCAATAGGTAACTTAATCTTCTTTCGAGGGAAGTGTTCCATCCCTTTCTTGAGAGGAAACTGAAATTTTATATTCCCCTCCTTCATGTCAATGATAGCACCAACGGTGCGCAAAAAGGGACGTCCCAAAATAATTGGACAAGAAGGATCACATTCAATATCCATAACAGTGAAATCAACGGGAACATAATTATCATTGACAACGATAAAAACATCGTCGATCCTCCCCAAAGGTTTCTTTATGGAGGAATCAACGAGACGAACACCAAAAGAACAAGAATCAAAAGGTTTCAATTTAAGCATATCATATATTCTTTTTGGCATAATAGAGGTACTAGCTCCAACATCACATAATGCATAGCAAGAGAAGTCATTCAACTTAATTTTTATCATAGGATCCCAACCATCTTCTAGCTTTCTAGGTATGGAGGCTTCTACTCTAAGTTTCTCCTCCCTAGCTTTGATGAGAGCATTAGTGATATGCTCTGTGAAGGCAAGGTTAAGCGTGCTAGTGTGGGGGTCTCTAGACATCTTGTGAAGGAAATCAATAACTTCGGTAAGAGTGCAATTATCAAAATCAAGGTCACTAGCATCAAGTAAAGTGGTAGTGGTGTCCTTTAGGTTCACTTGTTTGGTAGTTTCTATAGTCATAGCATCACCATTAATAGGTCCAATGGGACCAGGAGTGCATTGGGTGCTAAGAGTTTGGATATCCTCAACAACTTGGATAGTAGCAACAGTGTGGTGGGTAGGAAGGATCTTAATTCTATCTTCTTCCTCCCTTAGGGGTGCAACCACTTCGGGTTTAGCTGTCATTTGGTTTATCAAAGTGGCTTGTGTGTGGGACATGTTGGAAACTTGGGTCTCAGTGATAGTGAGCCTAGTCTGGAGGTTAGAAATCTCAATATTTATGCTTTCTAATTGTCTACTAATGTTTTGCAAGATAGCAGTATGCTCATTTAATTGACTCGAGAAGGTTTTGTTTTGTTCATATTGGGTGTGCATGTAATTCTTAGTGGCCTTCTCTATTTCTAGAAGTTTCTCATAGCCAGGCAAGTCTCTATCTTTTTGGGTGGAGTTCTCGGTGATAGGATAAGCATTGTTGTTCCCATAGGAATTAGAAGGGAACGGTCTAGGATTGCTACCAAAGTTACTCCTATAAGCATGAGCAATCACAGAATCTAAGGGATCATAACGAGGATCAAAAGAAGATTGCTTGGAAAGTAGGGACATAATCAAGTCAGCTTTTTCATTTAGGGAGGAAATCTCCTCAACAGATTTTACCTTCCTACCTGTTGGAGCGCGTTCGGTGTGCCATTGGGAATAGTTGGTCATCATCTCATCGAGAAGCTTCATGGCAGCACCAAGTGTAGTTGACATAAAGGTTCCTCCCGCGGCCGAATCTAACAAGTTCCGCGAGGTAAAGTTCAAGCCTGCATAAAAAGTTTGGATAACCATCCAAGTAGTCAAACCATGAGTAGGGCAGTTCTTGATAAGAGATTTCATACGTTCCCAAGCTTGGGCAACGTGTTCATTATCCAATTGTTTAAAATTCATTATGTTACTTCTTAGTTGGATAATTTTAGCAGGTGGATAGTATTTTCTGATAAAAGCATCTTTGCACTTGTCCCATGAATCTATGCTATTTCTAGGCAAAGACTGAAACCAAATTTTAGCTCCTCCTCTCAAGGAGAAAGGAAAAAAGCTTAAGCTTAACAATATTACCATCTATTTCTTGGTATTTTTGCATATCACAAAGTTCAACAAAGTTGTTCAAGTGTAAAGCAGCATCATCTCCAGCACCGGAGAATTGATCTTTCATGACTAAGTTCAGTAAAGCAGGTTTAATTTCATATGAAGGTGCTGAAGTGGCAGGTGTAGTGATAGGTGTGCTGATAAAGTCATCGTTGTTGTGACTAGTGAAGTCACACAACTTGGTGTTCTCGGTGGAACCCATAGTAGCAAGCAAGCAAGATAACTATTTTTGTGATTTTCGATAAAAGATATTAAAGCAAAAACTGAAAGGTAAACTAACAAGACTAAAAAGCAAAGGTAAAAGATAGCATGCAACTCCCCTATCTGAAGAGTGGAGTCCCCGGCAACGGCGCCAGAAAAACTCTTGCTAGGCTTCTCGCCCCTCGTTGGTTACCCCAAGTGGAAGGTGTGAGATGTAGTGATGCGGAAGTTTTTCCCTTGGCAAAGATACCAAGGATCGAATCCTCAGAGACTCCTAGGTTCAACAAGAAGGTGTCAACTGCTAACGGCGCCAGATATTAGCAATCAATGTGGACCTGCACACAGATACAAATAACTTTGCTCCCAACGAGTACAGAGAGGTTGTCAATCCCTCCGGCCTTGTAGTTCACAAAGGATTAAACGCAAATGATAGTAGTGATAGATAATGTTTGCAATAGTAAGTAAAAGCGAAAAGTAAATAGTGGATGTGATCAATGATGGTAATATGGACCGGAGTCTCATGATGTTCACTAGTGATGTCTCTCTCCCAAAAGACGATAAAACAGCTATGTGAGGTAAACGAATTACAGCTGGGCAATTGACAGGACCACGAACGCAAACCAATGCTGACTACATTGCAAGAAAGGTTGAGGTTCAAAGCATGGACGGTACGCCAAAGTAAGTAGACCGAAATCCATCAATATCTACTACTAATCATCCACCTTGAGATATCTATCCAGAACATCTCGCTGGTATTAAGTTGCGAGCCCCACCCATAGTGTAAACTCAAAGCAACAGACAACTGCATTAAAAGAACTTTGCATAAAGTAAACAATCCTTGCACCCGCGGGCACAAGCACCGTTGTTCTCCCCCTTGTGGCAACAGCACATCCCCTAGACTCATGTTTCTGTCACTCAAACTAGTCATCGAGGGGCATGAACCCACAATCAAGCATAACGTTCCCTCTTGGAGTCACCACCTACTACTTGGCCAAAGCAATAAATAACAACGGAGAACATGCAAGAATTACTTACGAACATAAATATAAAAGAGGTAGATCAAATATATTACTCAAGCACAATCTGAACATAATCTCATAATCCATCGGATCCCAGCAAACTCATCATAGCAACAGCATAAGGATTACATATGTGCCTCGATCATGTAGGGCAGCTCACGAGGACTAATTAGTGAAGCACAAGAACGGGAGGAGAACGTCACATAGCTACTGGTCATGGACTCATGGTCCAAGGGAGACTACTCACAACTCATCCGGGAGGCGTCCATGGTGGTGGAGAGGCTCCCGGTGGTGATCCTCCCCTCCGGCAGGGTGCCGGGAAGGGTTCTCCTGGTGCTCCCGATCTTGGAAGCGGCGGCGGCGGCAGAACAGAGATGGGCTCGTGAAAAGAGTTTCTCTCTCGAGGGTTTCGGGAGGCGCTTTAAATATATGCCAAAGGGGGGCATCGGGGAAGCTTCGGGGGGCCCAGGCGCCC
>LR738713.1:522416221-522487702 GCA_902687465.1 Secale cereale | reverse complement strand
CGACGCGGCCTAGGGGGGGGGGCGCCGCCAGGGCGCCTAGAGCCCTGGTGCCCCCCCCCCCGGCTGTCCTTCGGACGCACGGTAGTTTCTGGAACGCTGATTTTTTATATAATTTTTCTGGATTTTTCCTGGCAGTTCTCGTAATGTGAAAACCTGAAATACAAAAACAGCCGAAAACAGAAACTGGCACTGGGGTGCACTGAGTTAATAGGTTAGTCCAAATATGATCAAAAGTGTATGGAAGTGTATAAATATCATAGCAATATCACCCAAAAGAGGCATGGAGCAAGCAGAAATTATAGATACGTTTTGGACGTATCAGCCATCCCGCGCGTCATGCACCTCACGCTGCCGGCGAGGCGTGGCCCGCAGCGGGTGCCAGCGCGGGGGCGGCGTCGGCTTCGCTACCGCGTCATCGTCCACTTGGGACTCCATGAAGACTTCTCCAACGTGCGCGACGACGATTCCAGGGCTAACGCGGACATCAACGAGTTCACCTGGGTTCATGGCATCGTCGACGGCGATCGCGTGCCGGCGGAGCGCCACGAGGAGCCTCGCGACGACTCTCGGCGTGGACAGCGTCGGGATGACGAGGATGACGACGCTGCGCGGCGTGGCCGTGACCAGGGGCGCGACAACAGGAGCTCAAGGTGGTTCGGCCGCAGCCGGTCTCGCGCCTCCCGTGACCAGAATCGCGACCGCGGCGGCGACCAAGGCCGCGGCGGCAATGACGGACGGGAGGGGCGCGATGGCCATCGCCGCCGGGGCTCTGCTGCACACTCCTCAACTAGTCCTGTGCGCAGCCCCCACGGCGGCTCGTCCCGCTGCACGCATCCTCTAAACGCTGCACGCTCCACCTCACCAACATCCATCCTGCCAACCCCGCCGTCGCCTGTGGACGCGCCAACCCCCGGCTCCAGCATCATCTTGCGCATCCAGGCGCCTCTGACGCCCTCCTCGGTGGTGGCCACACCTACTCCCACACGCCCACCCGGCTTCGAGCTGTCTCCGGCTCAGGACACGCCGCCCCTGCTCTCCGGCCAGCCTGATCGCCGTTCTACATCTCCGACAAGCCGCACCAACGACAGTTTGGCGCCCCTCTTTGTGCAGCCGGAGGCATCGCTCATGGGTGGACCGCCTCGCCCCCCGCCCAGGGGCCTTGCCAACCGGAGGAAGACTCTGGCTGGCGTGGCCATCGACACCAGCCCAGGTTTCTCCCTGCGATGCACCACTGCTCGTGCCAAGGAGCGTCGTGCCGCTGTCCCGGTTGCAAGAGAGGCTGAGAAGTTGGTCTGCCGGAGCCTCGGCATTGTGCAGGATGGTAAGGATGTCACCAAGGATGCCGTGGAGGAGCTGAGTCGACGCTTCAAGCATGAGTTGTCGCCCTCGGTACTGTCTGCGCTCTACTCGCTGTTCAAGCTCGATGACGACGATGCTACGGCGATTGAAGATGCTCTGATCAGCCGCGACGGCCAGGCCGCCATGGACCATGAGGCTGTAGCTGGTGATGCAACCGGAGAGGTCTGACTGCCTCACAGAAGCCAGCAGCTCGAGCTACCACTTGTTTCCAATGATAACAAAATTCATTGTATCCCCTAGTAGTAATTGTAGTTGGACGTGCCCAGGCAACTCACGTGAAGATTGTAGCCCCTCGGTTTTATGTTGTCACTTTGTTGTTGCTACTTGTCGCCTCTGCCTAATGAAGCTTAAGTCAAACTTGTTCCTTCCAACCTCTACTGCGTCCAGCAACCATCCTCGCCTGAAGCCTCATGCGGCTAAAGATACGCCCTTGACTGCTCCATACTACAGATTGTTGCTGTTCTACGATGAGCTGGGCCGGCATGACCACTTGCTGCATTCCAGCTGGGTACTGGTTAGCAGTGCCAAGGGAATTTTAGTTTCCCGATGATAGTCCCAAAGGTAAATTTTTTGTGTTGGAATGTGAGAGGGCTAAATGACCCGGATAGACGTGCGGCTGTGCACGAGACGATCGCCTCCACCTCGTGCTACATCGTCTGCCTACAGGAGTCCAAGATGGAAAACGTTGATCAGTACGTCGCCTCCTACCTTGGTGGTAATAGACTACGGAGCTTCGCTCAGAGGCCGGCCACTGGATCCAGAGGGGGGCTCCTCATGCTCTGGGATGATAGCGTCATTCGCATATCCGATGTCCACATCACTGAGTTTTTCCTTTCTGCAACAGTCAATGTCATTCAATCTGATACCCCTTTCAAGATTACTACTGTCTATGGTCCAACAGTCTCCAACAGAAAAGATGACTTTTTCAGCGAGTTGATCGCTGAAAAACCCATCAGTGGCACTAAATGGCTTGTCATGGGCGACTTCAACCAGATTTACCGAGCTCGAGATAAAAATAACAGGAACATCAATCGTAGCCGCCTTAACCGCTTCCGTGTTACACTAAACACTTGTGAATTAAAAGAGATTCACCTCCAAAACAGACGCTACACTTGGAGTAACGAGCGCCAGAATCCTACTTTGTGCAAGCTGGACTCAGTTTTTTGTAACGACGACTGGGACATGCATTTCGATTCTCACGTGCTTCACGCCATTTCTTCTTCTCTCTCGGACCATTGCCCCCTTCTCCTTGCTGATGACAAGGGACCTGTAACACCCCCTTGTACTAAGCACTGTGACATTTTGTTAATCATGCCATGTCATGTTCATTTGCAAAGCTAATCACAGTGGCTAATCAAAGCAATTCAAATTTGCCCCTGAAAATTCAAATTCAAATTCAAATGCAAAATAAAGTTGTTCCAAAAATTTTGGAAAAATGTTCATCATTTTGCAAATATTCCAAAACAAATGATGTTGAGGCAAACAACATCACCATCATCAGCAATAATGGGCTAGAGCATATAAACAGTGCCTAAACGGCACTTTAAATGCCTTTTCATTTTTGAATAATTCAGAAATGATCCAAATTTGTCCCAACCAATTTTTGGTATTATGGAATAAGGCAAACTAATTTTTGGGTCAACTACCACTTTTTTTTGCTAAGAGGTTTGGGAGCCTATTCATTCTTTTTCTCCTCTGTGGAATAAATAAAAGAAAAGAAGAAGAAGAAGAACCCTACCTGTCGCCCACTCCTGGGCCGAGCTAGACCGGCCCAGCTCCCCTACCTGCTCCCCTCCCCGTGTCGCGGCCGCAGCGCCCGCACGCACGCCGAGCCACCGCCGGTCGCCACCGCGACGAGAGTAGGTGGGGGAGGATAAGAGCTCCCCTCCCCTCTCCCCTGGCTCCTCCCCTCTCCACTCGGCGCTCTCTCTCCCTCTTCCCCTCGCTCTCCGCTCCTCCCCGCTCGACAGATCTGCGGAGCCGAGAGCTGCCGCAGCTGCTCGGCCGTTGCCAGCGCGGCCATCGCCGTCCATCGTCGCCGTCGTAGTGTCTGGTGGACGCGCGGTGCTCGACCATGTCAACCCCGACCCCGAGCTGAGCCAGAGAGCCACGGGAGACGCCGAGCTGCGCCGCCCCCTTCTTCTCTGCCTCCGACGGACTCCGGCGAATTCGACGCCGCTGCTGCTCCTAAGCCACCGAAGGCTTTACGTAGCCGCTCGGTGAGCCTTTCTATCTCCCCCGTTTATCTGTTCGCCTGCGCTTTCGTCGTAGTTGGCTCGCCACCATAGCCGTGAGCTCGCCGCCGCTGATCTATGCGCCACCGTGGCCACAGCCGCTGTCGCGCTCGCCTGAGGCCACCAGCGAGCTCCTGGTGCTCCCAGGAGCACGACGAGCACACACACGCTACTAACCGAACCCCCTAGCATCGTCCCCGACGAGCGCCCGCACGGTTCGCCGCGGAGCTCACCGCCGGCGGGTTTCCGGTGACCAAATGGTCACGGGCGTATGCCCATCTGGTTCACCGCGCTGCGTAGATGCCTCCCAACCCCTCCTGCTGGCCGCTAGCTAGCCGTAGCCGCGTTTCCGTCGAGTCCCGAACTCCGGCGTCCGCTGCGGCGATCGCCGCCGACGCTACACGCCTTCTCCGGCCACCACATCACCACCATTCGACGCGGCCTGCTCCGCTCGTTCGAACGCGGGGTCGCGCGCGCCGAACGGTGCCCTGTAGGCGTTTTCCGATGACTCCCGTGCATCACCGCCGCGTTTTGACGTCGCCGGCGTCGCTCCGGCGACGGCGCCGACGTGGCCCAGGTGGGCCCCTCCCCCGTGACACTGCCAGTGGGCCCCAGCGTCCAGTTTGACCACGTTGACCTGGTCAACTGTGGTTACTGTTCACACAGTGCCACTGACGTGTGGGCCCGCTGCTGTTAACGACTAATTAAACTGAATTTAATTAAAACGAATTTAGTTAGTATATTAGAGTCACTGACATGTGGGCCCATTTTGCTAATTAACCCCCTGTTAGTTTAGATAACCCTGGTTAGCCCAGAGTCACTGACCAGTGGGGCCCGCTGGTCAGTTTGACCAGTCAAATGGGTCAGCCGGCTACTGACATCAGCCTTGCGTCATGATGACATCATCAAACACTGTTCTGGATAATGTTGGATATATTAAATAAAAATAATCCCAGAAAATCAATAAATCTTTATAAATTCATAACTTTTAAACCGTAGCTCGGATCGAAAAACTTTCTATATGAAAGTTGCTCAGAACGACGAGACGATTCTAACCGTGCTATCTATTTCCGTGTCGGGACCCTCTACGGAGGTGAACCCGCAACTTTTAGCCCGTTTCCGGTAGATGAACAGTGCACATACACCGGTAAATAATTTCAGTTAAATCCTAAAAATAACCAACATGACTTAGACATGTTTTTAGGCAACCCTGCACTGCACGTTAGCTTAGCACGCTCTGTGTTGCATATGTTTTGTGTATTTATCTGTTTCTTCCCCCTCTTCTCTCTCGGTAGAGTCCGACGCTGACGCTGCTCCAGAGACCGACGCCGTCCCGGTGATTGGTTCCCCCTCCGACGACCTTGCTTTTGCCACCGAGCAACCAGGCAAGCAACCCCCCCCCTTTTTGATCATTCCGATATCGCCTATGTCTATTCTCTCTTATTCTTGCATTAGAATTGCTGCTACTGCTACTGCACCTATTACTGTTGCATAGCCTGTTTTTGCAATACTGTTGATACCTGTCTTTATTCATAAACTGCTTAGTATAGGTTGGATAGCACTGATGGGGTCCCGCTTTCTCGTAGTTGCCTCGCATAGTACCCTTGCCTCGATCAACCGATCGAGCCCCTTCCCCTGACCTTCTTCACATCACCGCACACCCCCCTAATATGCTCGACTCCGCAGAGTTAACATCGGGTGACGAGGGTGATACCTCCGAACTCACTTTCGATGTTGTCCCTGTAGTATAGCTAGCTCGTTGTGGGTTACCGAGGGTGATTCCTCTTCCTACTTCCGACTTAGCTTTTGTCGTGCATCCGCTATGGTGATTACCGCCGAGGGTGATTCCTCCGGTATCACCTTAACGGGACTTGTCGTTTAGGAGTCCAACGAGGGTGATTCCTCGGATTCCTCATCGGCGTAAAAACCACACGGATGCCCTGGATTACCATACCGTGTTTAAAGACATATCGATCCCCGAGGCCGGACGTCGCCAGGAACAAAGGCGTGCGGCCAGAGGTATCGTGCGTCTGATGACACTTTGAAGTTACTACTGCACTTGTTGGATGGAGGCGGGTTGACCCAGAGGGGTACCCGCGAGTGCCTTTGAGGCGTGAGCTGTGGAGTCGGGTGACCAGTGAGGGTACCCGCGAGATAACTACGAGGCGTGGCCGGTCATTCCCAGTCCTTGTCACAAGTCCTCGAGACGGGATGACGGGGCCAACAGTATCGTGGGCTCTGCTCGTTACCGCGCGCTCCCAATCCAATAAGCGATTTGGATATTTGATCCGAGGGGCCTCCGGGTCCGATAGCACTAACCACCACGTGGGTGTGAGTGGGTGCTCTGCGTCGTATACATCAGCCGGAGTCGTCACGACGTCAGCGATTGAGCGGCCCGTTCGGATTGGACTTAGGATGCAACTGCGTGCTTGTATAAGGGGTTGCTAGGTCTGCTACCGAACGGCCTCGCAACGTGCGGAGTGTCCGGGGCGACGGCCATGACCCCCGGGGGCATAGGATTAGTCCGGCGTGCTCGATCCTCTCTGGCGGTTTCCGGTCGGGTTGCGTCGTATTGTTTGGCCGAGGGCGGGCACGACTTGATGGTGTGTCCGGCCGGAGTTAAGCGAGCGTGGTGGGTAACTTGGTGCACCCCTGCAGGGAAGAAAACATCTATCGATAGCCTGTCCTACGGTAACGGACACTCGGAGTTGTATCCACTTCGGTACAACTAGAACTGGTGACTTGAGATATGAAGTTGATATTGCTATAAACACCATACATTATGATGTACTATTCTGCTCCCTTCTAATTGCTGCAAGACGCTGAAGATGCTAGTCTTCGTCAGGACTAGGCTTTTCCCCTCTCTACTCTGGCTTTCTGCAGTCTAGTCCACCCACATAAAGCCTCCTTTGAAAATAATGCATTGCTAGTATAGATCTGATGTAAGTCTTGCTGAGTACTTTGGATGAGTACTCACGGTTGCTTTGCTTCCTCTTTGTCCTACCCGCATGATAAACCAGACGACGGAGCCATGGTGCCCGCAGCCCCCGTTGACGACTACTACTACCAGCCCGAGGCTGGCAACTACTACTACCCGGCCGGCGAGTACTTCTACGAGGAGCCGGCGGACGACGACCAGGAGTAGGATCGGAGGTCCCAGGCAGGAGGCCTGCGCCTTTTCGATCGTAGCTTTTCTTTTGCCCCGCCTCGTATGAGGCCTATCTGTACTTGTGTTCTGTATCTGTACCCAGATACCTAACGCTTCCGCTGACTATGTGTGTGACACTTGTTATGTATTCGAGCCCTCGAGGCCCCTGGCTTGTAATATATAACTTGTATGTATTTATTTATGTTTTAGAGTTGTGTTGTGATTCCTTCACGTGAGTCCTTAGGCTTGATCGTGTGCATTTGCGTGTATGATTAGTGCACGGTCGGGCCGGGGTCGTCACAGGTTGGTATCAGAGCCGACTGCCTGTAGGAACCCCTTTCCAACTCCCTGGCCGACGTCGAGTCTAGAGGTCCAAAAATTGTTTTACTAACTTGGCTGTGTGGCTTATGGCCCCACGTCGCCACTTGGGTGGTGTAGCTTCTTTTATTCCTCGTCTATACTCTGGGACTCTTCTCTCTCGTCTATTCGGGTTAAGTTTTACTAACTCCATTAGGTTCTCGTTTTCACATCTACCCGGAGAGCTGGATCATCGGTGTTTTCTAAACTCGACTTGAGGTTGGGTTATCACCAGATCCGTGTTCGTGAGGAGGATATTCCTAAGACTGCATTTGTTACTCGATATGGCTCGTATGAGTACACTGTCATGTCTTTTGGACTGACTAATGCTCCAGCTACCTTCTCCCGCCTGATGAATTATATATTCATGGATTACCTCGACAAGTTTGTCGTGGTATATCTAGATGATATTCTGGTATTCTCAAAGAACAAGGAAGAACACGCCGAACATCTTCGCCTTGTTCTGGAGAAGCTGCGAGAGCATCAGCTTTATGCTAAGTTCTCCAAATGCGAGTTCTGGCTTTCCGAAGTGACCTACCTTGGACATGTGATTTCCAAGGATGGTATTGCCGTTAATCCGGAACGGGTTCAGGCTATTCTTGACTGGACTCCTCCGAAGAATGTCAAACAAGTGAGAAGTTTTCTCGGCCTTGCAAGCTATTGTCGTCGCTTCGTCGAGAACTTTTCCAAGATTGCCAAGCCCCTGACTAATCTGCTTCACAAAGGCGTTAAGTTTGAGTGGACAGATAAATGCCAGGAAAGCTTTCAAGCTCTTAAGGACAAGCTCGTTTCTGCTCCAGTGCTAGCTCCTCCAGATTCTCGCAAGGACTTCGTGATATATTGTGACGCCTCTCGTCAAGGATTAGGCTGTGTCCTAATGCAAGAACGAAGAGTAGTTGCTTATGCATCGCGTCAATTGCGTCCGCATGAAGAGAATTATCCAGTGCATGATCTTGAACTTGCTGCAGTGATCTTTGCATTGAAGCTATGGCGACATTACCTTCTCGGTAACCGGTGTGAGATTTATACTGATCATCAAAGCTTGAAATATTTATTCACTCAGCCGGATCTTAATCTCCGCCAACAGCGATGGTTGGAAACTATTTCTGAATATGACTGCGGTATTTCTTATACCCCTGGCAAGGCTAATGTGATGGCCGATGCCTTGAGTCGCAAGTCATACAGCACCAACCTCAAGGTTAGGCGAGCTCAGCCTCGTCTTTATGAGGAATTACGCAAGCTGAATCTGCATATCGTTCCACATGGTTCGCTTAATGACCTTGTGATACAGCCGGATCTTGAGAAGGCTGTCAAGGTAGCGCAAACCAAAGATGCTCACATTGATGTTATGAAACAGGAACTGCATCTTCCGAAATACAGGGATTTCTCAATATCCGAAGATGGAACCTTGTATTTCCGAGGTCGCATCGTGGTAACTCGTTTCGACCTAATGACTGACAAGGTCATGAAGGAGGCACATGATACACCGCTGTCTATTCATCCTGGTAGTACTAAGATGTATCGTGATCTCCGCCAAAGGTACTGGTGGCCTAATATGAAGCGGGATATTGCCCGATATGTTGCTGAATGCGATGTCTGTCGTCGCGTGAAGGCAGAGCATCAGAAGCCTGCTGGACTTCTGCAACCTCTTCCTATTCCGCTGTGGAAATGGGATAAGGTGCAGATGGATTTCATTACTGGCTTTCCTAAGTCCCAGAAGGGTAACGATGCCATTCTTGTCTTCGTCGACCAACTCTCAAAGGTTGCACACTTCCTGCCAGTCAAGGAGACTATCACTGCTAGCCAGTTAGCAGAACTGTATATCTCCCGAATTGTATCCCTCCACGGAATTCCGAAGGAGATCAGTTCGGACCGTGGCACCCTGTTCACTTCCAAGTTCTGGGAAAGTTTTCAAGAAGCTTTGGGAACTCATATCCACTGGAGTTCAGCTTATCACCCCCAGTCCCAAGGTCAAGTTGAACGAGTCAATCAAGTGCTTGAAGATATGCTGCGAGCTTGTGTTATATCATTCGGTAAGAAATGGGAAGAATCCCTTCCATATGCCGAGTTCTCTTATAACAACAGCTATCAAGCAAGCTTGAAGATGGCTCCCTTTGAAGTTCTGTACGGACGTAAGTGTCGAACCCCTCTGAACTGGTCAGAAACTGGGGAACGACAAGTTATTGGTCCGGACATTATTCAACACGCCGAAGAGCAAGTCCGTATCGTGCGTGAGAATCTCAAGGCGGCTCAGGACCGCCAGAAGAGCAACTATGATCGCAAGCGATGGGGTCTGACTTATCAACCAGGTGATCAAGTTTATCTTCGTGTCACCCCTATGAAGGGCACACACCGTTTCGGCGTCAAGGGCAAGTTAGCTCCACGCTACATTGGCCCCTTTCCCGTGGTTGCTAGACGTGGATTTGTGGCTTATAAACTGGAATTGCCTCCGCAATTCTCGCATATCCACGATGTGTTCCATGTGTCGCAACTCCGCCGATCTTTCAAGGAGTCCCCGCATCGTGATGTGGATCACGAGATGCTCGAGCTTCAAGATGATCTGTCTTATAAGGAGCATCCGATCCGCATCCTCGATCAAGCTGAACGTCGGACCCGCCAGAAGACAACTAAGTTCCTGAAAGTGCAGTGGTCAAATCACACTGAAGATGAAGCCACTTGGGAACGCGAGGAGAATCTTCGGTACTAAGCACTGTGACATTTTGTTAATCATGCCATGTCATGTTCATTTGCAAATCTAATCACAGTGGCTAATCAAAGCAATTCAAATTTGCCCCTGAAAATTCAAATTCAAATTCAAATGCAAAATAAAGTTGTTCCAAAAAATTTGGAAAAATGTTCATCATTTTGCAAATATTCCAAAACAAATGATGTTGAGGCAAACAACATCACCATCATCAGCAATAATGGGCTAGAGCATATAAACAGTGCCTAAACGGCACTTTAAATGCCTTTTCATTTTTGAATAATTCAGAAATGATCCAAATTTGTCCCAACCAATTTTTGGTATTATGGAATAAGGCAAACTAATTTTTGGGTCAACTACCACTTTTTTTTGCTAAGAGGTTTGGGAGCCTATTCATTCTTTTTCTCCTCTGTGGAATAAATAAAAGAAAAGAAGAAGAAGAAGAACCCTACCTGTCGCCCACTCCTGGGCCGAGCTGGACCGGCCCAGCTCCCCTACCTGCTCCCCTCCCCGTGTCGCGGCCGCAGCGCCCGCACGCACGCCGAGCCACCGCCGGTCGCCACCGCGACGAGAGTAGGTGGGGGAGGATAAGAGCTCCCCTCCCCTCTCCCCTGGCTCCTCCCCTCTCCACTCGGCGCTCTCTCTCCCTCTTCCCCTCGCTCTCCGCTCCTCCCCGCTCGACAGATCTGCGGAGCCGAGAGCTGCCGCAGCTGCTCGGCCGTTGCCAGCGCGGCCATCGCCGTCCATCGTCGCCGTCGTAGTGTCTGGTGGACGCGCGGTGCTCGACCATGTCAACCCCGACCCCGAGCTGAGCCAGAGAGCCACGGGAGACGCCGAGCTGCGCCGCCCCCTTCTTCTCTGCCTCCGACGGACTCCGGCGAATTCGACGCCGCTGCTGCTCCTAAGCCACCGAAGGCTTTACGTAGCCGCTCGGTGAGCCTTTCTATCTCCCCCGTTTATCTGTTCGCCTGCGCTTTCGTCGTAGTTGGCTCGCCACCATAGCCGTGAGCTCGCCGCCGCTGATCTATGCGCCACCGTGGCCACAGCCGCTGTCGCGCTCGCCTGAGGCCACCAGCGAGCTCCTGGTGCTCCCAGGAGCACGACGAGCACACACACGCTACTAACCGAACCCCCTAGCATCGTCCCCGACGAGCGCCCGCACGGTTCGCCGCGGAGCTCACCGCCGGCGGGTCTCCGGTGACCAAATGGTCACGGGCGTATGCCCATCTGGTTCACCGCGCTGCGTAGATGCCTCCCAACCCCTCCTGCTGGCCGCTAGCTCGCCGTAGCCGCGTTTCCGTCGAGTCCCGAACTCCGGCGTCCGCTGCGGCGATCGCCGCCGACGCTACACGCCTTCTCCGGCCACCACATCACCACCATTCGACGCGGCCTGCTCCGCTCGTTCGAACGCGGGGTCGCGCGCGCCGACGGTGCCCTGTAGGCGTTTTCCGATGACTCCCGTGCATCACCGCCGCGTTTTGACGTCGCCGGCGTCGCTCCGGCGACGGCGCCGACGTGGCCCAGGTGGGCCCCTCCCCCGTGACACTGCCAGTGGGCCCCAGCGTCCAGTTTGACCATGTTGACCTGGTCAACTGTGGTTACTGTTCACACAGTGCCACTGACGTGTGGGCCCGCTGCTGTTAACGACTAATTAAACTGAATTTAATTAAAACGAATTTAGTTAGTATATTAGAGTCACTGACATGTGGGCCCATTTTGCTAATTAACCCCCTGTTAGTTTAGATAACCCTGGTTAGCCCAGAGTCACTGACCAGTGGGGCCCACTGGTCAGTTTGACCAGTCAAATGGGTCAGCCGGCTACTGACATCAGCCTTGCGTCATGATGACATCATCAAACACTGTTCTGGATAATGTTGGATATATTAAATAAAAATAATCCCAGAAAATCAATAAATCTTTATAAATTCATAACTTTTAAACCGTAGCTCGGATCGAAAAACTTTCTATATGAAAGTTGCTCAGAACGACGAGACGATTCTAACCGTGCTATCTGTTTCCGTGTCGGGACCCTCTACGGAGGTGAACCCGCAACTTTTAGCCCGTTTCCGGTAGATGAACAGTGCACATACACCGGTAAATAATTTCAGTTAAATCCTAAAAATAACCAACATGACTTAGACATGTTTTTAGGCAACCCTGCACTGCACGTTAGCTTAGCACGCTCTGTGTTGCATATGTTTTGTGTATTTATCTGTTTCTTCCCCCTCTTCTCTCTCGGTAGAGTCCGACGCTGACGCTGCTCCAGAGACCGACGCCGTCCCGGTGATTGGTTCCCCCTCCGACGACCTTGCTTTTGCCACCGAGCAACCAGGCAAGCAACCCCCCCCTTTTTGATCATTCCGATATCGCCTATGTCTATTCTCTCTTATTCTTGCATTAGAATTGCTGCTACTGCTACTGCACCTATTACTGTTGCATAGCCTGTTTTTGCAATACTGTTGATACCTGTCTTTATTCATAAACTGCTTAGTATAGGTTGGATAGCACTGATGGGGTCCCGCTTTCTCGTAGTTGCCTCGCATAGTACCCTTGCCTCGATCAACCGATCGAGCCCCTTCCCCTGACCTTCTTCACATCACCGCACACCCCCCTAATATGCTCGACTCCGCAGAGTTAACATCGGGTGACGAGGGTGATACCTCCGAACTCACTTTCGATGTTGTCCCTGTAGTATAGCTAGCTCGTTGTGGGTTACCGAGGGTGATTCCTCTTCCTACTTCCGACTTAGCTTTTGTCGTGCATCCGCTATGGTGATTACCGCCGAGGGTGATTCCTCCGGTATCACCTTAACGGGACTTGTCGTTTAGGAGTCCAACGAGGGTGATTCCTCGGATTCCTCATCGGCGTAAAAACCACACGGATGCCCTGGATTACCATACCGTGTTTAAAGACGTATCGATCCCCGAGGCCGGACGTCGCCAGGAACAAAGGCGTGCGGCCAGAGGTATCGTGCGTCTGATGACACTTTGAAGTTACTACTGCACTTGTTGGATGGAGGCGGGTTGACCCAGAGTGGTACCCGCGAGTGCCTTTGAGGCGTGAGCTGTGGAGTCGGGTGACCAGTGAGGGTACCCGCGAGATAACTACGAGGCGTGGCCGGTCATTCCCAGTCCTTGTCACAAGTCCTCGAGACGGGACGACGGGGCCAACAGTATCGTGGGCTCTGCTCGTTACCGCGCGCTCCCAATCCAATAAGCGATTTGGATATTTGATCCGAGGGGCCTCCGGGTCCGATAGCACTAACCACCACGTGGGTGTGAGTGGGTGCTCTGCGTCGTATACATCAGCCGGAGTCGTCACGACGTCAGCGATTGAGCGGCCCGTTCGGATTGGACTTAGGATGCAACTGCGTGCTTGTATAAGGGGTTGCTAGGTCTGCTACCGAACGGCCTCGCAACGTGCGGAGTGTCCGGGGCGACGGCCATGACCCCCGGGGGCATAGGATTAGTCCGGCGTGCTCGATCCTCTCTGGCGGTTTCCGGTCGGGTTGCGTCGTATTGTTTGGCCGAGGGCGGGCACGACCTGATGGTGTGTCCGGCCGGAGTTAAGCGAGCGTGGTGGGTAACTTGGTGCACCCCTGCAGGGAAGAAAACATCTATCGATAGCCTGTCCTACGGTAACGGACACTCGGAGTTGTATCCACTTCGGTACAACTAGAACTGGTGACTTGAGATATGAAGTTGATATTGCTATAAACACCATACATTATGATGTACTATTCTGCTCCCTTCTAATTGCTGCAAGACGCTGAAGATGCTAGTCTTCGTCAGGACTAGGCTTTTCCCCTCTCTACTCTGGCTTTCTGCAGTCTAGTCCACCCACATAAAGCCTCCTTTGAAAATAATGCATTGCTAGTATAGATCTGATGTAAGTATTGCTGAGTACTTTGGATGAGTACTCACGGTTGCTTTGCTTCCTCTTTGTCCTACCCGCATGATAAACCAGACGATGGAGCCATGGTGCCCGCAGCCCCCGTTGACGACTACTACTACCAGCCCGAGGCTGGCAACTACTACTACCCGGCCGGCGAGTACTTCTACGAGGAGCCGGCGGACGACGACCAGGAGTAGGATCGGAGGTCCCAGGCAGGAGGCCTGCGCCTTTTCGATCGTAGCTTTTCTTTTGCCCCGCCTCGTATGAGGCCTATCTGTACTTGTGTTCTGTATCTGTACCCAGATACCTAACGCTTCCGCTGACTATGTGTGTGACACTTGTTATGTATTCGAGCCCTCGAGGCCCCTGGCTTGTAATATATAACTTGTATGTATTTATTTATGTTTTAGAGTTGTGTTGTGATTCCTTCACGTGAGTCCTTAGGCTTGATCGTGTGCATTTGCGTGTATGATTAGTGCACGGTCGGGCCGGGGTCGTCACAGGACCGAAGCGGCCAAGATGCTTCAGATTCGAGAATTTTTGGTCATGTATCCCAGGCTTCCTCGATATCATGTCCAAGGCTTGGGAGGAGCCGTGTGCCCACACAGAGCCCTACCAACGGCTTTTCCATAAGCTCAAGCAAACGGGGCGACATTTGTCTAAGTGGAGTAACGGGCTCTTCTCCAAGGCAAAGTTGCATCTCCATGCGGCCCTCCTCGTCATCCTTCGTCTTGACATTGCCCAAGACACGCGTGTCCTTTCAGAGGGAGAAAGGGAACTTCGGACTCGACTCAAGCGTCGTGTCATCAGCCTTGCCGCGGTTGAAGGGCGCGCAAAAAGCAATGTGCTCGCATTGCTAACATCAAGGAGGGAGACGCCAATACCAAATTTTTTCACCTAAGGGTCAACGCAAGACGAAGAAAGAATCACATACACAGGCTCAAGAAGAATTCTGGATGGATCACGGACCATGAGGAAAAGGAGGAAATTATACATGATCACTTCGCGAGCACTTTGGGAGGGGGACAACCCAGACCGATGGATCTAAACTGGGAGAACCTAAACCTAAGGGCGGTTGACCTCACTGGCATTGACGACAACATCACGGAAGATGAGGTCAAAGCGGCCATTGATCTTATGCCGGGTGACAAGGCCCCGGGACCGGATGGATTCACGGGAAGCTTCTTCAAGAAATGTTGGCAGATTATCAAAGGTGATGTAATGAGAGTCGTTCACCAGTTTAGTAGCCTACAAACGTCAAATCTGCACTGGCTCAACTCGGCCAACATTGTGCTTATACCAAAGAAGGATGGGGCGGAAGAGATCGGGGATTTCCGCCCCATTAGCCTCATCCATGCTATTGCAAAAATCATTGCCAGGGTGTTGGCGTCCCGCCTTGCTCCTTTCATGGACAACCTTGTCTCCACTGCGCAAAGTGCTTTCATCAAGAAACGAAGCATCCATGACAACTTCATGTACGTGCGAAACCTGCGCGGCGCCTCCACAGAAACAAAACTCCATCCTTGCTCTTCAAGTTGGATATCCGGAAGGCCTTTGACTCAGTGCGATGGGAGTACATCCTGGACCTACTCCGTCAATTGGGATTTCCGGGCCGCTTTCGGGACTGGGTGGCGGCCCTCCTATGCACGTCCTCTTCGCGTGTTCTCCTCAACGGTATTGCTGGGCCTCCAATCCGCCATGGTCAAGGACTCAGACAAGGGGAGCCCCTTTCACCACTTCTCTTTGTCCTCGCGATCGACCCCTTGCAGCAGCTCCTCGACGTTGCCACAAGTCACAACCTGCTCCACAAAATTCGAGGGCGTGGAACTACCGTCCGTACCTCCCTCTATGCCGATGATGCGGCGATCTTCATCTCTCCTTCACAAGAAGACGTGGCCAACCTTAGTGCATTTGGAGAGGTCGCCGGTTTTTCCACCAACTTTCAGAAGAGCTCTGTCGTTGCAATTCGCTGTGGCAACCTCAACCTTGACGACATACTCCACAGTTTGCCCGCCTCGCGGACTTCTTTCCCTTTGAAGTACCTGGGCCTACCACTATCCATTTGGCAGCTGAAAAGAGTGGACTTCCAATATCTTGAGGACAAGGTCGCTGCGAAGCTTCCCCCATGGCAAGGAAGAAACATCACCACAATAGGTCGGATGACCTTGGTGAAATCGGTCCTCACTTCGCAAGTCGTCTATCCCATCACATCCCTCAATGTCCCCACCGGAGTGCTCCACAACGTCAATAGAATTGAGCGTGCTTTCCTCTGGTCAGCTCAGAGCCAAACTTCAGGCGCGAAATGCAAGGTTAACTGGGAGACCGTGTGCCGCCCTACGCACCTCGGTGGACTTGGAGTCCTACACTTGGGGAAATTTGCAAGAGCTCTAAGGTTGAGATGGCCATGGGTGGAGTGGAAGGACCCGAGTAGATTATGGGTGGGCTTGGGAAACCCGTGCTCAGAAGTGGATATGGACCTCTTCTACGCTTCCACCATCATTACCGTGGGAAATGGAGGGAAGACGCCCTTCTGGGAGGCACCATGGTTGAGGGGGGAAAAACCGAAGGATATCGCCCCCCTCATCTTCGCCGCCTCCAAGCGGAAGAAGTGGGTGGTGAGAGATGCACTACGAGACAAGGCCTGGGTGCGCAAGATAAACCCTTCCATCAACCTAACGATCAACCACATTCTGGAGTTTTTGGACCTTTGGGTCCGCTTGGAGCAATTCAAGCTTTCACCGGACATTGATGATGACATATCCTGGAAATTTGCGGCGAACGGTGAGTACTCGGCGGCCTCTGCTTATAGAATCCAGTTCTTGGGATCCACAACGACGACCATGAACAAGACTATCTGGAAGGTTTGGGCACCTCCCAAGGTCAAGTTCTTCTCATGGCTAGCGGTTCAAAACAGGATATGGACGGCTGATAGATTGAAGAAGCGAGGTTGGGAAAATTGCGGACTATACTCCCTCTGCGGAAGGGAAAACGAGACGTCCGCGCACCTATTCTTTCGGTGCAGATACACCTTGCGCGTATGGAGATTGGTAAAGGAATGGCTTGGCCTAGGGGCTCTCGAGACCCATCAATGGTCGGCGGAGCGCAACATCAAGCATTGGTGGACAAACATGTCGAAGCCCAATACGCCGAACCGGAAGGCCATGGCTTCCCTTACTATGCTTGTCGGGTGGGTCATTTGGAACGAAAGAAATGCAAGAGTTTTCAGGAAGAAGTCAACACCGCCCTTCTACATTCTTAAACTAATCCAAGATGAAGCCAAACTTTGGGCCATGGCAGGAGCTACGCACCTGAGCATTATCATGCCGCGAGAGTAGTTATTGTTCTTCTTTTCTGGACAGACGGGCTATGTATCGAGCCACTTTTATGTACTCTAAAATACTCTCCTCCTTTTATTAATGAATGAGGCAAGTCTTTTGCCTCTGTTTCAAAAAAAAAAAAATATACAGATGGAGCAATAGATATGGCCCGTGGAGATGTCGGTGCAGGTGTTGTTGGGAGGGACTCCACGGGGTCTTTTTCTATTTGCTAGAAGCTCAAAGCAAATGGCCAGGACTACCTCAAAGATTATCTGCATAAACGCATGGTTGTGTCTGTCACCAACGAGTATTTCAAAGGTTCTAAAAAGGTTCGGTTCATGATGGGCAAGAGTGACCGCGTGCAATCATGACGCAAAACTGGCGAAAAGTCATCATGATGGAAGAAGATGAAAATGGTTGTGTTTAGGTTCATTGAAAGGAAAGTAGCCTTAAGGTCAACATGTCCAGTGGTCTGATGCTTTGTCGACCCACGTGATGAACCCTGATTGAATGGCAGATTAGGATATGCATGCAGTATCAAGTATGAACTTGTGTGTCTAACGGTAGGTGCTATGCAGTAACTGGAACTTGGTACTATCAACTTTCGGGTCCAACAAAATATGAGGATCATCTAGCTTGTATTTTGTGGCCTACTTGGTATATAAATGTACACATATGTAGCCTATAGTTTAACCACCCCGCTACCCTCCTTCAAAATGTACTGCCTTGGAAATCAGCACTGCGATGTCACTGTTTCATATTCACTATTCTAAGGGCTGCAATACACTCAACTCATTTCACACCTTAATACGAAATGTGCTATGCTGAGATGCTAAATCAAATTTCCAATCCAACATTTATATTTGGACTAGAATTTTGACCAACATTTGGTATCCGGTCATAAAAATAATGACTAAAATGTCAAAATGAGTGTTTCTTTTTTTAGTAGAATTCTGAAATGATGCAATTTCCTGAAAAGAAAATTTAATGTTTTTCATATGGACTACATGCTAGTTCATATCTTGAATATAATTATAAGGTTTCTGTTTTGACCGGAATTTCACCAAAATTATGAATTTTGCGCGTCAAATTTTCTTTCCAACATTTTTCAAGATATGAAACTAGAAGCCTCATATTCAAAATAGCATACTGTTTTTCAACTTTTTTCAAGAAAGCATGATTTCAAAATATCCCCATTTTTTATATTTCAAAAATGATATTTCTATTTTCACCACCATGTTTTTAAATGTCGAAAGCGAGGGTTCTGTTTTGACCAAAACACTTAAACTTCAGCGCAATATATATATATATATATATATATATATATATATATATATATATATATATATATATATATATATATATATATATATATATATATATATTAAATGAACATGCTTATTTTATATTGGAAAATAAATAAAATAAAAAAAAACATGATTTCAAAATATTACTCATTTTTTATATTTCAAAAACGAGGTTTCTATTTTAACCACCATATTTTGAAATCTCCAAAATGAGCCTTCTACTTTTTTAGCAAAACACTTAAATTTCAGCGCAAAAATATGATATATTTTTAAAAATGAACATGCTTATTTCATTTCTTTAAATCGACATTTTCAAGAAAGTATGATTTCCAAATATCACACATTTTTTATATCTTGAAAATGAGGTTTCCATTTTGACGAGTATTTGGTCAAATATTGATTTTGCGCGTAAAATAGTTAACTCTTTTTTAAGAAAACAACATGCTTTTTCTGGCGGGGTGAAGAGAGATTTCAATAACTTAAGGGTGCAAATCAGTCAGGACCAAGTTTACAATGTCACGCATACCCAAATCCAGCCATACCACCGTACGGGCGGTACTCCTACCGTAAGCAACAAGAGTGTGGCTAACTTTATTTGGTGAGCAACTAATATATGAAATAGAAATCTCCCTAGTCTCAGCATCCTTCATCCTCTTATAATCTCGTCAAAACAACACGCGATTCCTCAAACGATCTCTTGTCGAAGCGTTCAACATGTTCGCAACTTTGACAATATCCATCTCGATGAGAATGGGTAGATCCATGTGGTGCACGGCCAGCTCGAGCCCTTCCCTACACGCCGCCAACTTGGCTTCCACACTATTATCGCATGTGTGATTTTCCCTACAGGCAGTGAAGATGATACCCCCTGGTCTGTCTGCAAGACCATGCCCCCTCCAGCTGCTCCTGTAGCCGGTACGTAGCTGCCATCGACATTCAGTTTTGTCCATCCGGCTGGGGGTAGCGTCCACCGCAGCTCCACTTTCTGCCGAACACCAACTTGAATAGCCATCTTCCCTTTCTCCATGTTACCTTGGGGACATTGATGAATGCACAACAAGGAATTGATGTAACCTTGTAGAAATCTACGAGAAGCTTCCGTTGGAGGTGGGGGCTTGCCATGAGTTATTTCATTCCGCACATGCCACACACGCCACATGATCATGAGGACTATCAGGTAGAGGCTTCAGTAGCGAGAATAACCATTCAGAATAGTGTAAATGGTATTATCCACCTTGGGGATGGGCGGGGGTACATACACATTGCGTGGAAACCATCCTCTCGTTCCACATCACAAAGGAGGGACATTTTAGAAAGCTCGAGGTGACGAGAGAATTTATTTGCCCAGGTGGCGAGCGAGTTGGAAACCAGCCTCCATGCGAAGACGCGTACCTTTGGGGGAGCAGGGTACCCCCATATGATCTTCCAGATGGCGCGACGATCATCCGGTGCCCTGTTCGTTGCAGTCGCCAGTGGACGCTCGCGCTCGTCCATGGCGAGGCGATATGCGGAGCGAACGGTGAAGATATCAACATGCTATTTCTAATTTTAGAAAATGAGGTTTCTATTTTGAAATTTTGAAAAAAAATCATAGTATAATGACTCTAATCATGCATAACTCATTTATGACAGGCACATTTTGAGTTAATAAAAGCATTTTTATCAAAAAAATCTGGTTGGTTCTATCGATCTAATGTAAATCAAATTTGAGTAAAAAAAAAGACTAGTAGTACTCGAATGATTCTAATCATGACTGAAGAAGTGAAGATAGATACTGAATCGCCAATGTAAGCATTAAGCCGGTCACTTTTTATAAACGACTGAATAGCAGATTAGAACAGAACCACTTCAAGGAAAAATCAAATCCAATGTGCTAAAACCCCAGATTGTATGTATGAAAAAGTCTATCAGGTCAATACATCCTTTAACTAGCTAACAAGCTCCAAATATAAGAGTTCGTCAATCACCACTGTGACCATCCGCCTTATCATCCTCATTATCAGCGTTGGGCAGGTACCTTTACCCAGGCCGTCTATTCGCTGTCATCCCCCTCGTCATCCGCTTCCTTCTGGTCGTCGTCATCCGCTTCCTCCTGGTCGTCGTCATCCTCGACATCCACACCGATGGTGACAGTGAGGAAGACAGGCCCGTCCCCTATGAGTGGAGCCTCGGGTACGATGCAGAAGCGGCAGTCGGGCAACCCGCTAGAGAGCGACGAGGTTGGGATCGTGTCCAGCGTCGCCACCTGGGTCTGGCCCCTGAACCAGGAGAAGCTCGCGGAGCACCCGATCTCGTACTCCGGCGCGTGTGCCTGGACGCGGACCAGTGAGACCACGTGCAGCGTCTTATCCAGGGGTTCCACGTGGAGCAGGAAGAGGTCGCTGTCATCATCTTCGTCTTCTTGGTATTCTTCGCTGCCGTGGAGGACGAGCATGCCAGCCTCCACGGGCACGTCGATCGGCTTGAAGTAGATGAACCCCGAGACCGGCCACCCGTGCTCGGCGGCGAAGTGGTCCAGGAGCGCCTCCGTCGTGCCAGCGAAGCCGCAGCCTTGCTCCGGGCAGAAGCATGGTGCGTGCGGGCACGCCTCCTCGTGCTCCGCCTTCTGGCCGTAGGCCAGCATGGCGGTGCACCCGTGCGCGGCGTTGGAGCACGGCACCACGATGGATTCGACGACGCGCTCCATGACATGGCACCTTCTGGAGACGGCCCTGGAGCACACGCTGCAGGCCTTCTTCTTCTTCCCCGGGAGCTCGTCGCGGCAGGGCGAGCAGACCAAGTGCCCTAGTTTGCACTGCATGCATGCACAGCATCAACCGGACAAGGTTCAGAATTAAACGTCATCAACACATGAATACTAATATTATACAGTACATACAAGAAAAGAGCTCAATATGATTACCTGGAAGATGGGAGGGCTGAGGGGGGTGGAGCAGACGGGGCAGTCCAACACGTCCTTCTTGAGGACGACGACGCCCTCTCCCTCCTCTTGCCGATCATCTCCTCCTTCTTCCTTGGTATGTAGGCGATTAGCCATGGCTCCACTACCGCAGGTTTATTTCTGCGATTAGCAACGAACAAGCGACAATGCAACCTCTCCCGGCCCCAACAAAATCGGCAATTTCAGGGGACTCCCGGCTGTGACGATTACAAGGGCGAGCCTATGTGTATCTGCATATAAAGGGCCAAAGTTGTCCGTTTCCTAGTAGCATACGTGCAGCCTCTGTTCGAGTCAGATAGGAGGTGTTTTCGTTTCTAGTAGTGTCTGAATCCGGCTCGTATAGAAGTCCGGCAAGATTTCGTGTGCTGGGTCTGAACGCGCATGTCAGTCCGAAGATGCTTTGGAAACTCTTTTCAGACAGATATAATCATATGAATCAGGTCAGTAAAGTTGGAACCAAAATACAAGGGAGACATTGTATATCGAAATGGAGGGGGCAACCAATTCTGATTTATTTTTCTTGTTCATTCATACTGGCCAAGTCACGGACAAGCAAAATCTTGGGTTACCCAAAAATATTTTTTTACGGTAAAACAGGCTCAAACCAAACACATCTTTTTGTCACCAAAATGTGCCCCTTTTTCAGTTTATTAGGCTCATCTACAAATTCTAGAATTTTCATTCAGTAAGGCCCATAATAAGTTGAAGTTCACGCAAGTAAAAATGATCAGATCTAAAAAAAAAAGTAAAAACGATCAAATTAATTGCTCATATGAAGACATGATCTGGCTAGGCAAGTTGCCACCGATCTATCAAGCCATGGGTGACGAGAATGTTACGGCAATGGAGAGGAGCATGCGTTGGAGATCATGGCCCGACTGCATGTCAAGTCGTTGTCGCTGTTTAGGTGCATCTGCAAGGCATGGTGCAACACCATCTCCATTGACGCACTAGAGCGCCGTTATGCCTGGTCCATCTCCATGCCCAAACGTCATGCTTACTCCTCTCGACCAACATGAAAGAAGACCATGGGGACAAGGTCACCACCATCTGCAGGACCTTGTAAATGTAGAAAGATGGAAAGCGAGGATTATCCATGCGCACATATATTTTTCGTTTAGTATCATCTTGGTATGCACATATATCCAATAATTTTTGTGAAGGCAAGATGGACAATGGATGTCAAGTCAGTGTTTCGTTCTCCGAGGACTGTGAATACGCATGTATGATCTGAGCACGTGAATAAGTGCCAGAACTATGTAACATGTCTAGTGAAGCTCTATTCACACCCACAACTAAAAAATCACAGACAGAAGAGGTGATGAAGTTCCTCAGGAGTATATTGGTTGACGAAGAAAAAACTAATTGGGATCATGGTCAGAAATTGTTTGTTCCTTTGCCGGCCTACTTCTTTTCTGCTCGTGAATGTTGCGCCAATGAAATCGAAGATCCAATCCCAATAGTTTTGAAAAGGGGGACCAACTACCGAAGAATCCAAGAAGAGGACGTAATCTAAGCGCGAGAGGTTGAGAGGCAAAAAAGCCAATGAAGTTTGTGTACATGTTTACCTCTTTGTTCATTTGCATACGTGCTTACAGTGTAATATCTTCCCTTGAAGAGCGTTAAAATATTTTTCTTCAATTTTGCCGGGAAAGCAAAAAGGCACTAGGAAGAGGAAGAGAAAAGAGAAAGATTTTGATGCAAGATGGACCATTGGAGGTGATAGATGAATAAAACTATTGCTTGTATTATGTTTAGTACAGAGTACATGGCTATATATATTGGTACAAACCAACTTAAACTAGGTATTACAAACCGACTGAACTAGGAAACTTGTGATCCAAGGAATAGTCTAACATCCCCCGCAGTATCAGCGGGAGGCTCGATGACGTTGAGACTGGAACGTATGTCTTGAAATGGATTAGTAGCAAGTCCATTGGTGAAGATGTCAGCAGATTGAGCCGTAGTAGGAACGTGGAGCACCCGAACTTGTCCAAGAGCCACCTTCTCTCGAACAAAATGAATATCAATCTCAATGTGTTTGGTCCAGCGATGCTGAACAGGATTCCCAGACATGTAAACAGCTGAAATATTATCACAACATACAATAGTAGACTGCTCAATCGGTCGGTGCAATTCTGAGAGCAACTGACGAACCCAAATAGTATCAGCGTCAGCATGTGCCATAACACAGTACTCAGCTTCAGCCGACGAGTGGGAGACCGTAACCTGTCCTTTTGAGGACCAAGAAATCAAATTGTTACCGAGAAAAACACAAAAACCGGATGTGGATCATCGAGTGTTTGGACAACCAGCCCAGTCGGCATCAGAGTATGCGGTGAGAGAATGAGGAGTGGACTTATTGATGTGAAGACCATGATCAAGAGTACCTTTCAAATACCTAAGAACACGTTTGACATGATTAAAATGCGGAAGCCGTTGATCATGCATATGGAGACATGCTTGTTGAACAGCAAAGGAAAATTCAGGATGAGTGATAGTGAGATATTGGAGAGCCCCGGTTAGACTACGGTACATAGTATGATCATGGAAAGGTTCACCATCAGCTGATAGTTTGAAACTGGTATCAACAGGGGTGCGAGAGGACTGACAGTCAAGCATACCAGCACGATTAAGAAGATTAAGAGTATACTAACGTTGGGAAAGAAAAAGGCCAGAAGAATCACGAAGAACCGCAATGCCCAAAAAGTGATGAAGAGTACCAAGATCAGTCATAGAAAATTCAGAACGAAGATGGGTAATAATGTGATCTAAAAAGGTTTGAGAATATGCGGAGAGACTGATGTCATCTACATAAAGGAGGTAGGCAATTTCAGAATTGTGGTGGTACACAAAGAGAGAAGTGTCAGAAAGTGAAGAAGTGAAACCTATCGTTTGGATGAAAGAAGAGAAACGTTGAAACCATGCTCGTGGAGCTTGTTTGAGACCATAAAGAGATTTCTGGAGAAGACAGACATGATTTGGATAGGAAGGATTTTCAAAACCAAGAGGTTGCTGATAATAGATGGTCTCTTGAAGAGAACCATGGAGGAAAGCATTTTTTTACATCTAGTTGATGGATGGGCCATACGGAGGAAACATCAATGCTAAGAACGGTACGAATGGTGTTGGGCTTGACAACGGGAGAGAAAGTTACATCATAATCAATGCCATGTTGTTGAAAGTAACCGCGACAGACCCAGCGGGCTTTATAGAGGGAGAGGCTCCAGTCAGAATAGATTTTTTGGTGAAAGACCCATTTGCTAGAGACAATATTTGTACTGGAAGGGCGAGGAACTAACTGCCAAGCATTGTTTTCAAGTAAAGCATTGTATTCTTCTTGCATGGCAACAGCCCAGCAGTTTTGTAAGTTCTGGGAATGGAAGAGAGAGATGTGGTAGCATGTAGGTTGAGGCGATCTGTGGGCTGACGAAAATCTGATTTGGCGCGAGTACGCATGCCATGATCATTGACAGGGCGACGTAGGAACAGCTTTAGCCGGTGGGATGGAAACGAGGGTTTCTGGTGTAGGAGAAGATGCAGATGGTCGGTGGGGTGGTGGCCGGTTGGGTGGTGTTGGGTTGTGTGGTTGCGGGTTGGGTGTTGGGATGTGTGGTTGCGGGTTGGGTGGTGGTGAGTTGTTTGGTTGCGGGGTGTTTGATGGCGGGTTGGGTGGTGCGAAGAAGTGTAGGGACAGGAGAATCAAAGAAGGATGCCATGTTTTAAAAAGAAGGTGCGATTTTGAATGTTGTCAAACTCACGGCCGTTGTCACACTGAATGAAACGAATAGGGAGGAAGAAGTGTACAGAAACATAATGCTCAAAATGTAGAAAAAGAGGGTAAACATCAGATTTGTTGCAGAGAGGAAAGGTCCATACGAAATGAGTAAAATTGTCTAGCATGACAGGATAGTATTTAATACCAGAAACACTTGCAATGGGTGATGTCCATAAATCACAATGTATTAATTCAAAAGGATAAGTACTAGAGGAGCTAAAGGGAATACGCACATGTTTGCCTAACTGACAAGACTCGCAAACAAAGAATTGTGGGAATCACGATTACATGGTATGGAAAATTCACTAAGCATAGATGCTAAAACAGCAGGGTTGGGATGACCCAGACGACGATGCCAAAGGTCGACGGAGGCCACCATGGATGTAGGAGGAGCGGCGGCAGGGACACCATGAAGAGAGTAGAGTTCACAAGAGCTATTAAAGCGGGCGATCTCGGCCTTGGTCTGGTAGTCCTTACAGACAAACCAAAAGGGTCAAACTCAACAGAAACTAGATTGCGCGAGTAAATTGGCGAACAGAAATTAGGTTTTTAATAAGAGCGGATGCAACAAGAACATCTCGAAGAAGAAGTGGTTTAGTGGGAGAGGGAAGTTGAGCCTGACCTACACAGTATATGGGAATAGATGAACCACCACCAAGAGTAATGGAAGGAAACGGAGAAGGAGTGCAAGAAGAAAGGAGTTTAATTGATGCAGACATATGACTAGAGGCACCAGAATCAAAAATCCAATCCATACCTGAGTTTTCTTGGGCAGCAAAGTTGTTCATGGCCTGGATAAAGGCGGCTTGATCCCAGCTCGGCGGTGCAGGTGAGGTTGGGCAGCAGCGCCGGCTGATATGCCGGTGAAGGCAGAGGAGCCGACAAGGGCATGTAGCAGATACTTCCGTCGGCAGGAGAGGGCGAGGGAGCACTGTAAGGAGCATACGATGGAGCGACATCATACGCGTTCGTCGGCTGTCAAGGGGTAAGCAACCCAGGGGCACCAGTGTGCGGACGAAGTCCGGGTTGCCAAGCACCGGTGTAGGCAGGTGGAGCGCCAAGGGGGGACGGGGCAGACTAGGGCATAGGCCATGCCTGGACAATCCCAGTCCATGGATCATGCGAAGTACGCCAGGATGGAGCCGCAGATGGAGCACTGCTACTTCTCGAGCTTGTGTTGTATTCCCTCGAAGAGGAAAGGGAGATGCAGCACAGTAGCGTAAGTATTTCCCTCAGTTTTTGAGAACCAAGGTATCAATCCAGTAGGAGACCACGCGCGAGTCCCTCGCACCTGCACAAACAAATAAGAACTTCGCAGCCAACGCGATAAGGGGTTGTCAATCCCTTTACGGTCACTTACGAAAGTGAGATCTGATAGAGATGATAGTTTATATTTTTGGTATTTTTGTTTATAAGAACAGAAAGTAAAAGCGGAAAAAGTAAAGTAGATGTAGATTGATATGTTGAGAATAGACCCGGGGGCCATAGTGTTCTCTAGTGGCTTCTCTCATGATAGCGATATTCTACGACAGGTAAACAAATTACTGTCGAGCAATTGATAGAAAAGCGAATAATTATGAGACTATCTAGGCATGATCATTGTATATAGGCATCACGTCTGAGACATGTAGACCGACTCCTGCCTGCATCTACTACTATTACTCCACACATCGACCGCTATCTAGCATGCATCTAGTGTATTGAGTTCATAAGAACAGAGTAACGCCTTAAGCAAGATGACATGATGTAGAGGGATAAACTCAAGCAATATGATATAAACCCCATCTTTTTATCCTCGATGGCAACAATACAATACGTGCCTTGCTGCCCCTACTGTCACTGGGAAAGGACACCGCAAGATTGAACCCAAAGCCAAGCACTTCTCCCATTGCAAGAACTATAGATCTAGTAGGCCAAACCAAACCAATAATTCGAAGAGACTTGCAAGGATATTATGAGCACACATAAAGAGTTCAGAGAAGAACCAAATATTTCTCATAGATAATCTTGATCATAAACTCACAATTCATCGGATCTCGAGAAACACACCGCAAAAAGAGATTACATCGAATAGATCTCCTCGAAGACCGAGGAGAACTTTGTATTGAGATCCAGAGGGAGAGAGAAGAAGCCATCTAGACACTAGCTATGGACCCGAAGGTCTGTCGTAAACTACTCACAACTCATGGTGAGGGCGATGATGATGATGTAGAAGCACTCCGTGATGGATCCCCCCTCCGGCGGAGCTCCGAAACAGGCTCCAAGATGGGATCTCACGGGAACAGAAGGTTACGGCGGTGGAATTAGGGTTTTCTCTCTGTTGTTGATGGTTTCAGGGTACGTAGACTTATATAGGAGGAAGGAGGGCACCGGGGGACTCACGAGGGGCCCACGAGGCAGGGGGGCGTGCCCCCATCCTCGTGGGCACCTCGTAGCCCCTACTCCGTGGTTCTCAAGTCTCCTGTGCATGATTTTCTCCAAAAATATCTCTCCCGAAGGTTTCATTCCGTTTGGACTCCGTTTGATATTCCTTTTCTGCAAAACCCTGAAATAGGCAAAAAACAGCAATATGGACTGGGCCTTTGGGTTAGTAGGTTAGTCCCAAAAATGATATAAAAGTGTATGACAAAGCCCATTAAACATCCAAGCCATCATAAATAATAGCATGGTACAATCAAAAATTATAGATACGTTGGAGACGTATCAAGCATCCCCAAGCTTAATTCCTGCTCGTCCTCGAGTAGGTAAATGATAAAAACAGAATTTTTGATGTGGAATGCTAACCAACATAGTTTTTCAATGTAATTCTCTTAATTGTGGCATGAATGTTCAGATCTGAAAGATTCAAGATAAAAGTCTATATTGACATAAGAAATAATAATACTTTAAGCATACTAATAAAGCAATCATGTCTTCTCAAAATACTATGGCTAAAGAAAGTTATCCCTACAAAATCATATAGTCTGGCTATGCTCCCTCTTCATCACACAAAATATTCATATCATGCACAACCCCGATTTCGGCCAAGCACTTGTTTTCATACGCTATTCTTTCAAACCTTTCACGCAATACATGAGCGTGAGTCATGGACATAGCACTATGGTGTTGGGGAACGTAGTATTTTAAAATTTTCCTACGATCACGCAAGATCTATCTACCAGATGCATAGCAACGAGAGGGAAGAGTGTGTCTACGTACCCTTGTAGACCGGAAGCGGAAGCGTCAAGTGACGCGGTTGATGTAGTCGAACTTCTTCGCGATTCAACCGATCAAGCACCGAACGTACGGCACCTCCGCGTTCAGCACACGTTCAGCTTGATGACGTCCCACGAGCTCTTGATCCAGTTGAGCTTCACGGGAGAGTTTCGTCAGCACGACGGCGTGGTGACGGATATGATGTATTCACCGGCGCAGGGCTTCGCCTAAGCACTGCGACGGTATGACCGAGGTGTGTTTCTGTGGAGGGGGGCACTGCACACGGCTGGAACAATTCAACTTGTGTGTCTTTGGGTGCCCCCCTGCCCCCGTATATAAATGAGCAAGGGGGGAGGCCGGCCGGCCCTCCTATGGTGCGGCTAGGGGTGGAATCCTACTAGGAATAGGATTGCAATCCTATTCCTAGTAGGAACTACCAAAGAAGGAAGAGAGGGAAAGGAAAAGAAGGAGAGGTGGCGCCCCCCCAATCCTAGTCCAACTAGGAACCCTAGGTGGGGCGCCGGCCAGCCCCTATGGGCTGCCTCTCTCTTTTCCATAAGGCCCACTATGGACCATCCCCCCTCGTAGGGGGTTCCGGTAACCCCCTCCGGCAATCCCGTTAGTTCCGAAACTTTTCCGGAACACTTCCGGTGTCCGAATATAGTCGTCCAATATATCAATCTTTATGTCTCGGACATTCCGAGACTCCTCGTCATGTCCGTGATCTCATCCGGGACTCCGAACTACCTTCGGTACATCAAAACTCATAAACTCATAATATCGATCGTCATCAAACGTTAAGCGTGCGGACCCTACGGATTCGAGAACTATGTAGACATGACCGAGACTCATCTCCGGTTAATAACCAATAGCGGAACCTGGATGTTCATATTGGCTCCTACATATTCTACGAAGATCTTTTATCGGTCAAAACCGCATAACAACATATGTTGTTCCTTTTTGTCATCGGTATGTTACTTGCCCGAGATTCGATCGTCGGTATCTCTATACCTAGTTCAATCTCGTTACCGGCAAGTCTCTTTACTCGTTCCGTAACACATCATCTCGTGACTAACCCATTAGTCTTTTGCTTGCAAGGCTTATTGTGATGTGTGTTACCGAGAGGGCCCAAAGATACCTCTCCGACACTCGGAGTGACAAATCCTAATCTTGATCTATGCCAACACCACGAATACTTTCGGAGACACCTGTAGAGCATCTTTATGATCACCCAGTTACGTTGTGACGTTTGATAGCACACAAGGTGTTCCTACGGTATTCGGGAGTTGCATAATCTCATAGTCATAGGAACATGTATAAGTCATGAAGAAAGCAATAGCAGTAAAACTAAACGATCATAGTGCTATGCTAACGGATGGGTCTTGTCCATCACATCATTCTCCTAATGATGTGATCCCGTTGATCAAATGACAACTCATGTCTATGGCTAGGAAACATAACCATCTTTTGATCAATGAGCTAGTCTAGTAGAGGCATACTAGGGACACTCTGTTTTGTCTATGTATTCACACATGTACTAAGTTTTCGGTTAATACAATTCTAGCATGAATAATAAACATTTATCATGATATAAGGAAATACAAATAACAACTTTATTATTGCCTCTAGGGCATATTTCCTTCAGTCTCCCACTTGCACTAGAGTCAATAATCTAGCTCACATCGCCATGTGATTTAATACCGATAGTTCACATCGTTATGTGAATAACACCCATAGTTCACATCGCCATGTGACCAACACCCAAAGGGTTTACTAGAGTCAATAATCTAGTTCACATCGCTATGTGATTAATATCCAAGAGTAATAAGGTGTGATCATGTTTTGCTTGTGAGAGAAGTTTAGTCAACGGGTCTGTCACATTCAGATCCGTATGTATTTCGCAAATTTCTATGTCTACAATGCTCTGCATAGAGCTACTCTAGCTAATTGCTCCCACTTTCAATACGCATCCAGATTGATACTTAGAGTCATCTGGATTTAGTGTCAAAGCTTGCATCGGCGTAACCCTTTACGACGAACTCTTTATCACCTCCATAATCGAGAAACATTTCCTTAGTCGTCCAGTTACTAAGGATAATTTTGACCGCTGTACAGTGATCTATTCCTGGATCACTATTGTACCCCCTTGACAAACTCATGGCAAGGTACACAACATGTTTGGTACACAGCATGGCATACTTTATAGAACCTATGGCTGAGGCATAGGGAATGACTTTCATTCTCTCTATATTTTTCTTCCGTGGTCTGGCTTTGAGTCTTACTCAACTTCACACCTTACAAGTCAGGCAAGAACTCCTTCTTTGACTGATCCATTTTGAACTACTTCAAAATCTTATCAAGGTATGTACTCATCGAAAGTCTTATCAAGCGTCTTGATCTATCTCTATAGATCTTAATGCCCAATATGTAAGCAGCTTCACCAAGGTCTTTCTTTGAAAAAATCCTTTCAAACACTCCTTTATGCTTTCCAGAAAATTCTACATCATTTCCGATCGACAATATGTCATTAACATATACTTATCAGAAAGGTTGTAGTGCTCCCACTCACTTCTTGTAAATACAGGCTTCACCGCAAGTCTGTATAAATCTATATGCTTTGATCAACTTATCAAAGCGTTTATTCCAACTCCGAGATGCTTGCACCAGTCCATAGATGGATCGCTGGAGCATGCACATTTTGTTAGCACCTTTAGGATTGATAAAACCTTCTGGTTGCATCATATACAAGTCTTCTATAATAAACCCATTAAAGAATGCAGTTTTGTTATCCATTTGCCAGATTTCATAAAATGCAGCAATTGCTAACATGATTCGGACAGACTTAAGCATCGCTACGGGTGAGAAAGTCTCATCGTAGTCAACTCCTTGAATTTGTCGAAACCCTTTCGCAACAAGTCGAGCTTTGTAAACAGTAACATTACCGTCTGCGTCGGTCTTCCTCTTGAAGATCCATTTATTTTTGATGGCTTGCCGATCATCGGGCAAGTCAACCAAAGTCCACACTTTGTTCTCATACATGGATCCCATCTCAGATTTTATGGCCTCAAGCCATTTTGCGGAATCTGGGCTCATCATCGCTTCCTCATAGTTCGTAGGTTCATCATGGTCCAGTAACATGACTTCCAGAACCGGGTTGCCGTACCACTCTGATGCGGAACGAACTCTGGTTGATCTACGAAGTTCAGCAGAAATTTGATCTGAAGTTTCATGATCATCATCATTAGCTTCCTCACTAATTGGTGTAGGAATCACTGGAACTAGTTTCTGTGATGTTCCACTTTCCAATTCGGGAGAAGGTACAATTACCTCATCAAGTTCTACTTTCCTCCCACTCACTTCTTTCGAGAGAAACTCCTTCTCTAGAAAGGATCCACTCTTAGCAACAATGACCTTGCCTTTGGATCTGTGATAGAAGGTGTACCCAATAGTTTCTTTTGGGTATCCTATGAAGATTTACTTCTCCGAATTGGGTTCGAGCTTATCATGTTGAAACTTTTTCACATAAGCATCGCAGTCCCAAACTTAAAGAAATGACAGCTTAGGTTTCTCGTCAAACCACAGTTCATACGGTGTCATCTCCACGGATTTAGATGGTGCCCTATTTAACGTGAATGTAGTTGTCTCTAATGCATAACCCCAGAAGCGATAGTGGTAGATCGGTAAGAGACATCATCGATCGCACCATATCTAATAAAGTACGGTTATGACGTTCGGACACACCATTACACTGTGGTGTTCCAGGTGGCGTGAGTAGTGAAACTATTTCACATTGTTTTTACTGAAGGCCAAACTCGCTAACTCAAATATTTTACCTCTACGATCATATCGTAGAGACTCTTATTTTCTTGTTACGATGATTCTCCACTTCACTCTGAAATTCTTTGAACTTTTCAAATGTTTCAGACTTGTGCTTCATTAAGTAGATATACCCATATCTGCTCAAATCATCAGTGAAGGTCAGAAAATAACGATACCCGCCGCGAGCTTCAACACTCATTGGTCCACATACATCTGTATGTATGATCTCCAACAAATCTGTTGCTCGCTCCATTGTTCCGGAGAACGGAGTTAAGTCATCTTGCCCATGAGGCATGGTTCGCAAGCACCAAGTGATTCATAATCAAGTGATTCCAAAAGTCCATCACTATGGAGTTTCTTCATGCGCTTTACACCATTATGACCTAAACGACAGTGCCACAAATAAGTTGCACTATCTTTATTAACCTTGCATCTTTTGCCTTCAATATTATGAATATGTGTATCACACGATCGTGATCCAACAAACCATTTTCATTGGGTGTATGACCATAGAAGGTTTTATTCATGTAAACAGAACAACAATTATTCTCTAACTTACATGAATAACCGTATTGCAATAAACATAATCAAATCATATTCATGCTCAACACAAACACCAAATAACACTTATTTAGGTTCAACACTAATCCCGAAAGTATAGGGAGTGTGCGATGATGATCATATCAATATTGGAACCACTTCCAATACACATCGTCACTTCATCCTTTAACTAGTTTCTGTTCATTATGCAACTCCCATTTCGAGTTACTACTCTTTAGCTACTGAACCAGTATCAAATACCGAGGGGTTGCTATGAACACTAGTAAAATACACATCAATAATCTGTATATCAAATATACCTTTATTCACTTTGCCATCCTTCTTATCCGCCAAATATCTAGGGCAGTTCCACTTCTAGTGACCATTTCCTTTGCAGTAAAAGCACTTAGTTTCAGGCTTGAGTTTAGCTTTGGGTTTCTTCACGGGAGTGACAACTTGCTTGTCATTCTTCTTGAAGTTCCCCTTCTATCCCTTTGCCCTTTACTTAAAACAAGTGGTCCTGTTAACCATCAACACTTGATGCTCTTTCTTGATTTCTACCTTCGCTGATTTCAGTATCGCGAAGAGCTCGGGAATTACTTTTGTCATCCCTTGCATATTATAGTTCATCACGAAGTTCTACTAACTTGGTGATAGTGTCTAGAGAACTTTGTCAATTGCTATCTTATCTGGAAGATTAACTCCCACTTGATTCAAGCAATTGTAGTACCCAGACAATCTGAGCACATGCTCACTGGTTGAGCTATTCTCCTCCATCTTGTAGGCAAAGTACTGTCAGAGGTCTCATACTTCTTGACACGGGCATGAGTATGAAATACTAATTTCAACTCTTGGAACATCTTATATGCTCCGTGGCATTCAAAACGTTTTTTGAATTCCCGGTTCTAAGCCGTAAAGCATGTAACACTTAAACTATCAAGTAGTCATCATACCGAGCTTTTGTCAAAACGTTCATAACGTCTACATCTGCTCCTGCAATAGGTCTGTCACCTAGCGGTGCATCAAGGACATAATTCTTCTGTGCAGCAATGAGGATAATCCTCAGATCATGGGACAATTCCGCATCATTGCTACTAACATATTTCAACTTAGTTTTCTCTAGGAAAAATAAACATGGAGCAACATCGCGAGCTATTGTTCTACAACATAGATATGCTAATACTACCAGGACTAAGTTCATGATAAATTAAAGTTCAATTTAATCATATTAATTAAAGAACTCCCACTTAGATAGACATCCCTCCGGTCATCCAAATGATCACGTGATCCAAATCAACTAAACCATGTCCGATCATCACGTGAGATGGAGTAGTTTCAATGGTGAACATCTTATGTTGATCATATCTACTATATGATTCACGCTCGACCTTTCGGTCTCCAGTGTTCCGAGGCCATATCTGCATATGCTAGGCTCGTCAAGTTTAACCCGAGTATTCTGCGTGTGCAAAACTGGCTTACACCCGTTGTATTTGAACGTAGAGCTTATCACACCCGATCATCACGTGGTGTCTCGGCACGACGAACTTTCGCAACGGTGCATACTCAGGGAGAACACTTATACCTTGAAATTTAGTAAGGGATCATCTTATAATGCTACCGTCGTTCTAAGCAAAATAAGAAGTATAATAAGATAAACATCACATGCAATCAAAATATGTGACATGATATGGCCATCATCATTTTGTGCTTTTGATCTCCATCTCCAAAGCACCGTCATGATCACCTTCGTCACCGGCGCGACACCTTGATCTCCATCGTAGCATCGTTGTCGTCTCGCCAACTATTGCTTCTACGACTATCGCTACCGCTTAGTGATAAAGTAAAGCAATTACATGGCGGTTGCATTTCATACAATAAAGCGACAACCATATGGCTCCTGCCAGTTGCCGATAACATTACAAAACATGATCATCTCATACAAAGCCGTATAACTCATCATGTCTTGACCATATCACATCACAACATGCCCTGCAAAAACAAGTTAGACGTCCTCTACTTTGTTGTTGCAAGTTTTACGTGGCTGCTACGGGCTTAGCAAGAACCGTTCTTACCTACGCATACAAAACCACAACGATGTTTCGTCAAGTATGTGCTGTTTTAACCTTCACAAGGACCGGGCGTAGCCACACTTGATTCAGCTAAAGTGAGAGAGACAGACACCCGCCAGTCACCTTTAAGCAACGAGTGCTCGTAACAGTGAAACCAGTCTCGCGTAAGCGTACGCGTAATGTCGGTCCGGGCCGCTTCATCTCACAATACCGCCGAAGCAAAGTATGACATGCTGGTAAGCAGTATGACTAGTATCGCCCACAACTCATTGTGTTCTACTCGTGCATATCATCTACGCATAAACCTGGCTCTGATACCACTGTTGGGGAACGTAGTATTTTAAAATTTTCCTACGATCACGCAAGATCTATCTACCAGATGCATAGCAACGAGAGGGAAGAGTGTGTCTACGTACCCTTGTAGACCGGAAGCGGAAGCGTCAAGTGACGCGGTTGATGTAGTCGAACTTCTTCGCGATTCAACCGATCAAGCACCGAACGTACGGCACCTCCGCGTTCAGCACACGTTCAGCTTGATGACGTCCCACGAGCTCTTGATCCAGTTGAGCTTCACGGGAGAGTTTCGTCAGCACGACGGCGTGGTGACGGATATGATGTATTCACCGGCGCAGGGCTTCACCTAAGCACTGCGACGGTATGACCGAGGTGTGTTTCTGTGGAGGGGGGCACCGCACACGGCTGGAACAATTCAACTTGTGTGTCTTTGGGTGCCCCCTGCCCCCGTATATAAAGGAGCAAGGGGGGAGGCCGGCCGGCCCTCCTATGGTGCGGCTAGGGGTGGAATCCTACTAGGAATAGGATTGCAATCCTATTCCTAGTAGGAACTACCAAAGAAGGAAGAGAGGGAAAGGAAAAGAAGGAGAGGTGGCGCCCCCCCAATCCTAGTCCAACTAGGAACCCTAGGTGGGGCGCCGGCCAGCCCCTATGGGCTGCCTCTCTCTTTTACATAAGGCCCACTATGGACCATCCCCCCTCGTAGGGGGTTCCGGTAACCCCCTCCGGCAATCCCGTTAAATCCGAAACTTTTCCGGAACACTTCCGGTGTCCGAATATAGTCGTCCAATATATCAATCTTTATGTCTCGGACATTCCGAGACTCCTCGTCATGTCCGTGATCTCATCCGGGACTCCGAACTACCTTCGGTACATCAAAACTCATAAACTCATAATACCGATCGTCATCAAACGTTAAGCGTGCGGACCCTACGGGTTCGAGAACTATGTAGACATGACCGAGACTCATCTCCGGTTAATAACCAATAGCGGAACCTGGATGTTCATATTGGCTCCTACATATTCTACGAAGATCTTTTATCGGTCAAAACCGCATAACAACATATGTTGTTCCTTTTTGTCATCGGTATGTTACTTGCCCGAGATTCGATCGTCGGTATCTCTATACCTAGTTCAATCTCGTTACCGGCAAGTCTCTTTACTCGTTCCGTAACACATCATCTCGTGACTAACCCATTAGTCTTTTGCTTGCAAGGCTTATTGTGATGTGTGTTACCGAGAGGGCCCAGAGATACCTCTCCGACACTCGGAGTGACAAATCCTAATCTTGATCTATGCCAACACCACGAATACTTTCGGAGACACCTGTAGAGCATCTTTATGATCACCCAGTTACGTTGTGACGTTTGATAGCACACAAGGTGTTCCTACGGTATTCGGGAGTTGCATAATCTCATAGTCATAGGAACATGTATAAGTCATGAAGAAAGCAATAGCAGTAAAACTAAACGATCATAGTGCTATGCTAACGGATGGGTCTTGTCCATCACATCATTCTCCTAATGATGTGATCCCGTTGATCAAATGACAACTCATGTCTATGGCTAGGAAACATAACCATCTTTTGATCAATGAGCTAGTCTAGTAGAGGCATACTAGGGACACTCTGTTTTGTCTATGTATTCACACATGTACTAAGTTTCCGGTTAATACAATTCTAGCATGAATAATAAACATTTATCATGATATAAGGAAATACAAATAACAACTTTATTATTGCCTCTAGGGCATATTTCCTTCATATGGGTGGAATAGAGAGGTGGTTGTGGAGAAGACAAAAAGGAGGCAGATAGTCTCATATCAACTAGGCGTATCAACGGGCTATGGAGATGCCCATCAATAGATATCAATGTGAGTGAGTAGGGATTGCCATGCAACGGATGCATTAGAGCTAAATATGTATGAAAGCTCAACAAAAGAAACTAGTGGGTGTGCATCCAACTTGCTTGCTCACGAACACCTAGGACATTTGAGAAAGCCTATCGTTGGAATATACAAGCCAAGTTCTATAACGATAATTCTCACTAGTATATATAAAGTGACTAAGCATGAGACTCTCTACAATGAAGAACATGGTGCTACTTTGAAGCACAAGTGTGGAAAAAAGATAGTAGCAATTGTCCCTTTTTTCTTTTCTTTTTTTTTACTTTTTTTGGGCCTTTCTTTTTTCTTTGGCCTTTTTTCTTTTTTTTTGTGAATGGGCTTTATTGATTTAGCCTTTCCTCCCATGGGACAATGCTCTAATAATGATGATCATCACACTTTCATTACAACTTGATATTAACTCGATACTATAACAAAGTATGACTCTATATGAATGCCTCCGGCGGTGTACCGGGATGTGCAATGAAACAAGAGTGACATGTATGAAAAATTATGCATGGTGGCCTTGCCACAAATACAATGTCAACTACATGATCATGCATGGCAATATGACAATATGATGCGTGTCATATGAACGAAACAGTGGAAAGTTGCATGGCAATATATCTCGGAATGGCTATGGAAATGCCATGATAGGTAGGTATGGTGGCTGTTTTGAGGAATAATATGGTGGCTGCTTTGAGGAAGGATATATAGTGGGTGTATGGTACCGGCGAAAGTTGTGCGGTACAAGAGAGGCTAGCAATGGTGGAAGGGTGAGAGTGCGTATAATCCATGGACTCAACATTAGTCATAAGAACTCATATACTTATTGCAAAAAATTACGAGTCATCAAAACAAAGCAATCAACGCATGCTCCTAGGGGGGAGGTTGGTAAGAGTTAACCATCGTGCGCCCCCGACCTCCACACAAAGGTTGGCACTTTACAAATACCTCATGCTCTAACTTCGTCACATAGCGGTTCACCATACGTGCATGCTACGGGAATCACTAACCTTAACACAAGTATTTCTCAATTTCATAATAACTCCACTAGCATGACTCTAATATCACTATCCTCATATCTCAAAACAATTATCAAGCATCCAACATCTCATCATATTCAATGCACTTAGTGTGAAAGTTTTTACTACATTGACATTGGATGTCTATCATGTGAAGACTAGTTTTTTAGCCTAAACACATTACCATACTGTTTTAATAAACTCTCAAATAGATATAAGTGAAGCATGAGATTTCAACAATTTCTTCAAAATATTATCACCACCGTGCTCTAAAAGATATAAGTGAAGCACTAGAGCAAAAACTATTCAACTCAAAAAATATAAGTGAAGCACATAGAGTGTTCTAACAATTCCTAGGACATATTTAACTCTCTCAAATAGGTGTGTCCAGCAATGATAATTGTGGCAAACTAACAAGCAAATACTCAAATTATACAAAACGCTCCAAGCAAAACACATATCATGTGGTGAATAAAAATATAGCTCCGAGTATAGTTACCGATGGATGAAGACGAAAGAGGGGATGCCTTCCCGGGGCATCCCCAAGCTTAGGATTTTGGTTGTCCTTGAATTGTACCTTGGGGTGCCATGGTCATCCCCAAGCTTAGGCTCTTTCCACTCTTTGTTCCATAGTCCATCAAAGCAATACTCAAAACTTGAAAACTTCACAACACAAAACTTAGACAAAAATCTCGTGAGCTCCGTTAGTATAAGAAAGCAAACCACTACTCAAAGGTACTGCAATGAATTCATTCTTTGTTTATATTGGTGTTAAAACTACTGTATTCCAACTTTTCTATGGTTCATACCTCCCCATATTACTCATAGATGCATTGAAATAAACAAACAACACACGAAAAATAGAATATGTCAAAAACAGAACAGTCTATAGTAATCTGCAAGTTTCGCATACTTATGTAACTCCAAAAAATTCAAACTAAATTGGTAAACGTGAGGATTTTTTCTATTAATCATCTGCAAAAAGAATCAACTAAATAGCACGCTCCAGTAAAATCTGATGACCATTCTAGCGAGCGCTAACGATTCTGTTTTTCACAGCAAGATCACATAAACTTCACACAAGTCTTCCCAACGGTTCTACTTGGCACAAACACTAAACAAAACACAAAACCACATCTAAACAGAAGCTAGAAGCAATATTTATTCCCTAACAGCAGCAAAAACAAAAAATATAAAATTGGGTTGCCTCCCAACAAGCGCTATCGTTTTACGCCCCTAGCTAGGCACGATAATTCAATGATGCTCACAGGAAAGATAAGAATTGAAGCACAAAGAGAGCATCATAAGACATGTGACAAACACATCTAAGTCTAACATACTTCCTATGCATAGGCATCTTATAGGAAAACAAATTACCAAGACAAGCAAGATCTAGCATATGCAAGGAAGGAGAAAGAAACAATGGCAATCTCAACATAACGAGAGGTAATTTAGTAACATGAAAATTTCTACAACCATATTTCCCTCTCTCATAATAATTGCACGTAGGATCATGATCAAATTCAACAAAATAGCTATCACATAACATATTCTCAACACGATCCACATGCATGCAAAGTTGACACTCTTCCAAAATAGTGGGATTAACATTAACTAAAGTCATGACCTCTCCAAACCCACTTTTATCAAAAGTTTCATAAGATTGAACATTCTCCAAGTATGTGGGATCTAAAGTTGACACTCTTCCAAACCCACTTTCAATATTAATGCAAACATTATTATCAATCTTATATTCATCACGGGGATTAAATAAATTTTCAAGATCATAAGAAGATTCATCCCAATCATGATCATTGTAACAAGTAGTAGACATAGCAAAACTAGCATCCCCAAGCTTATGGTTTTCCATATTATTAGCACAATTGACATCAATAGAATTTATAGTAACATCATTGCAATCATGCTTTTTATTTAAGGAGCTAACATGAATCACTTTTTCTTTTAAGAATTCCTCACAATTTTCCGATTCATAAATTTCAAGCAAAACCCCATAAAGATAATCTAGTGCAGGCAACTCACTAGCAATAGGTTCAACATAATTGGATCTCTTAAAGAGATTAGCAAGTGGATGAGGATTCATACTTTAGCAAGCGAAGATGCAAGCTAAATGAGGGCACATAACAACACAAGCAAACAAGAGGCACGCGAACGGTAAACACACGGCAAAAGAAGGGCAAATAAAATGGCAAGGGTGAAGTGGGGGGAGAGGAAAACGAGAGGCAAAAATGTAATGCGAAGGATAAGGGTTTGTGATAGGTACTTGGTATATGACTTTTGCGTAAGCCTCCCCGGCAAGGGCGCCAGAAATTCTTCTTGCTACTTCTCGAGCTTCCGTTGTATTCCCTCGAAGAGGAAAGGGAGATGCAGCCCAGTAGCGTAAATATTTCCCTCAATTTTTTAGAACCAATGTATCAATCCAGTAGGAGACCACGCGCGAGTCCCTCGCACCTGCACAAACAAATAAGAACTTTGCAGCCAACGCGATAAGGGGTTGTCAATCCCTTTACGGTCACTTACGAAAGTGAGATCTGATAGAGATGATAGTTTATATTTTTGGTACTTTTGTTTATAAGAACAGAAAGTAAAATTGGAAAAAGTAAAGTAGATGTAGATTGATATGTTGAGAATAGACCCGGGGGCCATAGTGTTCTCTAGTGGCTTCTCTCATGATAGCGATATTCTACGACGGGTAAACAAATTACTGTCGAGCAATTGATAGAAAAGCGAATAATTATGAGACTATCTAGGCATGATCATTGTATATAGGCATCACGTCCAAGACAAGAAGACCGACTCCTGCCTGCATCTACTACTATTACTCCACACATAGACCGCTATCCAGCATGCATCTAATGTATTGAGTTCATAAGAACAGAGTAACGCCTTAAGCAAGATGACATGATGTAGAGGGATAAACTCAATCAATATGATATAAAACCCATCTTTTTATCCTCGATGGCAACAATACAATACGTGCCTTGCTGCCCCTACTGTCACTGGGAAAGGACACCGCAAGATTGAACCCAAAGCCAAGCACTTCTCCCATTGCAAGAACTATAGATCTAGTAGGCCAAACCAAACCAATAATTCGAAGAGACTTGCATGGATATTATGAGCACACATAAAGAGTTCAGAGAAGAACCAAATATTTCTCATAGATAATCTTGATCATAAACTCACAATTCATCGGATCTCGACAAACACACCGCAAAAAGAGATTACATCGAATAGATCTCCTCGAAGACCGAGAAGAACTTTGTATTGAGATCCAGAGAGAGAGAGAGAGAGAGAGAGAAGAAGCCATCTAGACACTAGCTATGGACCCGAAGGCCTGTGGTAAACTACTCACAACTCATGGTGAGGGCGATGATGATGATGTAGAAGCACTCCGTGATGGATCCCCCCTCCGGCGGAGCTCCGGAACAGGCTCCAAGATGGGATCTCACGGGAACAGAAGGTTACGACGGTGGAATTAGGGTTTTCTCTCTGTTGCTGATGGTTTCGGGGTATGTAGACTTATATAGGAGGAAGGAGGGCACCGGGGGACTCACGAGGGGCCCACGAGGCAGGGGGGCGCGCCCTGGGAAGGGGGCGCTCCCCCCACCCTCGTGGGCACCTCGTAGCCCCTACTCCGTGGTTCTCAAGTCTCCCGTGAGTGATTTTCTCCAAAAATATCTCTCCCGAAGGTTTCATTTCGTTTGGACTCCGTTTGATATTCATTTTCTGCAAAACCCTGAAACACGCAAAAAACAACAATCTGGACTGGGCCTTTGGGTTAGTAGGTTAGTCCCAAAAATGATATAGAAGTGTATGACAAAGCCCATTAAACATCCAAGTCATCATAAATAATAGCATGGAACAATAAAAAATTATAGATACGTTGGAGACGTATCAAGCACTCGGAGCGGCGCAGGGTTTGAAGGTGGCAGTGTTGAAGGAGGCGCCGAGCGCATCGAGGGCAGTCTGTAGATGGGTTTTTTGTCGTGGTAGCTGGGACTGGGGCACCAGCCTGGAGGTGGCTGCACGGATGGTATCGGGGGCGGCGTGGCGTGTGGAGCTGGCATGTGAGGCACTAATGGAGTCGGCGCCCAGCGCTCGAAGTAGTCAGGCGGCGGCGGTGGTGGGGTGGGTGGAGCCATACCCTAAACTCTAGGATCGAAAAACCGATACCATGATAGATGAATAAAACTATTGCTTGTATTATGTTTAGTACAGGGTACATGGCTATATATATTGGTACAAACCAACTTAAACTAGGTATTACAAACCGACTTGAACCAGGAAACTTGTGATCCAAAGAATAGTCTAACATGAGGATGGAGAAGAAGAGAAAGATTCAGAATGCAAAAGATGTAAGGTGGCGAGGGGCAAGAAGAGACTATTGGAGGATATAGAAGAAGATTGTGCAAAACCAAAGAAGTGGGTATTTAGCATTGTGATGTGTAGTTAAACATGTTTAGTTTGTTGGTAGTCTGTTCGTCTATGTGGAAATGGAAGTGTGCTGGAAAGGTGAAATCTGGGAGGAAGGGGAAAACAGAGGACAAGGAAGTGTCTGCTAGAAATGTTCCAACAAATGTTGTGCGGAGAAAATCAGTGAAGTTAGTGTCTTCCTTTACATGCCTGACGTGCATGTTCAGTCTTTGTTAGTATCGTGTTGATATTTTTGAACCGTTTCAGGAAAGGCTCTAGAAAGGGCAGTAAAGAAGAACATATAAAATGTGGGATGAAGAGAAAATGACCTGGTAGGAATAATTTAGTGTTCATATGTTCATGTGTAATGTTCTTTGGTATCCTATTAACAAATGTTGATTCCTGGAGGAAAAGCAATGTGAAGTCAACACAAGATGTTAAGGTGGAGAAGGATACAAATTATGGGATGTAAGAGTGAGAACAAAATGAAATAGATGATTTTTCATGTTGTGTTCCACCTTGTTTTAGATGTTATTTGACGAGTGACACTGTAATTTGTGTTGTTGCTATATTTGATGGACTGGCACTATTTTCGTGAACTTCTAATCAACTTAGAAGTCTCATTTTGAAATTTGGAATGGACTAGTCAAAATCGAAGCCTCGATAGGAATTATGAACACATCCACGGATTGAAATGTGGAAACCATCAAAAGATGCATTTTTAGTTATGTGAGTTTTCCGTAATTTTATCATTTTTTGTCGTGCAGGTTTTTTGAATTTTGATTAAATTATAGTCAAATTTCATACTTGCTATCAAAATAAAGTCAAATCAGAAGCCTCATTTTGAAACATGATATTTAGCGTTGGTTTTCAAAGTTTCATAATAGAAACCTTATTTTCTAAAATAAAAAATATTGTATTGATTTTCTTTAAAAATAGTAATTATTTTACATGGAAAATTAATATTTTTGATCAATTACTTGTCAAAATAGGAATCTCATTTTTGAAACATGAAAAATTGGTGATATTTTTAAATCATGTTATCTTGAAAATTGTTCATGTCGAAATATGAAATAAGCATGTTCATTTTAAACAATATATAATATTTTTGCGCTGATAATTAAGCACTTTGGTCAAAACAGAGCTCTCGTTTTCGAGATTTGTAAATAGCATGCCGGTTAAAATAGAAATCTCATTTTCGAAATATGAAAAATGGGGGATATTTTGAAATCATGCTTTCTTGAAAAATGTTGGTTTTCAAATCAGAAATAAACATGCTCATCTTAAATAATATGTAATAGTTTTGCGCTGAAATTTCAGCATTTCGATCAAAACAGAACCCTTATTTTTAAGATTTGAAAATAGCATGCTAATTTTCATAAATTTTTATCATTTTTTACATGCAAAATTTGTAATTTTGATGAAATTCTGGTCAAAATATGAAACTAACAGGTGATCCATATGAAAAAGGGTTAAATTTGCTTTTCAGGAAATGCACCATTTCAAAATTCTACTAAAAGAATAAACGCCATTTTGACATTATAGTCATATTTTTACGGCCATATATCAAATGTTGGGCAAAATTCTAGTCCAAATATAAATGTTGGATTGAAACATTGATTTAGCGTCTCAGGATAGCATATTTTATACTCCTATTCTGGTGTGAAATGAGCTGAGTGTATTGTAGCCCTTGATGTAGTGAATAAAAAATAGCAAAATCGTAGTATTGATTGCCAAGCTAATACATTTTGAATGAGGGGAGCAGGATGGTTACTCTACAGGCCACATATATGTACATTCACATGCCAAATAGGTGACAAAATACAAGGTGCAGTTAGACCCAAACGTTGATACTGCCAAGTTCATTACTGCATAACACCTATCGCTAAACACATAAGTTTTTTTGACAGCAAATAGTATTTATTTCTCATATAATAGTCATATCGTTTACAAGTAAATGAGAAATAAAATCAGGGATAACAACATCCCAAGAACCAGGAGATCTAGTAGTAAAGGAGTGTCTTGCTAACTCGTCAGCCACCTGATTCGCTTCTAAGAAACAATGTTTGAAAGATAACTTTGAGAAATCGAGAGATAGTTGCTTACATTCAGTAACAACAGAGGCATCGGGTCCCAAATATTCATCCATCAAATTAATTGATTCAACTGCAAAGGAGCTATCTGATTCCACCTCTGCCGAATTGCATCACATACTTGCGAGAAGGAACATACCATTTCTGATTGCTAATAGTTCAGCGGCATCAACATTCCGGACATGCGGGATGAACCAAGATGCAGCGGCGATGAAATCGCCACGGTCATCACGTAGAACTGCACCACTAGCTCCGGATAGTGTGTCCGCATGAAAAGATGCGTCAATGTTCACCTTTACCACACCATGAGGTGGTTTTTTCCACATATAATTACTAGTCCTTGCTGGCAACTTCGGCATGAAAGATCGGATATAGTTTGTTGCAAGGACTTTAATAGACATTGCCGTTTTATCTGGACCTTGGCTGTCCACTCCTTTCACAAGCTGACGTCGCTGCCACGATAAAAACCACGCTGCAACTGTTGCTAGTTCCGCCACAGTTGCCAAGAGGCCTAAGCATTCCCAAACTTCCTTTACCTTACGGCAGCCAAAGAGTGTGTGCTGCACATCTTCTGCATCGATTGAGCATCGAGGACACTGTGGCGATATGGGGATATGTCGGCCAGCAAGAACACCATAACATGGGAGAACTCCATGAAGCACTTTCCATGCGAAGTGTTTTACTTTGCCAGGCACCTTAAATTTCCATGCATCTTGCCATACCTTACTTATATGGACATTACCTTGCCCATCAGCTCTTATAAGACAAGGACCAAATTGGTGTTCCAACTCCCTGTAATAAGCCGATCGTACTGAGAACGTACCAGATCTTGTATAGTTCCAAGCAACAAAGTTCTCTGTCATATGTGTGTTAAGCGGAATTTGCAATATCATTTGCACATCTACTGGTGAGAAACAGTCTCTCAAAAGCACATCATCCCAATTACCAGTGTAAGGATCAATAAGCTGAATTCGGCGGCAGCGGCGGGCACGGCAAGGCCGGTGCCGGCGGCTCGCGAACGTAACAGCGGGGACGAGGAAGGCCCGGAGTCCTTTCAGGAAGGAGAAGACCCGGAGGACGAGGCAGATTTCGTCGAGGTCGATCTGGAGGAAGATGGTGGGCTGGAGGTTCAGGAACACCCATGGACTGTTATAATGCTTGTGTACTCGCTGGACAGACCATCCCCAAGTACCTTGTTTGGGAACATCGTTGATGGCTGGAGGTTGAAGGAGGATTTTGATTATGCGTACCAAGGGGATAACAAATACCTTGTGCATTTTGGTTGTGAGGCCGACATGTCCCGAGTTCTCCGAGGAGGGCCTTGGCAGTACGAGCATGACCCACTGTTGATTGAAGCGTATGATGGTATGAGGCAAGTTTCAGACTACAAGCTAGACATGATGAGGATATGGGTACGCATCCTAGACGTGCCCATGAATTGGAGGACGGAGACCGTGGTGAAAGCACTCTGCGCTAACCTGGGCACAATATTGCAGATGGAGCTTGCTGACAAGACGGGCAACTATGTGCGCGTCTGGGTGGCGGTCCCAGTATACCGGGCGCTTGAAACATCTGTGGCTATGACTGCAAAGTTACAGGAGAAGAAAACAAAAGTTGAGTTCCAAATCCAGTATGAAAAACTGCCAGACTTCTGCTACACATGTGGCTACCTCGGTCACAAGGATAAGTCGTGTGGTCGGAAGGTGCGAGGAGGACCCCCATCTGGCAAGTACAGCGGCAAACTTAGATGCTCTCCGCCGCGTCGCTTTGGGAAGCAGTCTGGGACTGTGAAAGCGAAGGTCAACCCGATGGCGTACCGAGGCCTTGACTTCTCTTCGGAGAGCACGGGCTCGTCAGGTCGTGGCCGAGGCGGCCGGGGCGCTCACCGCTCGGACGGCCGGCGCAAGCAGTATGCAACAGACCACAGCTCGGGTAACCCTGCCGTAGATGCTATGTTGGCTGAAAAAATGCAAGCTATGTTTAATGGTAGCAAAGGAGCTAGAGATGTGAGCCATGCACATGCAGAAGACCACGTCCAGGCCCAGGTCCAAGAGGAAAGTGCAAAGTACGCCCAACACTCACGTATATCCCAGCCGAGGAGCTCGGATTTGATCCCAGCTTTGCGCAATCTGTCACAAGAAGTGAGCATGGACGAAGATAACGTGTCTGATGGTGTATCCGCCTTGGGCAAACGGACTGCTGCTGGTGATCAAGTTGCTGATGCGGGTGGGGACGTAACTGACAAAGCTATGGTGGTTTATGCTAGCTCAAGCAACCCGCCCGAACTTGTGTTTTCAGGTACACCAAAGAAGCGTAGAACGCTGGAATCTCTGGACGCGCAGCAGGCTCCGCGTGGTGGAGGGATGATGGACCAGGACATGATGGACGGGGCTCACACTATGGAGGCAGTCGGCCCAGGGGCCGCCGACGAACTGACGGGGCCGATGGAGCCCCGTTAGGAGCAATGAATATCCTAAGCTGGAACTGCCGAGGGGGTGGGAACCCTCGGACAGTTCGTGATCTTGTGAGTCTAGTGCAGGCTCAGTCCCCGCATATTGTTTTTCTTTGTGAAACTAGGTGTCGGGGGAAACTGTCCGCCACGAACACCTATGGGACCGGAGCCCCTTGTCTGTGCGGTGCGAGGGCGGAGGGAGCACAAAGAGCATATCGTAGCGAGCACGCGGGCAGTTTTACCCAGGTTCGGGCCGCGGTAGACGCGTAAAACCCTACTCCTGCTTGGTTGTGTATTAAGTTGGAGAGCTCGGGAGCTTGAAGAAGCAGCTACACCAAGCGTGAGAGTGGTCAAGGTTCCGAACTTCCGAACCCCTTCTACGTTGTGCATGGGCCTCCTTTTATAGTGCAAGGGGTCACCGACAGGTGTCAACGTAGGAGAAAGGGGTAAAAACGTAAAAGAGGTGGTAGTTGTAACAGTGCGGGAACAGTGGAGCTACAGTGCAGAACAGTGGTCTATACCTACTTTGACAGTGGGGGACAAAGGCATTTAATGCCCGTCGCCGTCGACCCCAAAAGCTCCCGCCCTTGCGTCTCCGTCTGCCACGGCGATGGATCCACCACCGTGGAGTGCCACCGTGTCCCCCAGGCTGCACAGCCATCCGCCACGCGTCCCTGGATAGGCCCCAGGGCGACGCGTGGGCCGATGAGCTGGAGCGCGGGCACACAGCGCAGCCTTCCCGGCAAGCACCTTGCCGGGGCCTTGATCTTGCCGGGCCCTGGGAGCTTGCTGGGCTCTGAAGCTCGTCGCTCCCCGGGCCCTCGTCGGGTCTTCTACGATGGAATCTTCTAGTCTTCCTGGCAAGCTCCTCTTGCCAGGGCCTTGCGTGAATGATGAAATCTTGAGCCTGGTACGGCCTTCCCGGCAAGCTCCTCTTGCCGGGGTCTCGATATCCTTTCTTGTATACTTTGTTTTTGAATGGTTTGACAGGGAGCAGGAAGGTCTCCGGCGAGCACGCGATACACCCTGCCGCGGGAAGCTGCAACTGCCCGTGCACAAGTTGGGGTACTGAGGTACCCCTACCTTAGTACACCGACAGGAGCCCCCGGGCCTGGGCCACACACGGTGCCGAGCGCTGTTGGGCCAGGCCCAAGAACAGTGCACGGGCACCCGCGGCCCGCGGCGCGCCGAATCCACTTCCGTATCCGCCGCATCCCTCCCCAACGGCACGCGTCGATTGCGGCGTCGTGGGATGGGACGTGACCACGATCTCTTAATGGAAAAGGCGAAACGCCCCCCACTTCCCCATAAAAGCAGAGGAAGCAGGAGCGATTCCCCTCCTTCGCTTTCATTGCATCTTCTTCTTCCTCCAGAGATCCCTCTTGCGCTCCGCTTCCACACCTCCGCCGCCGCCGAGCTCTTCGTCCCCCTCCTACCGCCGCGTCCGCCATGGCCCCAAAGACCGACAAGGCGAAGGCGGAGAAAGCCAAGAGGGAGAAGTCGGAGCAAGCGGCGAAGCTCGCCGCGTACCGGAAGAAGCACCTCGTCTTCCCGCCGAAGCTCGGCGTGCGGGAGCTCTGGAACAAGTACTACTTGTTCTGGGCCAAGGAAACCAAGGCGCACCCCCGCACGCGAGCATATCCGGCCGCCGCCAAGGACAACTACCCCGGCGGGTACCACTTCTTCGCAGCTTTCTTTCACTGCGGTCTTTGCCCTCCTTTCTCTGATTTCTTCTGCGACATTATGAACACATACGGCCTCCATCTGCTTGACTTCACCCCCAACGCCATCCTCACCATGGCGGTTTTCGCACACATGTGCGAAAACTTCATAGGAGTACACCCAAACGTAGCGCTTTTTAGGCACTTCTTCACTCCTAGAGCCGAGGCCGATGCCCCCCTCTCCGGAGGAATTTCTTGGGTTTTCCGTCTGAATAAAAAGGGAGCGTACTTGCCGGGGGAGCTCCGCGGCAAGTGGGAGGAATGGCGAGCGGAGTGGTGCTGGATCGTCGAAGACCAGCCGCAAGGTTTCACCGCGCCGCGCACAATGCCCATCGTGCGCGGCAGGGACTGGAGTGAACTAGATTCGGACGACATCAAGCTCGACATCGCCCTCGTCCGGATTCTTCGTCTTCGGATGGCGAAACTGTCCGTTGCAGAGGTGGGCGCAGACTTCCTCCGCCGCCGCATCGCCCCTCTCCAAGACAGGAAGAGGCCGGCCTGGGAGTACGGCGGCCCGGCGGATATAATGCGGCTGCGCCCCGGGCTCAACTTCAATTTCACCACGCTGGAGCTGAAGGGGATGGTCCGGGAACTCTTCAAGTACGACCCGGCACACCCTGAGTGGTTCAGACCTCCCCGGGAAGTGGTGCCGCTCTGCAACAACATCGTCCGGGACCGTATCCTCGCCATGATGCCCGCGTGCGACTCGCACGGCGTGGACCGCACGTGGATCGCGCCCAAACCCATTGACGTCCTCAACTTCTACGACAACCTTGCGGAGGTGGCGAAGAACAAGAATGACCTCAAGGAGCATACGCGGGACACCACCGAGCAGGAGCTTGCTTACATAGCTTCTCGGGCTGAAGAGGCCGCTGCAGCCGCAGCGGCAGGAATTTTTGGATATACGCCTGAAGAGGCGGAGGTTGCGGACGCGTCCAGCCAGGCGGAGGAGGCGGAGATCCGCAGATTGCTGCAACTCCCCCCCTGGCGCGCCAAAGATGTCGGGGGAAACTGTCCGCCACGAACACCTATGGGACCGGAGCCCCTTGTCTGTGCGGTGCGAGGGCGGAGGGAGCACAAAGAGCATATCGTAGCGAGCACGCGGGCAGTTTTACCCAGGTTCGGGCCGCGGTAGACGCGTAAAACCCTACTCCTGCTTGGTTGTGTATTAAGTTGGAGAGCTCGGGAACTTGAAGAAGCAGCTACACCGAGCGTGAGAGTGGTCAAGGTTCCGAACTTCCGAACCCCTTCTACGTTGTGCATGGGCCTCCTTTTATAGTGCAAGGGGTCACCGACAGGTGTCAACGTAGGAGAAAGGGGTAAAAACGTAAAAGAGGTGGTAGTTGTAACAGTGCGGGAACAGTGGAGCTACAGTGCAGAACAGTGGTCTATACCTACTTTGACAGTGGGGGACAAAGGCATTTAATGCCCGTCGCCGTCGACCCCAAAAGCTCCCGCCCTTGCGTCTCCGTCTGCCACGGCGATGGATCCACCACCGTGGAGTGCCACCGTGTCCCCCAGGCTGCACAGCCATCCGCCACGCGTCCCTGGATAGGCCCCAGGGCGACGCGTGGGCCGATGAGCTGGAGCGCGGGCACACAGCGCAGCCTTCCCGGCAAGCACCTTGCCGGGGCCTTGATCTTGCCGGGCCCTGGGAGCTTGCTGGGCTCTGAAGCTCGTCGCTCCCCGGGCCCTCGTCGGGTCTTCTACGATGGAATCTTCTAGTCTTCCTGGCAAGCTCCTCTTGCCAGGGCCTTGCGTGAATGATGAAATCTTGAGCCTGGTACGGCCTTCCCGGCAAGCTCCTCTTGCCGGGGTCTCGATATCCTTTCTTGTATACTTTGTTTTTGAATGGTTTGACAGGGAGCAGGAAGGTCTCCGGCGAGCACGCGATACACCCTGCCGCGGGAAGCTGCAACTGCCCGTGCACAAGTTGGGGTACTGAGGTACCCCTACCTTAGTACACCGACACTAGGCAATCTAAAAATAAAATGAAGAGATACCGTGCTAGGTTAGGTTTAAGAGGTTTTGATGCTTTTGATTGTGTGGGCCGTAGTGGAGGCCTTGCTTTGTATTGGCATGAGTCTGTGTGCCTCGATGTAAAAGAAATAAATGAACGCTACATTGACGCGTATGTAACTGATGTGGAGGGTGAGCCACCTTGGCGGCTTACCTGTGTCTACGGCGAGCCACGGACGGAGGACCGACACCGTATGTGGTCCCTCCTCCGCAATCTCCACCAACAGGTCAACATGCCATGGGTCGTGGTGGGCGATTTCAATGAGGCGATGTGGAGTTTTGAGCACTTCTCCGACACAGCACGCTCGACAGGTCAGATGCTTGATTTTCGTGATGTTCTGGAGGCTTGTGGTTTGGGCGACCTTGGTTTTGCAGGTCTCCCATACACCTTTGATAACCGGTGAGCGGGACGGGCGAACGTCAAGGTTCGTCTTGACCGTGCTGTCGCCAATAATGCTTGGAGGGACATCTTTGCGCATGCTAGGGTGGAGCACTTGGTGGCGCCTAGCTCTGACCACCTCCCTATCTTGCTCCGCTGTGCGATGGAGGAGCCACGCCAGGCAGCGGGTAGGAGGTGCAGACAGTACGAGGTCATGTGGGAACGTGATCCTTCTCTGCCTGAGGTAATCATGAACACCTGGACTGATCTGTGATCTATGTTACACCTTGGGGATGTTGCTTCGGGCTTAGGGAATATGATGAAGAATGAATTGCTCTATAGGGAGGAGATGTTATGGATGCAGAGATCCCGTATTGCTTGGCTACGGGAAGGGGATCGCAACACCCAGTTTTTCCACCGGAAAGCGGTGTGGCGCGCACGGAAAAATCGTATTAAATCCCTCATTGATGATTCAGGGGTCATGCACAAGGATCATGGGTCCATGGCTGCCATGGCAAGGGCCTATTACTCTAAACTCTTTGCTGCTGATACGTCTCTTTGTGCGGACCCAATTATAGACTTGATACAGACTCGTGTTACTGACAGTATGAATGTTGGCCTGTGCGCAGATTTTTCGGAAAAGGAAATTGCTGATGCTTTATTCCAAATTGGGCCACTCAAGGCGCCAGGTCTAGATGGATTTCCCGCTCGCTTCTTTCAGAGAAACTGGGCTGTTCTGAAGGAGCAGGTTATTGCAGGGGTGAAGGAGTTTTTCCGGACCGGGAGTATGCCTGAGGGGGTGAATGACACTTCCATCGTTCTCATCCCGAAGGTGGATAACCCAGAGATGCTCTCTGAGTTCCGCCCAATAAGCCTATGCAATGTCATCTATAAGGTGGTGGCGAAGTGCCTAGTGAATCGGCTAAGGCCTATTTTGGACGATATTATATCCCCCGAGCAGAGTGCTTTTGTTCCCGGTAGGATGATTACAGACAATGCTTTAATTGCCTTTGAGTGCTTTCACTATATTCAGCAGGAAAAGGACCCTAGCAAGAGCTTTTGTGCCTATAAGCTGGATCTATCTAAAGCTTATGACAGGGTGGACTGGATCTTCTTGGAGCGAATGATGAAAAAGATGGGTTTTGCTCGCCAGTGGGTGGACTGGATTATGGCTTGCGTCACCTCGGTGAGATACACGGTTAAATTCAATGGAACTCTCTTGGAATCATTTGCACCGTCGCGTGGGCTGCGGCAAGGTGATCCTCTGTCCCCGTTCTTGTTCCTTTTTGTGGCTGATGGTTTATCCGCTTTGTTGAAAGAGGGGGAGGAAAAAGGTGACTATACCCCGTTGAAAATATGTCGCAGAGCACCGGGCGTATCTCACCTTCTATTCGCCGATGATACATTGCTATTTTTTAAGGCAGCAGAGGATCAAGCAAGGAAGATCCAGGAAGTACTACGTACTTATGCTAATGCTACAGGGCAATATTTTAATCCAGCTAAAAGCAGTGCATTGTTCGGCTCCTCTTGCCCAACGGATCAACAGGAGATGGTGAGAAATACACTCCATATAGGCACCATTACTTTTGAAGAAAAGTATCTAGGCCTACCGACGCCCGAAGGTCGTATGTCACGTGGTAAATTTCAGAACTTGCAGTGTCGGTTGCTGAAATGGATTATCGCATGGGGGGGCACCTTGTCTCTTGCGGGCAAGGAAACTATGATTAAGGCCGTTGCGCAAGCTATACCTACCTATATCATGGGTTTTTTCAAGCTACCTATGTCTGTTTGTGATGACCTGAACAGGATGGTCCGAAACTTTTGGTGGGGTGCGTCTGAAGGAAAACGGAAAACACACTGGTTGGCGTGGCCGAAAATACAAGCTCAGAAAACCAAGGGTGGATTGGGATTCAGAGATTTTCGCCTCTTCAACCAGGCTCTCCTAGCGAGGCAAGCCTAGCGACTGTTATCTAATCCCAATAGTTTGTGTGCGCAGGTCCTCAAGGCGCGATACTACCCAGAGGGGCATCTCGAGGACACGGTCTTCTCGGGGAATGAGGCGATTCAGCATGGACTTGAGCTCCTGAAGAAGGGCATCATATGGCGCGTCGGGGACGGGCGAAACATTCGCATATGGCGCGACCGGTGGCTACCTAGGGAGCCCTCGCGTCAACCCGTGTCCCCTCAGGGCACGTGCCGCCTCAGGAGGGTGGCGGATCTCTTGGATGGCGATGGGTCTTGGCGCATGGACCTTCTCCGTCGCTACTTCCTTCCGGTGGATATCGACGTCATCACCAGCATTCGTACTTCGACTCGCGTCCCAAACGACATCATTGCATGGGCACCAGAGAGGAACGGTATCTTCACCGTTCGGTCCGCCTACCGCCTAGCCATGGATGAGCGCGAGCGTCCATTGGCTTCCGCCACGAGCAGGGCACCGGATGGTCGTCGCGCCATCTGGGAGATCATATGGGGGTGCCCCGCTCCCCCGAAGGTACGCTTCTTCGCCTGGAGAGTCGTCACCAACTCACTTGCTACTTGGGCCAATAAATTCTCACGACACCTTGAGCTTACTGACATATGCCCCCTTTGTGCTATGGAACGAGAGGACGGATTCCATGCTCTGTGCAGGTGTCCCTTGGCAAGGGAGCTCTGGCGCGTCATGGCTTTAGACTGGAGCATTCCTAAGGTGGAATCCATCCATAACACAGGCCCAGAGTGGATCTTCTCATTGTTGGATCCTTTGGACGATACGGCAAGACTGGTGGTGCTCATGACCATGTGGCGAATATGGCATGTCCGCAACGAGATCACACACGCCAAGCTGCCACCACCTGCTGAAGCTTCCAGGCGCTTTTTGCACGGGTACATCACCTCATTATTGTGCATACATCAACATCCAACGGGCGACCTAGAGAAGGGGAAGATGGTGGTCTCTACCTCCTCACACTGCGCCCAGCGACGTACGTAGGCCAAGGCGAGCAAGAAATGGGCCCCCCCCTGCACCAGGCTGGGCAAAGTTGAACACAGACGGGAGTTACATAGTGGCCACGGGCGCGGCAGGAGGGGGTATGATCCTGCGAGACGACAGAGGCGAGATCATTTATAGCGCCTGTAGGGAGATCCGCACATGCCAGAATTCCCTTGATGCGGAGCTAGCGGCGTGCAGAGAAGGCCTGGAGTTGGCTTTATACCGAACGAACTTACCGATCGTTGTCGAGATGGACAGTACGGAGGCGGTGGCCATGCTTACAGGACGTCAGCAAGACAGATCGGTCCATCGTGCACTAGTAGAAGAGATCCGCAGAATGGCTAGTCTTGCTACTAGGGAGATTTCTTTTATTCACTGTTTCCGCTCTCAGAATGTTGTTAGTCATGAGCTGGCCGCCTATGGCCGTAGGAACCCACGTACAGCAGTATGGCTGGCGGGCGGTATGGACCATGTTGTGAACTTGGCTACGGCTGAAAAGCCCCCATAAGCTTAATAGAGATTATTTTCACCCCGCAAAAAAAAGGATCAATAAGCTCCTCCACTTTTGACAACATTATTGTCCCTCTAGGGGTAATTACCTTCCGAGTTGCACTAGTTGGGATCCAAGGGTCCTGCCAAATGTTAATGTGTGTTCCAGAACCAACCCTCCAAATACATCCTCATTGGAAAGTTTGAATGCCTGCCACAATGCTTTGCCAAGTGTAAGATGCTCCCTTCTTAGGACCAGCTTTAAGTAAATTTCCATCTGGGTAATATTTAGCACGAAGAACTTGCGCACATAAAGAATCTGGGTTCTGGAGAAGTCGCCAACACTGTTTTGCTAACATAGCAAGGTTAAAACTGTGAAGGTCCCTAAACCCCAATCCCCCTTCTTCGGGATACACAACTTCCACCATGCAAACCAATGCATTTTCTTCTGGTCATCATTGTCTCCCCACCAAAAACCAGAAATTTCATCTGTGATTGCCTTGCAAATTCCTTTTGGCAGCTTGAAAACAGACATAGCATATGAAGGAATAGCTTGGGCAATAGACTTAATTAGTATCTCTTTACCTTGCATGGACAGAGTTTTTTCTTTCCATCCCTTCAATCTCTGGCATACTCTGTCAATCAGGTGTTGAAAACAATCAGATCTGTCCACCCCAACCATTTGTTGGTAGACCCAAATAGGTATCTGAAAGTGCTTCAGTCACAATATTAAGCTCCCTACAACAATTCTCCCTTGTGATGACATTGGTATTAGGACTGAAGAAGATACTTGACTTAGCATTACTCACAATCTGTCCCGAGCTAGAACAATATATCTCAAGCACCCTTTTCAAAGTGTTTGCACTTTGTGTGTCTGCTTTCATCAAGATAAGGGAGTCGTCTGCAAATAACAAATGTGAGATAGAAGGAGCATTACGACAGACCTGAATTCCCTCTATACCTCCAACCTCTTCTTCATGTGACAAGAGACTGGACAAGCCTTCAGAACATAGCAAAAATAAGTAGGGGGACAAGGGATCCCTCTTCTACCGCTAAACACATAAGTTGATACTGGATACTACACACATATCATAATCTGCATTCAATCAGGGTTTATCACATGGGCCAATGAAGCATCAGACCACTGGTCATGTTGACCTGAAGGAACCTGAATAGAGTCTTTTCATCTTCTTTCATCATGGCGTCCTCGACAACTTTTTTTTTAATCCACTTCCACACTTTATTAAACTAGAATAGGAAGTTCATCAGAAACAACACTGAGGATACAATCTGGAGGAGAAAACTCCCACGAAACCGAAACTTCATTACATAAACCAAAACGAGCAATCTCATGAGCCGCTTTATTCGCGTCCCGCCTGACCCACGAGGCTTTGAACTCACCCAAGTTTGTGGCGTCCTCGACAACTTTTTGCCAGTTCTGCGTCATGATCGCACATCTTTTTAGAACCTTCGAAATACTCGTCGGTGACAGACACAACCATGTGTTTGTACAGATAATCCTTCTATCTCGGAATTGTTGGCTTACCGTGATGCTATGTGACAAACTATGGACAAATCGTTATCTCATGTAATAATTGAGTTTGATTGTCAAAACCTTTGCAACTTGTTGATGCAAGGCGATGACAGGTGCATCGGATGGCAAGTTTTCAGAGAGATGCGGTCTTATGTCTCGAGTTTTCAGGGATTCAAACCTGTCTACACTTGTATAGGAACTAGGAAGGCCAATGTGGCGGCTCACCTTTGTGCTACACTCCTTTTCCTTAGATGTCAATCAATGTACTTTCGATGTAATCCCTGAGTTTCTGATTGAACGAATAAAATGCCTGATGGGCAGTTCTCAAAATAAAGGGTAGACAATGCAAGAGCTTGACTGTAAATTACCCAGTGAAATTCAAGAAAGACATGGCGTAGTTGCTGTTTTCCAAATGCCGTTCTGAAGTATAAAATTGTACAGATCTACAGAGTTCGTTGATCCAGAACATACTTTGGCCAGAACAAGGCAACATTACTGATAAAATACTTGGATTTAGGGTCATAACTTTTTTAACCTCAGTGCTTGACCTTCTACTTTATAGGTTCAAGACCCCACGAAGCCTACCCGGCCCGACAACTTTTGTTGAATGATCTGATCCCGAAGCAAGCCTTCCCAAAATACCTCTAGCTGGAAACTTGACCAGACCACAATCCAACCCGTATGAAATGGGATAATTAAGTACAACGTGAAGGCACTCGAGCGCATCAAAATTCGCAGCTACCGCTCAATCAAAATCAAGGGAGCACTCGTAGTCATCACCTTCACGAACTTGCCCGAAGGAACTGTACGCGAGATGATCACCCTTCTTCATCTTGCCACCAAGAAAGCTCTGGGGATCCTTGTCATCATGCTGCAACCTTCCGGTTACCTCCAGGCACAAGCCATTCTTTCCCAGTTTCTTGCTCTGTTTTACCCTGTCGGTTCTCGGCTTCACAGGTCCTGTTTCAACGAAGACTGGTTGCTCTCTGATCGAGGGGCTGGGCTGTATGCGTTGAACCTGATGCTTCTGTTCTAGTGGTCTCATGATCCCTTGATCAGATTCCGACTCTGCGGCTTCATCCTTGTTCAAAATTACCTGCAGAAGATACTTGCAAAATTATATCGGCATCGAAATGTTTCTTTTCTTATTGAAAGCTTCCAAACTGTGAACCGAGCCTGCAGGAACGAGTTACTACCTTACGGCCCACCAAATCAAATGTGACCGTCACTTTCCCCTTTTGTTTTTCAGCTGCATCCTGAGCTTCGTCGTGCACCTTCTTTAGGCTTGTCTTTTCCTGAAGCGGGAAAAAATAGAGAACTGCAATAAATGTCTTTGTATATATCATCCAATTAGAACAACTTGCTTTTCAATATCCTCAAAAACAGTCACACAACATCCTATCATTGTCTAATCCATCAAATTACATCTTTTATCATATGTACGCATAAAAATAGATGATATATGCATAATTTTTAGGAGTAAATGACTCTAGAGTTGATTGCTGAAATGGGTTGCTTCTGAGCACTAAAGAAAAATACATTGCATAAATAAATCCTATAAAAAATATAAAACATAAATTTTCGCATTATGGCTAGGTGTTGTATGCAAATTTTGGTTAATAGCTAAAAATCTTTCGGCATGACTTAATCACTAAAATAAAGGACAGTGAAGATCAACAAGTGGGAAAGAATTGGAATGAGTGGATATATATGAGTATGAGCCACAAGGGATGAGATGGATGGAACAATAAAATAGAAACAATCAAACGTCGATTACCTTAGATGAGAGCCAACTATTTCCTTCCATTTCAAAATAGTCACTTTGGTCATCATAAACTTTAGTTCTTGCCGCAGAGTTTCTGTCATAGTCAACAAGCCTCTTTGCATAAGCTTCAGCTGCAACTTCTGTCTCCGAAAGAGGAACTCCAACGTCACTTAAACCCGCATATGTACTACCTTCCATCAAGACAAGTGAGCCACAGAAACTACATGGTCCCTCGCCCTCTTGTTCACACACAATTTTTCCACATGATAAGCAGTTGCTAACAAGATTGTGCAGCCGTGCTTGGCATGAACAAGGTTTCCCCTGCTTGAAGACAATAGAACCCTTTGCTGCCTCAGCAAGGGAGATGGCCTTTCCTCCCTTCTTTTTTGGACCTCTCTTGGAGGCAGCATGGGTCTCAGCAGCATCTGATTGACTCTTGGAACTCTGACTAGAAGAAGATGCTGGATCTTTTTGTGTACGTGTCTGTTTCTTTGTTTGGGCATTTGCTGCATCAGCAGATGACTTCAAATATGGCTGAAGGTTAGACGACTGCGAGCTTCCAGCTCCTTTTGAGGGATCAATGTAGCCCCTCCTCTGCAAGTACTCCTGAATGAGGTCCTGCGCAGCTTCTGCTCCAACAATATTCTGCGGAATTGAACACATAGAACGATCAACATTTTACTTCACCTAAGTAACAGTAGTTTCCACATTCATGGTGTGTGCATAATATAAAACATGATAAGCTGATAAAAAGTGGTGTCGCTCAGAAGAAACAGTCTGGAGTATGTACAAGTACAACTCCAAACGAATTAGAAAAATGGAACTAGAGCTCCTTCATAACACAAAATGGCCACACATAAAATTTGAGAAAGCCATGCACAACGCCCAATTGAGAAAGGTTAATGCAACACAACAGTGACACGGATGTCAAGGGCACACATTAGTTTGATGATGATGGTAATTGGGCTGAATGTTTCCAGGTCACCCTTTCAACTATATTCGAGATGCTCCGCAAAAGATATGTAGACACACTGCCAAACCAATAGTCAATGTGACATGCTCACAAGAAAGCAAATCATTTTCATCATACACCACAATACATCTGTCGATCAGATCAGCAAGACAAGGGCAGGCTAACTATGCACTAGTCTAAGTTTCCTAAAAGATGTAACCACATCTCAAGCTCTACATTGCCAGCGAACATGCACATATGCATATATCAAGTAATAGTAGAACAAATAAGATGCTCAAAACAGTCTCACAACACATTAGGTTACAAAATGGGATTCATGATGATACGATTCCTTAAGCACCATGTTCCCCACTAGCCGCATACAAGTCTAACATGGCACGCTTTGATCATTCATCAGTTTAAAACCAACAGACAACCCTCAACCAGAAATAGCAAACTGCCAGTGGCACAATGCAGCAACCAGACTATCGAAACTACAAACAATTATCTTAAAGCTCTGAAGGTTGATCCGGCACGAAACCAATCCTAACGTTAACCAAATTTACTAAAAACCGCACAAACCCTAATCTGAGGAAACCCCCAACCGGATGCAGATCAGGCCGCCGTGCCAACCAAGCACACACGCGCAGCAGGCTCAAATCAGAAGGCCAAGCGCGAGGCGATATGGATCATGTGCTGTAAGCTATCATTCCGGTGACGGAGGGGCGCGATGGTGGGGGTACGGACCGCGAGGTAGTCGGCCGCGTCGGGGGGAGGCGCGAGCTCGCAGAAGGAGACGAGGCCGGAGATGAGGCCGTCGTCGAGCTCCAGGGCGCTCCCCGTGCGGCCCCTCAGTTCCTGCAGGGCGACCTTCAGCCACTCGCCGGACGTGCTCGCCGATGTCGCCATCGCCGCCGCCGTTGCCACGAGCGCGGAGGTGTCTCGTACTAGGAGAGAAGAACGGGTGTGTGTCACTTTGCAACTTGGACCCCGAGTTATACGACAAATAAACGAAAGGGTCTCCCGTCTATGTTTTCTGGCTTTACACTTGCATTTTATCCAATTTACAAAAAGGTCCTCACCTTATCCCCACGAGGCCGTCCGTGAGGCTTCTTCCCCAGCGAACAGAGAGAGCAGAGGAGTAAGAAGCGCCCCCCCTTTCCGATGGCCTCCACGTCGTCGTCTCCGCTCTCTCTTGTCCTCCTCCGGCCGCTCCCATGCAGATCCCTCCTCCTATCCAAGCACAGGAGGCCATTTCCCACCCCAAGAACTGGCCGCGTAGCAGCTTCAGCAGCAGCAGGAGCTCAGCAGTGGTTGCTGCGGCCGCCGGAGACTGGTCGGTGGAGCAGGAGCTCGAGGAGCGGCAGAGACTTTGCGTGCTTATCCTACAACAACCCGCCCCCGCCTTCCGATAAGGTGATGCGCCACTGCTCCATTTCTTGATGCCCTACCCTACTGAGGCTAGCAGCAGTGCTTCTTGTTGCTTGGTGTAGAATTTAGCTTCTTGAAAGAATAGAAGAACTTGTGTTGAAATTTGAAACACGTCCAGTGCATCAGTTGAAAAATGTGGCTAACACATCAATCTATGTGCAACGATACTATCTTGCCATGGAAACATTACTGAACTCTAGTTGGACTGTGAATATTCAGACTTTGTTGTCCTGCTGACACTCAGACTGTTGCGTTTGGATGCAAGCAGGATTCGAACGAGTGGCCCATCCTTCGCCGGTGGGATGTGCCGTGGGAGTGGCAAACTGTTGTGCTCAGCATGGTGGGCTGTGGAGTAAGGTACTCTTATCCTGCACACTGGATGGTTATTTTCAAAGAAGTATCTATCTTGTATATGCATGCTGGCTGTGGTTGGTGATGTCTATTTGCAGTTTTAGAGGCATGGTTAACCCTAAGAAAGTATCCTGAGCGTTCTTTAGACAGCTTTGCTCTGACAGGATTGGTTGAGCAGTCGATACTGCAATACGTAGGGTTTTCAGCCGCGGGGGCAACTATAGATGAGAAGGCAGGAATACTGTTCCTCGGACAACTGTATGGATCTATTCTTGCTCGATACTTTTTCTGGTAGTGTGTATATATAATAAAAGGATGGAGTGCCCATTTCAAAATATTTAATTCTGTTTATTTTTGTTGTCTTATGCAGTAGCGTGACTGCTGTTGTGCTTGGTGTTATATTTAGCATCACCAATACCTTCCGACCATTCCCTGATGATGTCTTCCGTTACGGTCAGGACATGGTCTTATTATTATGCTTACTTTTAGTTCATTTGGTCTTGTGCAAAGAGAGTGGTGCATTCTTTCTTGTAGACTAATTTTTTTCAATTGTCAGAAGTGCTGTCGGTTATTTACTGCAACTGGAGTTTCCTTGTAACTATGAATTTAGGAGTTCCTCTTTTTCATGAATGCTGCTTTTAACACTTAAGTCACTGTCAAAGATTATTTTTATGATTTTCTGTTAGGAAGTAAGTTGACACTGTAATTTTGACCTTTCAGATGTTAAAGAACCATTCAAGCTGCAAAATGGCTGGCTTCTGTGGGCTGGTATTGGCCTCTTTGGTGCAGTCATTTCCATTGCTTTAGTTGGAGCTGCCATGACCTATCTGAATGGTGCACCTCCAGAGAGAGAGGTCAGGCTCTGTTATATGCGTTTAGCAGACAGACTTTTCTTGTGCGTCATCATCTATTAACCGTTGCTCCTTACACTTCTGTCACCTTATAGACTTATACTAGTTTGACTCCATTGACCTTTAATTTGCACCCTGATTTGTTCATTGAAAAGTAATATGGTAAATAAAGCATTTTGTTGGACAGTTCAGAATATGCCAAATGTAAAAGTTCTTCCTAAGAATCTGTTTTGTTTTCATATGGCCAATCTTTTGACGTATCTTAAGCCCACTTGAGCCTAGCTTTATGTAATCACTTTTACTCATGCAAGACTAACTCAATATATTCATAACCTGAGACTGTTCTATTTGTTCGCTGTCAAAAAGAAAGACTGTCCTATACTTTGGAGTTAGTACGAAACGATTGTCAAATCAAAAGATACATTTGCCAGAACAGAGAGCTATGTTGTTAAACATTTGGAAACATAGATTCTCTTATTTTCGGTTGGCAATTGATTTCTCTGAGATGCCGTATAATTTTGGATGTTCAGAATTTTTTATACCTATATGTTGTACAACTACTGCAGTTAACCCATTTAATGGATACTATTACATGACTACTGATCTATTTCTGGACTCTCTTTGTTATCGCAGAAGGACTCACTGGTCCTTTTACTGCCACTAATTGGCTCATCAACTCTCAGGTAGCATCTCACTAGCTTTTTTGTTTTACTTGCCGGCTGTCTATACACCAGGCTATCAGAACTTTATTTATTTTTCAAATTTTAAAATTGGTAGCACTGCCTATTTGGTGGGGATTACTGGAGTTCTAGCACCAATTCTGGAGGAGACTGTGTTCCGAGGATTTCTAATGGTGTCCTTGACTAAGTGGTAAAAGTTGATATTGTATTTATTTTTCTAGAGCTTGCAGTTTCGCATGTCGGTGTATTGAATAGTTTGCTTTTGGTACAGGTTTCCTACTCCAGTCTGCGTGATTCTCAGTGCTGCTGTATTTGCCTTCGCTCATTTGACACCTGATCAATTCCCACAACTGTTTGTACTTGGTAATTTTCTAGGAGATTCAGAACTAATGTGGAAAACCAAGTGAATTCCAGAACTAATGTGGAAAACCAAGTGAATTCCATTTGTCATCAGTGCATGAACATACTTAGTTGCCGACAAACTTTGCCGTATGGTCCATGTTGCTGTATGGGATGCTGCTGTTGTGGACTTCCCCATATTGGGGCAAACCAGCAGCGCATGGCACCCTGCCACCAGTAGCGAGTCCACTGCGTGCATCTTTAGGGAAGCTTTATGTTAGAGATAAAGTCCCCATATCAGTCTATCTGGTAGCAGGAAATTGGTGGTGGGGCAGCAGTTTAGGATAATTAGGAAAGAGGTGGTATAGGACTTGAGTTAGTCCCAAGTCTTAGGGATCAGATTAGGTGGTAGTTATCCTGATGTGAACAATATTCAACATCAGCTGTTGTGTTTGTTACATCTGGTGTAGCCGATATGTGGTATGTTATAATTGTGGTCTTCTCTTCTAAAGAAAGAAGCCAAAACTGGCTACAGAAATGTGACAGACAAAGCTCAAGTTGCGATGAAACAAAGAACAGGCACAACATGCAACATTTTGTATAATTCGGCCTGAGGACAATAGTCTGTCAGTGGTGTCTTCTTCAGGACAAATTATCGGTTCTACCATTATGTTGATACAAATTTTCTGAATGTTCCGCAGGTGTTGCACTGGGGTTTACATATGCTCAAACTCGTAATCTTCTAGCTCCTATTACAATACATGCATTTTGGAACTCGGGAGTTATAATACTGCTAACCTTTCTTCAGGTACGTCTTATCATCTGTGTCAGTAATTTGCTGGATGAAAATGCTAAGGACATTATGAGTTAACTAACATTCATAATATTGCACATGAGCAGGGGCAGCTAATTCATGTTCCCTTCTTCATATTTAACTGACATATGATCTTTTATTGCTTCAGTTGCAAGGGTACGATATCAAGGAGCTGTTGGGGGCATCTTGAAGGCTTTATCATAACCGACCGGATTTTAGCTTTGTGCATATCCTTGAGTAACTTCCGCAAAAAGATCTGGAAGAACAATGAGCTTTCATTTATTTCACTGTTTAGTGTATGATCTTACTGGGTAAGGCACGCAATGTATGGTCTACAAGATGTCTCACAAAATATGGTTGTATATGGTTCCTTTCATACTACTGCCAACCTACGTGGTGGAAATTGTTCAATCATACAAATAGGCAATACAGTTATTGCTATAAGAAATGCATTGTACTTGTATGTAGCTTTCAGGTTGGCTCAACGGTTCTTCCTTGCAAGTGGGCAATGGATGTTCATATCATGCTAGGTCCATTAAGTAAAACTTGTACCAATAAATCTATCTCACTGGGATTTTCTATTATTTTTTTCCTATGGATGTACTGTGTGAATGGAGGGAACTGCAGGTATGCACCAAGTTGTTCTTTCTTTGCTACATGATTGACATGCTCTGGCTTGTCCTATCTAGTAACTTCTTTCGAGTAAAGAGGTTGATGTTAACGGCTTCATTACACTATCTGGAGGTCAGATGTTGCTTTCTGGGCCAGTCCATTTCAGTAAAAAAAAAAAAAAGGCCGTGCAATGCAAGTTCTATAGTGGCTTTGCAAAATGTTAACGTAATCCAGGGCCAGAGTTGTTAAGATGAAATGGTCAAATTTCCTCTCACATTTCACAGTAACTCAGTAAGTACTCCCTGATAGGAAAGCAACTTATGTTTCCATGAGGCCATAGGCCGATATATATATATACATGTACAGGTGGAACATATGCAGAAAACCCCTTATACAATGGGATAAATACAAAGGGGTACATGACTTATATTATAGCTCTAACACCCCCCCTCAAACTCATGGTGGAGGAACAACACTGAGTTTGGAGAGATAGAAGCCATGTTGTGCTCTAGTCTGGGCCTTCGTTAGGAAATCCGCCAACTGTAACTCAGAAGGCACATACTGAAGAGCAATAACCTGATCCTGCACAGCAGCACGCACATAGAAAGCATTAACACCAATATGCTTGGTGAGCTCATGTTTCACCGGATCGCGTGCAATGCTGATAGCACCTGTACTGTCAGATAAGAGCTGAGTCGGTGTAGTGACAGAAACACCAAAATCCTGAAGTAACCACTGCAACCAAGTCACCTCTGCCGTCAAAAGAGCCATTGCTCGCAACTCAGCCTCTGCACTCGAACGGGAAACTGCAAGCTGTTTCTTCGTCTTCCAGGCAATGAGAGAACCACCAAGAAAAACACAGTAAGCAGAAAGTGAACGGCGATCTGAAGGATCACTAGCCCACGTAGCATCCGAATAGGCCTGAAGCTGTAAAGAACTGGAGCTAGGAAAGAAGAGACGGTGAGAGATCGTGCCTCGAAGATATCGGAGAACACGAAGGAGATGACTATAGTGAACCGAGGTGGGAGCAGAGACAAACTGACTCAGAATATGAACCGGATAAGAGATGTCCGGACGAGTGACAGCTAGATAGACAAGACTGCCAAAAAGATGACGATATCGCGTCGGGTCGGGGAGAGGATCACCATCAGTAGCACGGAGGTGAACATTGAGCTCCATAGGAGTCTCAACAGTGCGCTCGTCAGTAAGAGCAGCACGAGCAAGAAGATCCTGGATATACTTTTCCTGGGATATAAAGAAGCCATCAGAGGTAGAAGAGACTTCAATCCCAAGGAAGTAGCGAAGAGATCCAAGATCAGACATAAGGAACTGCTCACTAAGACGGGCCTTTATAAAGGCAATATACTCGGGGTCATCCCCCGTGATGACCATGTCATCAACATAGAGTAGAAGAAGAGTCCGACCACGAGAAGAAAGGTGAATAAACAACGCTGGATCATGAGCACTTGCTGAAAAACCAGCAGCAGTGATCACAGAGGCAAAACGCTCAAACCAGGCACGGGGGGCTTGCTTAAGGCCATAGAGAGAGCGACGAAGACGACATACCATGCCATCAGGAACAGAATACCCAGGTGGTGGCTGCATGTACACCTCCTCACGCAGCTCACCATTAAGAAAGGCATTCTTAACATCAAGCTGAGATATAGACCAGTGGCGTGCAGAGGCAACTGCAAGAAGTGTACGAACCGTGGTCATATGGGCCACAGGAGCAAAAGTCTCATCATAATCACGACCATGCTCCTGCTGAAAACCACGAGCCACAAGACAAGCTTTGTGACGCTCAAGAGAACCATCGGAGCGAGTCTTAACCTTGTAGACCCACTTACAAGTAATCGGACGGACTCCGGGAGGAAGATAAACAAGATCCCAGGTACCAGTGCGTTCAAGAGCAGCTATCTCCTCTGCCATCGCAAACTGCCATTCAGGATGAACAACAGCCTGACGGTAAGAAGTCGGCTCAAGAACAGCAGCACCAGCGGTGGGAAATCCAAAGCGATCAACAGGCGGACGAGGACGAGAACGCAAACCATAAGTAGGCTGAGAGGAGGATGACGACTCATCCACAGAGGCATCAACAGGCCGGGGACGACGAGTGTAATGCTGAGGAAAGGATGGAATAATAGAAGGAGGAATCGCCAAGGTAGAATCGGGGGGTGACGACGAAGAAGTCACCGGAGATGAAGGTGGGGAATCCGGTGACATGTGAGGAGAGGAGACCGGAGAGGAAGTCACCGGAGATGAAGGTGGAGAAGACATGCTAGGCGAGGAGACCGGGGAAGATGGTGGCTGAAAATCAACTAGAGATGAAGGAGAGGAAGTGGAACGGAGAGGTGCAGACTCAACAGATGTGATAGGAGAGTCAGGAAAAGTGAGGAAAGAGATATCCTGCACTGAAAAAGTCGAGGAGGATGGGCATGGGTAGAAGGGACGAGACTCATCAAAAGTCACGTCTCGAGAGATACGCATCCGACGACCGATAGGATCCCAACAGCGATAGCCCTTATGCTCATCACTGTAGCCTAGGAAGACACACTCAACAGACTGAGCGGTCAGTTTGGTGCGTTCGCGAGGGGCAAGAAGAACATAGCAAACACAACCAAACGAGCGAAGCATCGAATAATCGGGAGAACGATCCAAAAGTCGCTCGAAAGGAACACCACCCTGTAGAGCAGCGGAAGGCTGTATATTGATAAGATAGGTGGATGTGGAGACGGCCTCAGCCCAAAAATGCGGCGGGAGAGATGCAGCAATCATCAATGCACGAGCCGTCTCAAGAAGATGGCGATGCTTTCGCTCAGCCACACCATTCTGAGCATGAGCACCAGGACAAGAGAATTGAGAGAGAGTCCCTTGCTCAGCAAGAACACCACGCAACATCTTAGAGATATACTCGCCAGCGGAGTCAGCACGAAAAACACGAATGGGAGATGAAAACTGAGTGTGAACCATGGCAGCAAAATGCTTATAAATAGACAACACCTCACTACGAGAAGTCATGAAATAAAGCCATGTGTATCGAGAGAAATCATCTATGAAAATAATATAGTATTTATGACCACCTTTTGAAGCGAAAGGGGCCGGACCCCATACATCAGAATGGACTAAATCGAAAGGACGCTTAGACACTGACTCACTATGTGGATATGGTAACTGAATCTGCTTGCCAAGACGGCAACCCTGACACTCTAAAGAGACATCTCCTGAGACAGACCCCAGAAGACCTCGACGAACTAAAGAAGACAATCGAGAACCACAGAGATGACCAAGTCGATGATGCCACTGCTGGAAAGAACCAGTAACGGAGGCGACAGAAGCGGAAGAACTGGCGATGGTGGTGGCAGCGGAAGGAACACGAAGCCAGTCCAACTCCCAAAGACCCTGAGAATCACGGCGCCGAGGGCCAGCCCCAACCAGTGTGTGCGTGCGACGGTCCTGGACAGAACAAGAGTCAGCATCAAGGATGACGCGACAACCAGAATCAGTAAGTTGACCAGCAGAAAACAGATTCATGGTAAGTCGAGGAACATGAGCAACATCAGGAACAGAATAAGAAGGAGTGGAAAGATTGCCTCTACTAGCAACAGAAAGTGGAGTACCATCAGCAGTGAAGACATGAACAGGAGAATCTAGCAGTCGAAGAGAGGATAAAGTGGAAGAATGAGAAGACATATGAAAAGAAGCTCCAGAATCCAGAACCCATGGGGATGTACCTGACTGTGTAGAGGGCGGTTGGTCAGCACGGGAAGCATCAGTCACAGAACCAGCAGTACCCGTCGAGGAAGAACCTGAAGCCGCAAGCAGACGCTTAAGTTTTAGAATATCCTGCTCAGTCAAAGCAATGGCTGAAGCTGTCGAGGTAGATGACGAAGGCCCTGAAGATGATGGTCGTGCCTTGCGCAAGTGTTTCTTCTTCTTGTAGCAATGGGACTCAATATGACCATCAGTGTTGCAGTAGTCACAATGTGGACGGGGGCGACCTGAGCCATCAGAAGGAGTGGGCAAAAGTGGCGGAGCACTGGAGCGAAACGGGGTCGGTGCAGCAGGTGGCGTGGAAGAAGACCGAGCAGCGAACACAGAGGGAACCTCCAGCAAACCAGCACCACGTAAGCGAGTCTCCTCAGCACGAATCTCAGAAAGAGCCTCCATGAGAGAAATACGGCCACGAGCAAACAACTGAGCACGCCGGGGCTCAAACTCCTTACGAAGTCTAGACAGGAACTCGTAGACGCGATGAAACTCCAAGTTGGCCTGAACAGCCTGGCAACAGGGACAAGTACGACAACCAGCAGTGCGGAGAGAATCAAGCTGACGCCAGATAGCAGAACTCTGTGCATAGAAGTCATCAACAGTAGAGTCACCCTGCTGAAGAGCATGCTCCTGACGAACCACAGAAAGGTACAGGGCATCACCAGAGGGCTCATAGCGCTGACGAAGACGGGTCCACATCTCAAAGACAGTAGGAAGACCCAGAAACTCAGAAGCAAACTGGGGCAGAATACTCGCAGTGAGAACAGCTGCAGCTTTAGCATCATCATCAAGCCACTGGGTGTAAACAGACAGAGCATCACGATACGTCTGAAGAGCCTCCTCATAAGCCAAAACCCTCTCATCAAAAACACGATCAGCAGTCTCAGCAGCGAGTTTAGCCGCATCCTTGGCGGCCTGATTAGCATCCGCAGGAAGAACCGGTGGAGTCGGCGGAACAGGAGCCACCGGAGGAACCGGACGTGGCGGACAGCAGACCTCGCCAGAAAGAACACCCCAGAGACGGATGCCACGCATGTGAATGCGCATGAAGCCAATGAACTCAGTGTAGTTAGTACCATCAAAGATCACCGGACAGCGAGGAACAGCAATATAGCCTGATGCAGCAGACATTTTTTTTTTGGAAAGGAGCGGCTGGCGACGAAGGAGCAGAACGGGCTCACGGGCGCACGAGCAAGGGGCTTCGAGATCGAGCCTGCCGACTGACAGCTAGCGCCTGGAGGAAAGCGAGCGACGGATTCGATCCGGGCGCCCCAGGGCTAGCTGTGATAGCGACGGGCGCGGGAGAAATCGATCCGGAGCGGCCTCAGCGACAGATGCGACCCAGGCGGCCCAGAGCTGGCGATAGCGACGGGCGACAGGAATCGACCGTGGCCCGTAGCGGCCCAGCGTACAGCCGATAGCGAACGGGCGACGGCCTGTGTTGGCGACGGGAGAAGCGACCGCGGCGGATATCCAGCAATCGCGGGGCGGGTGTGGGAGATAGCGACGGGGGAACGGGAGCCCAGCCAGCTATCGATAGGAGAAGCCGTCGAGATCGGGAGAGAGTCCGACGGGATTGGATCTAGAAGCACGAGTTGCGCGTGCGAAAAAAAAACCTAGGGCTCTAATACCATGATAGGAAAGCAACTTATGTTTCCATGAGGCCATAGGCCGATATATATATACATGTACAGGTCGAACATATGCAGAAAACCCCTTATACAACGGGATAAATACAAAGGGGTACATGACTTATATTATAACTCTAACACTCCCTACATCCCAAAATAAGTGTCTCAACTTTGTACTACCTTTAGTACAAAGTTATACTAAGCTTGAGACACTTATTTTGGCACGGAGGGAGTATCTGTTTTTATATACTCCAAAGATATAAGATATGGAACACATGTAAGCTCTTCGATGGCACGCTTTGGATGCAAATTTTCCAGCACTATAGTTTGACGTCCATTTGGCTCGATAGTCCCAAGGTTTCAAAAGCTGGGACTCATTATCTTATCAAACAAACAGAAGATACAACCCAGCCTGGATACAAAATCTCTCACAGGTTTGAAGATATGGTACCATAATGTGGATTGCAGAGTCCTAAACATGCATTTGTTGGTGTGTGCTCTATTTTTAGCAAGTTCACAAAAGTTGGAAAAGGGAAAATTCAACCCGCAAGTTAGCAAAAAAAAAACACAAAGAAAATGTCCATTTGGCAAGAACGTTCTGGTGCTCCAAGAACTACATACCAAGAATGCGACAAGGACATGGAGAAGGCTTGCGTTTGAAGAGTTTAACCCAAACCATCTCCCAATGTGGATCATGGTAGAAGACAAGAGTTGCAACGAGATCATTTTTTTGTTTTCGTAAGCACGGAATTGATTGGTGGTGATATCCTGCCTGGAATTGGGGAGGCATGGAAAATTTCTGAGGCCTTTTTGGTACCAAGTTATTTGTAAGTTGTAACATAACCAAAATCTTGTCTTTAAGCCGTTGGCATGGTTATTATGTCACCTGATTCAGAGCAGGAAAGATGATACAGAAAGTAGCATGGCAAAAAAGAATGTGATACCTTGACAGAAAGAGAGGTTGTACAAGATCATGTATGACCAAGTCATCATACTTAACTATGCTAAATGATGTTCACAATTCTGTAATACTTAAAACATGACCTTATAAAATAATGAGCAATGAACTGTATACAATTGGTGATGAACCAGAATATACGATAAAGCACTCAGGCAAGCTGAGATTGATTCTACGACAACGACTGATTGTGAAATAAAAATTGATATATGCGACAACAGTTTGCAGTGAGTTATACGATTCTTGGTAGAAAACTGAAGGTAATTACACTGCTAAGGCTTATCATTGTCAAGAGATGACAAGGATTATTTTTTAATGACATGAACTGGGCATGAAGGTTTCCTGAAATACACAGTGCAGTTTTTAACAGTTACCCCGCCTTTTCAGTTAAGCTATTGCACAGATTTAGAACAAAAAAGTTGCAATCACAAATTCATAAGTACGTGTACATCTGTTGTCACATCAACTTCCATCCAAATTTCCATCAATGATGTTAACAGTAGAAATAAGATAACCGTCAGTACGTGCAAAATGGATCATCCTAAAGGGCAGCCCGGTGCACATAGCTCCGGCTTGTGCAGGGTCCAACCACTTTGGGTCTTGTGTACGCAGCCTTTCCCTACATTTCTGCAAGAGGCTGTTTCCAGGACTCGAACCCCTACCTCATGGTCACAAGGTGAGAACAAACTAGACGCGGGGAGAAAGGATTCCGTAAGAAGAAAACATTTTTTTATGCAAAGTAAATCTCGAATGCAACCAGAAGCATATATGTGCTGAAAATGATGTGTAGAAAGAAAAGATATCCTTTTCTACATACAAGGGATTTTCTAAACCAGAGAATGGAGGAATATGTCTTAGTATAATGGTATTCTTCAATAAAAGTAATCTACCAAGAATAAATCCTGGATTGTGCTGTTGATGTATTTGAAAGTGTTTAGCTTCTAAAGCGTACTGAAGAAACTGTTCAGACCATACATGATTTCTATGAAACTGACAAATATATAAAAGAAAATGATGCTACTGCTGTTTAGGAGCATTTTTTAGGGGTTGTTTAGGGTGTCCTAGATCATAATTTAGGTGTGAAGTGAAAGGGACAAATAATCCCCAGATATGTTGCCAATCTTGTCTTCGTTGAGATACTAATCCCTGATTAAATAAATCAAATAAATTCAGAAGGAGACTGAATAAAGTGTTATTTTATTGCAAGGGGTGCTTCAGAGTTGTGAGCCTCATCTAGTCATGTTTAAGCAGCTGTAATTTCTTTCAGAAAGCATATGTTAAACTCCCTTTTCTGACTATCGTGTATGACCCGGAATACAAGGCATATGATAGGAGCCCGGATTTTTTTTTGGGGGGGGGGGGGGGGGGGGGGGGG
>LR738713.1:522340896-522416154 GCA_902687465.1 Secale cereale | reverse complement strand
TCCATCTAACAGAAAAAACACTTAATCTTACACGGTAGTTATATAAGTACTAGTTTCCTACCTCATGTCGTCAAGTTACACATGATACCTTCGTCTTCTATTTGTGATTTCCCATATATTTAGGTCCATCAAGACATCCACTGTATTTTGCTCTGGATTGATAAATTCCTGTGTCATATATTAGATAAATGTCAATAAGAGTTTTGCCATCTTTGCATTAGCACAAAGCCAGAACCAGAACAAGGGTATATAAATAGTAGACTGTGCATAGTTGATAAGTCCCTGCACTTTATTAGAGAGACAGCTTCGCGAGTTTGTCTTCACCTAGGCAACTTGGACCCTAAAACCATTCACTACATCCATATAGGTAGTACAAGAGCAGTGTAACCTGTATCAGGCTTCACCTTTGTTACTCATGGATGAGAGAAGTGATATGGACAAGTCAGAGGAGGTACTTCTGCCTGGTTTCCGGTTTCATCCAACAGATGAAGAGCTGGTAGGCTTTTATCTCAAGCGAAAGATTCAGCAGAAACCCCTTTCCATTGAGCTCATCAGGCAGCTGGACATCTACAAATATGACCCATGGGATCTCCCAAGTAAGCTGCTACTTTCTCTGTATTGTTCTTATTTGATTTGTTCTTATTTGTTACTGAATGGAGCAACAAGGAACTTTGATTTTGTAAAGGCTTTAACTTCAAATAACCAAATAAATGCCAGCATATGCAATTTTGCATTTATCCATCAACAGAACGAATGGAAGACATATCTCTCTCTCTAGTAACATGCAGACACCAGATATTATGCCCCACGTTAAGGATGAATTAGAATTTCAAAATTATTCCACACTCACCATCTTGTTTCTGCCAAATAATGCATGGAAAATAAATAAAACCATAGGCTCTGGTGTCATCATCCACTATGTAACCTGAACATTTTCGCTCGGCTTTTAGTTAAAGGAATTTTTCCTTACTCTGGGAAACTACAGCGCAAAATACAGTGTTCATAGTTAACCTTATATGCAAGTTATTAAAACAAATAAGAGAGAAAACTAGTGATTTCTAATCCACCTGGGTACAAAGTTTTACTATTAATACGAGTTGGGCAATCTTCTACTCATTCCGATCCATAATAAGTGTTGTGGTTTTAGTTTAAATTTAAACTAAAACCACGACACTTATTATGAATCGGAGGGAGTAGCAATATTTCAAGCAATGGGTACACCAGAGGTCATGGTAAATGGTCATATCATACTCAGAGGGAGCACGGAAGATCCAAGATTATGCGTATCCATTATATATGCATGCGACGTGTTCAAAATACAATAGAAAGCATAATAATAGCAAAAGTCACACAAAACATTGACCTTATTTTTGTACCTAGTTAAGTAGAACTTTCTTATCAGAAAACCAAACTAAATATAGTTATCCTGCTTAAATATCTGCAAATATTACTTCATTGCATTGGATTATTCACCTTTATTTTCTCTAATGTTCTATTCATTACCTTGCTCTCACTTAGAACTTGCAAGTTCTGGGGAAAAAGAATGGTATTTCTACTGCCCAAGGGACCGGAAGTACCGTAATAGTGCTAGACCAAACAGAGTCACAGGAGCTGGATTCTGGAAAGCAACAGGAACAGATAGGCCCATTTACTCCTCCGAGGGAACCAAGTGCATAGGCCTGAAGAAGTCTCTTGTCTTTTATAAAGGGCGGGCAGCTAAAGGGATCAAGACTGACTGGATGATGCATGAGTTCAGGCTTCCTTCACTAACTGATCCATCACTTCCTAAAGTACCAATAGACAAAAACATTCCAGCCAATGTAAGCCTCTTATTCAGAATATTTACTTATATCGCTAAAATTCCAAAAAATATCTCGATATATGATATATATCTTCTGGTGACAGGATGCATGGGCTATTTGTAGGATATTTAAAAAGCCTAGTTCAATGGCACAAAGAGCTCTATCCCACTCCTGGGGTCCTCAGTCAACTACAACAATAGAGCCAGATCTCTTATCTGCCCTGCAATCCATACAAGCTTCACAATTTGCTTTCGAAAGCTCCCCTTGCTCAGCAGAAGTTGCAATACCTGTGAATCGGCTCAATAGCCAGCATTACTTTCATGAGCAGCAGCAGCAGCAGAAGCCCAACAGTTCACCAAATGGCTCTTCATTTAAAGTCATAAATTTCAACCGTGGTCCGTCTTTAACTCATATATCAGACAAAGACATCCATAGCGGTCCAATCATCTTTCCATTTGAAACACAGACCCTCCAGAGGTCATCAGATGCCGTGCTTCTCAGCATAGCCCCTGGAATAATCAGTAGCATGAATGAAGCCTCGCCAGAGATAGAGTTTGAACACTCTGAACAGTGCAATGGGTATGCAGTTGATTGGGTTATAGACACAAATGGAGAAACTGGAAATAGGGACGAAGATCCATATACAAGAAAACCTGACAATGGATACAATACAGGCAATGAGTATGGACTTCCACCAAAAATAAAATTCCCCTTTGATTTGGGGGTGCATCCTTCAGATGATTGGATATCGAATGTGCCATGTGAATCTCTCAGTTGTCCCCCTGCCTCCCCAAGAGATGTCCAATAGCTGCTCGAAGGAAAAAATATATACATAGTTAGATAATACAACAAGAAGAGCAACCTTCATTTGCTAGCATTTCTGTTAGCAATTGCCCTTGTACATTTTCTGCTCAGTGTATACTTTGTGAATCCTATCTCTGTACAGAAGATAGGCTAATAGAGAGAGAAATAGATTCAGTTGTATGTGTTGAGTGCTTCAATATTATGAATACATATAGTTTCCCTGAGAATTAGAAGTGTGCCCTACATGTCAAATATCATAAAGTGAATGACGAATTAAGTTCAGCAAAGAGCCTGACTCAGTTGTATTGTCAGTGCAAATTTAGATAGGCATCAAGTCTTCCCCATGATCAGGAACAAATATCACTAATCAGATGCCTAACAGGTTTAGAACAATTACCAATGCAAAATCTGGTGAACAGTGTAAAAAGGCTCAACAGTTCATCTAATATACCAATGATATCCATTGCACATTGCTTACATGTAAGCAACTGTCCCTCTTTTCAAAAATCCCCGGGATGATGTCATTATTTCATCCCAGTCAATGTACTGTGCTGATTTCCTGTTTTATTTATAAAACTCTTTGACCATTTCACTTTACACCATACTCAGTCCAGGCTCTTTCTTGCTGCCCTTTAATGATTTTCTGACTCTCGCTACTTCCTCCCAGTCTCCAGAGTTTGCTAGAATGTTTGACAGCATTGCAAAAGAGCCTGGGTCATAATTATCTTCACGTATCTTATTTTCTACAAATCGTCCAAGTACAGCATCATCATGAACTCTGCAAGCAGCAAGCAGTGTGCTCCATACCATCAAGTCAGGCTTCATAGGCATACTCTCAATAAAACTTTTTGCCTCTGCAAGCCTCCCAGATCGACCAAGTAAATCAACCATACAACAGTAGTGATGTAACACAGGCTCAAGCCCATACACGTTTCTCATAGATTTAAAGTAGTTAAAGCCTTCTTCAACTAAACCGTTACGGCTGCAAGCAGATAAAATACTCACTAATACAACATTATCGGGTTTCACTCCACGCCTAATCATCAAATCAAACATCTCCAAAGAATCCTGACCGCTTCCATGCTGAGCATATCCATCAATTACAGCTGTCCAAGTAACTAAATCCGGGGAATTTATTTCATCAAAAACTTTACGAGAATCATCCAGGTTGCCATTTTTTGAGTACAGCTTCACAAGTGAACTACTTACTGATAGATCAGACAGTATTCCTGCCTTAGTTGCATACCCATGTAATAGTTTTCCATAGAGCGGTCTTGCTATATTAGCACATAGGCTAAGGATAGATGAGCATATGAACCTATCTATCTGAAAACCAGCTGCCATCATAAGCTGAAATAGTGAGATTGCCTCGTCAGTACAACCATTTGTAGAGTATCCAGATACCATTGAAGACAACATGACCTGATCTTTGCATGGAGTTGCATCAAAAATTCTTCTAGCTGTTTGTACATCTCGACATTTGGAATACATGGAAACCAAACAAGTGCTAACAGACGTAGTTTCTTCATAGACACGAAGAATATGTCCATGAACTTCCTTCCCTTTGAGCAAGTATTCTGGTCCATTACAAGCTGAAAGAATGGCAGATAACGACACATGGTCAGGCTTAAGATTATCAAGAATCATATTCCTGAACAGTCGGAGTGCCTCATCTGAATGGCCATGAGATGCAAAACCAGCAATCATTGCAGTCCATGAGACTTCATCCCGTTCCTGCATTTCTTCAAAGACCTTGCAGCTATCTTCCATTTCACCACATCTAGAGTACATGGTGGAGAGTGCACTGCCCACAAGGACACCATGAACAAACCCATCTTTTATAACCGGCGAATGCAGCTGCCTGCCAAGCTCAATTGAGTCCACAGAACTGAAAATAGAAGCATAGCATTTTTCGTTTGGTCTTAGACCCTGACGAAACATCCTCGTTAACAGCTGAATTGATCTCGGTAGGTTATGGCTACTAATCCCAGATATGAAAGTCGACCAGATACTTTTGTTGCTTACTCTGCCAACTTCTTCAAACACCTTCTCGGACAAGTCAATAGCCCCAATATTAGCGTATGTGCAGATCAAAGCCTCCTTGACAACGTAATCCAAGTACAGCTCTGTCTTTATGACCATTCCATGGATCTGACTAGCCTCTCGTATCATGTACATCTGGGAGCAGGCGAGCAAGATGCTAGTAGCCGTGTATTTGTTGATCGACACGCCACTCCGGACCATATCTCTGAGCAGCCGAACAGCACCTACTGGCTCCTCCTGCTGCACGAAACCAGCGATGGCGGTGGTCCAGGAAACCACATTCCGGACCGGCATCCTCCAGAACTCCCTCATGGCAGCGACCATATCACCCGACTTCGCATACATGTTGACGATCGACGTCCCAATGAACACGTCGTACTCGGGGTCACGCCGAAGCACCAGCCCATGCACTGCCTTACCGACGGACAGCTCCGCGCCCGCCGCACAGGCACTGAGGACCCCGGAGTAGGTGAACGAGTTGGGCTCGCAGGAGCCCCACGCCATGTCGCCGAACATCTCGACGGCGAGCCCGTGCTCGCCGTTGCGCGCCGCCCCGGAGATGACCGCGTTCCAGCAGACCGCGTTCCCGCGGTCGCCGTCCGCGAACGCCCTGAGCGCGTCCCCGAGGCGGCCGCTCTTGGCGAGCAGGTCGACCATGCCGCTGCAGACGTAGGCGTCGCCCGCGAGCCCGTCCTTCCAGGCGGCGCAGTAGAGCTGCTCCGCGAAGGCGACGCTGCCCGCCCCGGCGCCCGTGGCGGCCGGGGTGCAGGCCGCGAGCGCGTTCCCGTAGGCGAACTGGCTGGGCGTGTGCCCCGCGGCGCGCGAGCGGACGAAGCCCGCGAGCTCGGGCGGGAGCCGCCCGAGGCGGTCCGGGCACGGCACTCCGTCGAGCAGGTGGGGGGCACCGGCCCGAGCGGCGGAGGCCGTCGCGGCGGACAGCGTGCGTATGTGGGCGGAGAGGGCGGGGGAGGGGAGGCGTGGAGGCATCGAGACGGTGGAGGGCGGAGACGGCGTGGGGTGGGGATGCAATCGGAGTGAGGGCGCGTGGTTGAGCGCGCGCTGTCGCCGCCTCGCCGGTGAACTTTTGCACTTGAATTTTTCACGGCGGTGGGAGTTTCTGTCTCGTACTACGGTTTGCTAGTGTCTAGTAGCATGTGATGTTGCACACAAACATTGGGGTTCGTACTCCTGGCTGTTAACCCATGCAAGTCTAGCCTGCTTCAGGGTGCTGGATTTGAGATTCTCAAGAAATCTAGATCCAAAATGTCAGTGCTTGCTGCTAATAAGAATGCTAGCCCTCGTTGCTGGTTGCACAATGTTAAGTCTGACTGCAGGAAAGAGTCACCAAGTCAAGATGGCCGAGTTGGTCTAAGGCGCCAGTTTCAGGTACTGGTCCGAAAGGGCGTGGGTTCAAATCCCACTCTTGACATGCAATTTTTAATTTTTTTTAAAGCTTCTGAAAGCTAATTATATATGTCCTTTCTCATTCTGGTTTCATCTGTTGTAAATTCAGAGTTCTCTTTTCACAATCCCGTCTTCGAAAATTCGTAACATATCTTATAAAAAACGATACTACATATCTTTCAGAAGTTCTTTTTTAGTTGGATATAAGTTAATACGCCTTCCACTTGTACAGCTTCATCTCAGTGAGAGCTACCACTAGCTAAAAACTCATGTGTTGCAATAAAAATATTTTAATTGTCTAATTAGTAATACTAGCTAAATACCTATGTGTTGCAATGGGAGCAACTTTATTCTACAAAAGAAATTTTTGGTTGAGTTGAGATGGAGATATGTTGTGGGGAGGCAAAGCCGCAAAGGCAAGAAAAGATATGATGTGATTGTGATTTTGTACATACAACATGTGAGTTGATTTTGTTGTTTTGCTTGCAAGTGATTTCTTGCTATTGGTTATTTATTTGATTGTTGTTGATTACTTTAATAGTGTAGATTAATTTAGTATTGTGGTTGTTGGTTTTTCTACAAACTTGGCCAAACTTACACCGTGAAACAATTGAGATGAAGGGAGTAATTCCAAGTGTGTAGTGCAGATTAGAACTTTCTCATGTACAACTTCATCATATCGTACTTGTTTGCCATTTGGCCTCAACAACTACAACATGCACTCTACAACTAGCATTTCTCATATTATCATCATATCGTTTACAAGATGATGACAAACAAATTTAGTAATATAAGAATCCCAAAGATTGGAAGATCTAAATCTACAAGAGTGTTTTGCTAACTCAGCAGCAGCTTGATTAGCTTCACGGCAACGGTGGCCTTGTATAAGGGAATGGAGGAAGTATTGTTGCACCCAGTGGCGGATCTACCATTGGGGCGAGCTGGGGCGGCCGCCCCGGGTCTCCGGCGGCGGAGCACCGAACCCCGCTGCCTATCCTTCGTCCGACCCTCTCAGTTTTGCTCCGGCGGCTAGCAGTTGGCTCGGCTGCGTGCGTGTTTCTGCGATGGGGTGGGTGACTTGAGGTTGCGGGAGTGAGGAATTGGGCTTGGGCTGCAACGATTGGGCCCAGTTTAGATCACCAAACGTCCACGGTCCACCAGCCACCAAACTATCGATCATGTCCTAAAAAACAAAAACAAAACCTTCCCCAATTGACTTCCCGGCCCTAGGACTGCTGCGCCGCTGGCCGCCGCTCAGTGCAGTGCCGTGTCTCCCGCTGCTCCGTGCCACCGTTGCTTGATAGTTTCAAGCAATAAGAGTCCATGTTTCCTTTACTCCCAGTCCATTATCCCTATTTATATGGTGTATACGTATTTCACAGACTAAGGAACTGTTCGGGAAACCACCAGCTCCACCAAATCTAAGAATCCAGCGAGTAACTGTTTTCCCGCTCCAGCATTTTGAACTGCGACTCCGGCTGCTCCGGAGGGGAGTCACGGAGCAGGAGGGACTCCGAACAGGACCTAACTCTGACCAACAAAATGTAGGTTACATGTCACAAAAACTATACCATCCAATCCACATTGAAAAGTAGTTTCCAACGGTGCAATATTTATGATATAGTATAATTCATATATTATTGATGATTTACTGTCAAAATTTTAATCACAAAAAACAAGATTACCATGTAAATAGAGATAGAGGGAGTAGTAGTTTCTAAGACACTTTTACTCTCTTTTTTTCACGTGTTTAGTATTTGAATTTATAAATTTTCGTTTAGTAGACTTGCATTTTGTATCCAACTTTTTTTAGATCCAATTGTTCGCCCCGGCAAACTTCGATTCCTGGGTCCGCCACTGGTTGCACCCCATGGAACATACTCCCTTTGTAAAGAAATATAAGCTCTTATATTTATTTACGCAGGGAGTGCCATTCTCAGGGAAATCTCGGGATTTGTGGAGCACCTCCTTCCCCACTCCGCGATTTTAAACTGCTGCTCCATCAGCTCTGGGAGCGGAGTTGTAGAGGTCTTGATGTGGAGGGGAGGGAATCCGAACGGGCCTTCAATTGCTATCAAGTCTGCAGAATCGACAGAGCTAAGAGCATCTCCAACAGCCGCACTACGCGCCGCGCCCAAAAAATGCATTTGCCGCGCGCGCTTCGGCTGGTTTAGCGCGCGGATGGGCGCCAGCTCCAACAACCGCGCTATAATGCAGCGCACGCGCCGCTCCAGCAGTGCCAAAAAATCCAGCGCGCACAGCAAGCACAAACCACATATACAATTCAAAAAATAGGAGAAAAACGATCAAACGAACAAAATAAATCAACAATAAATAGTTATTACAACTCAAACAAATAGTTTATCGTTCAGTACAACAAATAATGCAATAAACACAACCAATAGTTCATGAACAATACAATACAAATAATGCAATGAAATCATGCTCTTTGTCGTCCATGCCATGCCCACCACTCTTCAATCAGATCCTTCTGAAGATCATTGTGCGTTGCGGGACGTCGAATGGCATGATAGGAGGCAACAAAACGGGCTACCCTTTCAGCCCTCCGTCGCACTCGCACGGGATGTCCCAAGAGCTCATACTATGAGTAGTCTAAATCTTGGCCACGCTCATTCTCGATGATCATGTTGTGCATGATCACACAAGCGTGCGTGATGTACCAAAGCATTTTTTGATCCCAAAATCTAGCCGGTCCTCTCACAATAGCAAATTGGGCTTGCAAAATCCCAAATGCTCTCTTCACATCTTTTCTAGCAGCCGCCTGAGCATTGTGGAAATCAAGATTTTTCTTACCTTCTGGCTTTTTCAACGGCTTCACGAAGGTTTGCCACTTTGGATAGATGCCATCCGCTAGATAATGACGGGGGCGCGGGGATAGGCCGGGAAGCGCTGAACGGTCGCCGGGGGCGCGAGCGGCGGCGGCGGCGCGGTCGGATGGGGGCGGCAGCGCGGTCGCGAGAGTGGAGGAGGGAGCGAGCGAGCGCGGGAGAGAGCAGCGAGCGAGCGCGGGAGAGTCGCGCGCGCGCAAGCCGGCGCAGCAAATAACGGGCGCGGGATTGCGTTTCGGCCAGCGCGCTGAATTGGAAATGGCGCGCGCGCCGTTTTTGCGCGTCCGCTGAAGCTGCCCGACGCGTTGCGCGCGCGCTAAAACTGTCGTTTTTACGGCGCGGCGCTTGTATAGCGCGGCTGTTGGAGATGCTCTAACATGTGGTAGGAACCAAGTTGTTGCTCCTATAAAACCACCTTTATTATCTCGGATAACTATACCAGTTTCTGCATGAAACGAAGCATCGACATTCACCCTCACAGATCATGACAGGGCCTTCTCCACATATGATCAATCTTCCGGGCTGGCGTCTTCAGCAAATTTGCTCTCATAAAGTTAGTGGTTTGTACGGAGTACCTTAATTGACAGAGCAGTCTTTTTCGGTGTTTGGAACGGCACCCCCCTAATAAATTGTCGCCATAGGCAGATTATCCAAGGGGGTACTCATCCTTGAAAGAATCTCCATTGTGATAGAACCTGACCTATCTTCGCTCACGGCCTTTAGAATCATTTCCAACATGCCAAAATGTAACCAGACCTCCTTTGCTCGCCCAGCAAGGAAGCACTCCACGAAGAACTTCCCACGCAAAAGTGCTTCATCTTTCCTGGAATCCAACCATCTCCAGTTAAACGTTTAGCTGTGTGGATTGAGTGAATGGATCTCTGTATCTTATATGGAGTTCCCCACCAAGCAGAGCAAGACGCATGTTCCACCAAACCAGCCCAGGGCCATAATCAAATGCACTATCCACCAGAACGTTTCAGCCTTCACAAACAAAAATGTTCCTTTGAAAATTTACAGGCATGGTAAAACAAACTGGCAGGGCAATGGGTGAAGTTTCTCAAGGGTACTACTCCTTACGTTCCCGAATATTTGTCTTTCTAGAGATTTCAACAAATGACTACAAAGCAAAATGAGTGAATCTACGCTCTAAAATATGTCTACATACATCCATATGTTGTAGTCCACTTGAAATGTCTAAAAAGACAAATATTTAGGAACGGAGAGAGTACTATTCTACTCCAAGGAGCAAGGCATGAGAGTAAGGAACCCAAAGATTGTTATAGATCAATAACCACGAATGCGAGGTGAAACCAAATTAACATAAGTAGATTCAACATGCATTCAGAAATGAAACTGCAAATGGGTATCAAATGTTTCACAATCTCTGATATCACGGCGGCAGAAGGATTTCAATTACTCTAAAACATTTAGCTAGAAGGGACTAAACCATTGATCATAACCACCAACAAAAATATTTTCCTTGTTTACAGAACACCATCTCACTTCGCACATCCGTTTCAAACAGATTACTTTGTGGTCGTCTTGTCCTTGGTCTTCTGTATTTTCAACACCTTCTTCACGATCTTCTGCTCCTCAACCAAGAAAGCACGGATGATCCTGAAGGAGAATGCGAATGGAATGAGACTACATACAGTATAGGTCTGAGGTAACAAAATCAGATGGTTCTAAGGAGAGACAGCTGACCTTTCCCTCACTGCAGTTCCAGAGAGCACTCCACCGTAGGGACGGTTCACAGTCCTGCGGTTCCTAGACAGCCTTGATCTTTTGTATTCAGTAGGCCTGAGGTGGGGAATCTGAAAATGGGAATAATAACATCATGAGCCATGAAGTTGCAATATCTTTGGACCGCAGAGATATAAAATGGAAATTTTCCAAAATGAACGTATTCTCTCAACTTAAACAAGCAAGGATGGCTTCTATGAAGCACCTCATTTCACTAATAAAAACAAGCCGAGTGAGGAAATGAAGCTGTTAAAGTAACAAAGGGACGAAATGAGCTATGACATTCATTCCCTTCATTTTGAGAGTTTGCTTTGTTGGTAGTAAAATCAAGCATCACTACCAATGATGTATAATACAATCAACGCAACTGAGCAACCAAGTGTTTACATGCATTACTGATCTAACAATTTATAGTCTAAAGGCACCACTAAAAACAAATAAGAATGATTGAACCATCAAAATAAATACTACGATTGAACTATTGTTGAAATGCAGCATTGCTACTCTGCACAACCAGCTGTCCACGTACATCATCATACCAACTGTCGGACAACCAACTCTGAATTTGATACTCAACCAACAAAAGGAAACTTCTTAGGAATGATATGAGGAAACGCTCTAAATATCAATCTGGTGGCCGATAAGGTCAAATCGGCATCTACTGACGGTGAATCACACCACAATCAAGTGGGTCATCCGCGTGGTAAAAGCCTAAAAGATACTCTAAAAGCTGATGGCCATACATGTGTAAGATAGAGATAATCCACATTTACCACACATAATCATACAGACACAAGAATCCTACTCGTCCACCATACAAACTGAGATAAAGAATACCCCTATCAGGACAAAGCGAAACAATCAAGAATTTTCATAGAGATGCAAAGGCAAAGCGGCAACTCACCCCCTGGATCTTCTTCCCGGTCACAGGGCACTTGGGGCCGCTCGCCCTCTTCTTGGTGTACTGGTACACGAGCTTACCACCTACGGTACACAAGGAACAAAACCGACCGATTTCAGCGAAGATCTTGGCACGAACAAATCAGAAGCCACCAAAGAAAATCGTCTGGAGAAGGGGAGGAGGAGGGGATCCAGACCTGGGGTCTTGACGACCCGCGTCTGGTTGGACTTGGTGGCATAGCTGTGCCTCTTCCGGTAGGTCAGACGCTGCACCATGTTTCCGTCGTCTCCGCCGCCGGCAGTAGGGGGCTTGGGCAAAGAGTGGGGAGAGAGAGAGGAGGGCGAGCGCGTGGCGGCTGGGACGGGTATAAATGGCCTCCCCGCGTCGCCGTGACCTAGCACCGACGGCTAGGATTTGCTGGATTTGCCTGATGCGGCAAATGGGCCAGACGTTCAATTGGGCCGTATGGGCTGTCTTGTGAAGGCTTATGTTCTCAGTCCAGTTAGTCAACGGCCTAGAGGCTCACGCAAACAGCGAGGCCCTCGCTAAAAACATATCAAAGAGCGCAAATAGCAAGGCCCTGTCGAAAGAAAATACTTATAGCCCGGCTAATATTTTGGCTAGCTAATAACATTATGGTTTAGATTTTGATTGTAACTCTTAGTTCTAAGAGTTACTTTGTAATTTTTTTGAATCTTTGGATTCAAAGCAACGTACATGTAATGGTTGTGAACATTTTTTTAACGAGGCAAAAGATTTGCCATTTTCATTGATTAAGAAGAAGAGATTTGCCAGGTTAATTAGAGGAAAACCCGACGAAAACCTATGCACATCCCACAAGGGGTACACACAACCGACCTGACCACAAACAGATGTCAAACAGTCGACCGAAGTGCCGAAGACAAGGCAACTCCGATTTTGCTGAAGAGCTACACACGAGAAAGTCGCAAGCCTCGCACCAATCTAGTCCATCGTATCATCCGGAGAGAACCGTCCGCTGAAAACCGCCCTCATGGAGTCATTGTTGCCGCAGAGACATCGTCTGCAGCTCCGACTTCTTTGTTACAGCCAGAAGCCAGCATAGGCACACCCATCGACGCACCGGACTGTCGACATCAGAGGACAAGCCGCGACCCAGCTTCACACGCCAACATCGTCGTTGCCACACAGGTCGCAACGCGAACCACTCACGTCACCAGTTGCCCGCTAGCCAACCGTGACGTCGCGCACGTCCAACCTACAAGAAGCACAAAAGGGGCCAAGATCTTCCGAGATGGTGCCCCAAAGAGGGAAACGACGTTGAAGATGACGCCACCGCCCGATCCTTCACCGAATCATGCTCGTCCTCGAGTAGGTAAATGATAAAAATAGATTTTTGGACGTGGAATGCTACCCAACATATTTATCAATGTAATTCTTCTTTATTGTAGCATGAATGTTCAGATCCATAAGACTCAAAACAAAAGTTTATCAATATCAAAACAATAATACTTCAAGCATACTAAAAGTAATCTATAAAGCTTCAAAAAATAACATGGCCAAAGAAAGTTATCCCTACAAAATCATATAGTCTTTTATGCTCCATCTTCTTAACACAAAGTATAAATCATGCCCATCCCGGTGTCAATCAAGCAATTGTTTTCATACTTTAACATTCTTAAACCTTTTCAACTCTTCACGCAATACATGAGTGTGAGCCATTGATATAGCATTATGTGTGGAACGGAAGGTGGTGATAGACAAAAGGAGGGAGAAAGTTTCACATCAACTAGGCAAATCAATGGACTATGGAGATGTCCATTAATCGATATCAATGTGAGTGAGTAGGGATTGCCATGTAACAGATGCATTAGAGCTATAAGTGTATGAAAACTCAAAAGAAAACTAGTGGGTGTGCATCAACTTGCTTGCTCATGAAGACCTAGGGCATTTGAGGAAACCCATCGTTGGAATATACAAGCCAAGTTCTATAACGAAAAATTCCCACTAGTATATGAAAGTGACAACACAGGAGACTCTCTATCATGAAGAACATGGTGCTACTTTGAAGCACAAGCGTGGAAAAGATAGTAACATTGTTCCTTCTCTCTTTTTCTTTCATTTTTTCATTTTTCCTTTTTTTAGGATCCTCTTTTTTTAGACCCTTTTCTCTTTTTTTTGACTCTTTTGGCCTCTTTATTTATAACCTCACATGGGACAATGTTCTAATAATGATGATCATCACACTTTTACTTACTTACAACTCGATATTACAACTCGTACTAGAACAAAGATATGACTCTATATGAATGCCTCTGGCGGTGTACCGGGATGTGCAATGATCTAGAGTGACATGTATAAAAATATGGACGGTGGCTTTGCCAGAAATACTGTGTCAACTACATGATCATGCAAAGCAATATGACAATGATGAAGCGTGTCATAATAAACGGAACAGTGGAGTTACATGACAATATATCTCGGAATGGCTATGGAAATGCCATAATAGGTAGGTATGGTGGCTATTTCGAGGAAGGATATAAGGTGGTTTGATGCATCGGCAAAGGTTATGCGGCACTAGAGTGGCTACAAAGATGGAAGGGTGAGAGTGCGTATGATCCATGGACTCAACATTAGTCATAAAGAACTCACATACTTATTGTGCAAAAAAAATATTAGCCCTCGAAGCAAAGTACTACGACGCATGCCCCTAGGGGGGTTGGTAGGAGTTAACCATCGCGCGCCCCCGACCTCCACGCAAATATAAACAATCAAGATACAATGCGCTCCAATTTGGTTGCATAGTTAGGAGACCATACGTGCATGCTACGGGAATCACAAACCTTAACACAATTAGTTCTTTAACTTCACAAACTACCACTAGCATGACTCTAATATTACCATCTTAACATCTCAAAACAATTATAAGGAGTCAAACTTTTCATAGTATTCAATGCTCTATATATGAAAGTTTTTATTGTATGTCCTTTGGATGCCTATCATATAAGGACTAAATTCATAACCTAAGCAAATTGCCATGCTATTTTTAAATACTCTCAAAATAATATAAGTGAAGCAAGAGAGTTCAAAAATTTCTATAAAATAAAACCACCACTGTGCTCTTAAAAGATATAAGTGGTGCACTAGAGCAAAATTTCCTAGCTCAAAAGATATAAGTGAAGCACATAGAGTATTCTAATAAATCGCGGTTGAAGCGTGTCCCTCTCAAAAGGTGTGTACAACAAGGATGATTTTGGAAAAATAGAAAGCAAAGACTCATATCATACAAGACGCTCCAAGCAAAACACATATCATGTGGTGAATAAAAATATAGCCTCAAGTAAAATTACCGATAGACGAAGACGAAAGAGGGGATGCCTTCCCGGGGCATCCCCAAGCTTAGGCTCTTGGTTGTCCTTGAATTTTACCTTGGGGTGCTTTGGCATCCCCAAGCTTAGGCTCTTGCCACTCCTTGTTCCATAGTCCATCAAATCCTTACCCACAACTTGAAAACTTCACAACACAAAACTCAACAGAAATCTCGTGAGCCCCGTTAGTAAAACAAAGCAAATAACCACTTAAGGTACTATTGTGATCTCATTCTTATTTTATATTGGTGTAATATCTACTGTACTCCAACTTTTCCATGGTTCATACCCCACGATACTAGCCATAGATTCATCAAAATAAGCAAACAACACATAGAAAATAGAATCTGTCAAAAAGACAACAGTCTGTAGTAATCTGAAAACTTCGCATACTTCTGTAATTCTGGAAATTCTGAAAAATTAGGAAGACATGGGGAATTTGTATATCAATTTTGTGTAAAAGTTTCAGAAGGTTTCACATTCCATTGAATTATTGATTTTTTTGCACTGGGCGCAAAAGTTTATCTTTTTCAGCAAAATCAAATCAACGATCACCGTAAGCCATCCCAAAGGTCTTACTTGGCTCAAACACTAATTAAAACACCAAAACACGATTACTACAGAAGTAATAATGTGTGAAAATTGAAAAACAGAACCAAAAAGCAAAAAGCAAAAATAAAATTGGGTTGCCTCCCAACAAGCGCTATTGTTTAACGCCCTTAGCTAGGCGTAAAACACGAATAGATCTAGGTATGGTCATAATAATGATAAGGCAAATCTAGAAAACTCATCTCATATTCCCTTCGTTCAGCATGAAGTTTTCTTTGAGGCAAGCAAAAATAATCAAAAGGGCTAAATTTGATAGGATAAGAATCCCCAAGATCGATCTCGGGAGGAATTTGTTCCTCCTTCGACCCTTCATATCATCATTATAAGCATTCTTTTGGCAAAAAATCATGAGCTTATTTCCCAGAAAGAATCCCAACCCGTTGTTTTGTATAGCAAATTCATCATTAAGTTTGGAAATCCTATCAATCAAAACTTTGGTAGGGACCTTCTTTCTCAAATTTTCATTGTAAGCAACATGATCGAGAGATCGCAAACACATTATGTCCTCTTGATTAAAGAGAATACTTTCTATGGGAGGACGACCACCATCTACTTTATAATGTGCAAAAATTTCACTAGCTTATTTCATAACAAATCTGAACTCATGGGCTAGAAATATAGTAGCGACGCGTTTGACAGAGTGAATAATGCGTTTACTTGGATATCGTCATTGCCTAGAAATATGGTATACTTGTCACTGACGTGATGCCTATATTCATGATCATTGCCTTGGATATCGTCATAACTTTGCGCTTATCTATCAATTGCTCGACAGTAATTTGTTCACCCACTGTATTATTTGCTATCTTGAGAGAAGTCTCTAGTAAAACCTATGGCCCCCGGGTCTATTTTCTATCATATTAGTTTCCGATCTACTATTTTGCAATCTTCTACTTTAGATCTATAAATCAAAAACCCAAAAATATTGTATCTTTTGTTTATTTTTATTTATCTATCTCTATTAGATCTCACTTTTGCAAGTAACCGTGAAGGGATTGACACCCCTTTATAGCGTTGGGTGCAAGTGTCTAATTGTTTGTGCAGGTATTGGTGATTTGCGTGTTATTCTCCTACTGGATTGATACCTTGGTTCCCAACTGAGGAAAATACTTATCTCTACTTTGCTGCATCACCCTTCCATCTTCAATGGAAAAACCAAAGCAAGCTCAAGAACTAGTAGGAAGGATTTATGGCGCTGTTGCCGGGGAGATCTACGCCAAATCAAGATCTACATCAAGCCTACCAAGTACCCATCATAAACTCTCATCTCTTGCATTACATTATTCGCCATTCGCCTCTCGTTTTCCTCTCCCCAACTTCTAAAACATTTTCAGGAAAACACAAAAATATTTGCCTTTTTATTTTCCCTTTTTCCATTCGCCTTTATGTCTTACTTGGTTTGTTTGCTTGTTTGCTTAGCATAATTGTGTCTATTGGAATTCAGAAGCAAAAAGATTTATGGATCCTCATCCACTTGCTAATCTTTTTGAAAGATTCAATTATGTTGAACCAGTTGCTAGTGAGTTGAGTGCACTAGATTATCTTTATGAGGTTTTGCTTGAAATTCGTGAATTTGGAAATTGTGATGAAGTGTTGAAAGAAGAAAATTATAAAGTGATTCACGATAGATCCTTGAATGAAAAGCATGATTGCAATGATGTTATTATAAATTCTATTAATTTCAATTGTGTTAATGATATGCAAAACCCTAAGCTTGGGGATGCTAGTTTTTCTATGTCCACTACTTATTGCAATGATCATGATTGGGGTGATTCTTCTTATGATCTTGAAATTTTATTTAAGCCCCATGATGAATATGAGATTGATAATAATGTTTGCAATAATATTGAAAGTGGGTTTCGAAGAGTGTCAACTTTAGATCCCACATATTCGGAGAATGTTCAATCTTATGAATTTTTTGATAAAAGTGGGTTTGGAAAGGTCATGACTTTAGTTAATGATAATCTCACTATTTTGGAAGAGTGTCAACTTTGCATGCATATGGATCATGTAGAGAATATGTTATGTGATAGCTATATTGTTGAGTTTGAATATGATTCTACATGCAATTATTATGAGAGAGGAAAATATGCTTGTAGAAATCTTCATGTTACTAAATTACCTCTCTTCATGTTGAGATTGATCTTCTTTTCTTTTTCTTCCTTGCATATGCTAGATATTGCTTGTCTTGATTTGTTTTACTATAAAATGCCTATGCATAGGAAGCATGTTAGACTTAGATGTGTTTTTCACATGTTCGATGATGCTCTCTTTGTGATTCCATCCTTGTCTTTCATGTGAGCATCATTAAAATTATCAATGAATAGCTAAAAGGCTTTAAAGAAAAAGTGCTTGTTGGGAGACAACCCAATATTTTTATTTGATGTTTTGAAATAAAATTTTTGTCTAGCCTTTGGTTATATTTTTTGAGTTTTAATTAGTGTTTGTGTCAAGTAAGACCTTTGGGATGATTTGGAAGATAGTAGATTGGTTTTGCTGAAAAACAGAAACTTTTGCGTCCAGTATCAGAATTGTTTCTGGTTACTGGAGCGCGATAAATTCTTAATTTTTTTACATGTTTCTAACCTACAAATTGCCCACGTTGTCCTAATTTTTCAGAATTGTTAGAGTTGCGGAAGTTTTACATCAATTCGTATCTTTATAGATTGTTCTCTTTTTGATAGATTTTGTTTTCTTTGTGTTGTTTGCTTATTTTGATGCATCTATGGCTAGTATCGGGGGGGGGGGGCATGAACCATGGAAAAGTTGGAATACAGTAGATATTACACCAATATAAAATAAGGATGAGTTCACAATAGTACCTACATGCAAGGATTGGATTTTTTTTTACTAACGGATCTCACGAGTTTTTTGTTGAGTTTGGTGTTGTGAAGTTTTCAAGTTTTGAGTAGATATTCGATGGACTATGGAATAAGGAGTGGAAAGAGCCTAAGCTTGGGGATGCCCAAGGCACCCCAAGGTAATATTCAAGGACAACCAAGAGCCTAAGCTTTGGGATGCCCCTGATGGCATCCCCTCTTTCATCTTCATCTATCGGTAACTTTACTTGAGGCTATATTTCTATTCACCACATGATATGTGTTTTGCTTGGAGCGTCTTGTATGATATGAGTCTTTGATTTTTAGTTTGCCACAATCATCCTTGTTGTACACACCTTTTTAGAGGGACGCGCTTGAATCATGATTTATTATAATACTCTATGTGTTTCACTTATATCTTTTGAGCTAGGCAAATTTGCTCTAGTGCTGCACTTATATCTTTTTAGAGCACGACGGTGGCTTTATTTTATAGAAATCATTAAACTCTCTTGCTTCACTTATATTATTTTGAGAGTCTTTAAAACAGCATGGTAATTTGCTTAGGTTATGAATTTAATCCTAATCTGATGGGCATCCAAGGGAGATATAATAAAAACTTTCATATGTAGAGGATTGAATACTATGAGAAGTTTGATTCCTTATGATTGTTTTAAGATATGGAGATGGTGATATTAGATTCATGCTAATGAGTAAGTGTGGATTGGTAGAAATACTTGTGTTAAAGTTTGTGATTCATGTCGCATGCACGTATGGTGAACCGTTATGTGATGAAGTCGAAGCATGATTTATTTATTGATTGTCATCCTTTGTGCCGAGGTCAGGATCACGCGATGGTTAACTCCTACCAACCCTTCCCTTAGGAGCATGCGTCTAATACTTTGTTTCGATAGCTAATAAATGTTTACAATAAGTATATGAATTCTTTATGACTAATGTTAAGTCCATGGATTATACACACTCTCACCCTTCCATCGTTGCTAGCCACTCTAGTACCGCGCAACTTTCGCCGATGCATTAAACCCACCATTTACCCTTCCTCAAAACAGCAACCATACCTACCTATTATGGCATTTCCATAGCCATTCCAAGATATATTGCAATGCAACTTCCACGTTTCATCATTATGAGTTTTTACCTTGAGTTGTAAGTAAATAAAAGTGTGATGCATCATTATTAGAGCATTATCCCATGTGAGGAAAGGATGATGGAAGCTATGATTCCCTCACAAGTTGGGATGAGTCTCCAGACTTTATAAAAAATAAAAGAGGCCAAACAAGCCCAAATAAAATAAAAGAGGCCAAAGAAGCCCAACAAAAAAATGAGAGAAAAGAGAGAAGGGACAATGTTACTATTCTTTACCACACTTGTGCTTCAAAGTAGCACCATGATCTTGATGATAGAGAGTCTCCTATGTTGTCACTTTCATATACTAGTGGGAATTTTTCATTATATAACTTGGCTTGTATAATCCAATGGTGGGCTTCCTCAAATTGCCCATAGGTCTTTGTGAGCAAGCGAGTTGGATGCACACCCACTTAGTTTCTTTTTGAGCTTTCATAAACTTATAGCTCTAGTGAATCCGTTGCATGGCAATCCCTACTCACTCACGTTGATATCTATTGATGGGCATCTCCATAGCCTGTTGATATGCCTAGTTGATGTGAGACTATCTCCTTTTTGTCTTATCCACAACCACCATATCCTATTCCACCTATATGCTATAGCCATGGCTCACGCTCATGTATTGCGTGAAAGTTGAAAGAGTTTGAGAATACTAAAGTGTGAAACAATTGCTTGACTAACACCTGGGTTGTGCATGATTTAATACTTTGTGTGATGAAGATGGAGCATAGCCACACTATATGATTTTGAAGGGATAAATTTCTCTGGCCATGTTATTTTGAGAAGACATTATTGCTTTATTAGTATGCTTGAAGTATTATTGTTTTTATGTCAACATTAAACTTTTGTTTTCAATCTTATGGATCTGAACATTCATGCCACAATAAAGAAAATTACATTGATAAATATGTTAGGTAGCATTCCACATCAAAAATTCTGTTTTTATCATTTACCTACTCGAGGACGAGCAGGAATTAAGTCTGGGGATGCTTGATACGTCTCCAACGTATCTATAATTTTTTATTGTTCCATGCTACTATATTATCTGTTTTGGATGTTTTATATGCATTAATATGTTATTTTATATTATTTTTGGGACTAACTTATTAATCTAGAGCCCAGTGCCAGTTTATGTTTTCCTTGTTTTTGAGTTTCGCAGAAAAGGAATATCAAATGGAGTCCAAACGAGATGAAACTTTACGATGATTTTTCTTGGACCAGAAGACACCCCGGGTACTTGAGAACCACGTCAGAAGAGCCACGAGGCAGCGGCAAGGGGGGAGGGCGCGCCCTAGGGGGGTGGGCGCGCCCCCTGCCTTGTGGGCCCCCTATGACTCCACCAACCTACTTCTCTGTCCTATAAATTCACATATATTCCAAGAACCTTACAAGAATCCACGAAAACACTTTTCCGCCACCACAACCTCTGTACCCGTGAGATCCCATCTTGGGGCCTTTTTCGACATCCTGTCGGAGGGGGATTCAATCACGGAGGGCATCTACATCAACTCTATTGCCCTTCCGATGAAGCGTGAGTAGTTTACCACAGACCTACGGGTCCATAGCTAGTAGCTAGATGGTTTCTTCTCTCTCTTTGATTCTCAATACCATGTTCTCCTCGATGTTCTTGGAGATCTATCGGATGTAATCTTCTTTTGTGGTGTGTTTGTCGAGATATGATGAAATGTGGATTCATGATCAGCTTATCTATGAATATTATTTGAATCTTCTCTGAATTCTTATATGCCTAATTTGATATACTTGTAAGTTTCTTCGAATTATCGGTTTGGTTTGGCCAACTAGATTGGTTTTCCTTGCAATGGGAGAAGTGCTTGGCTTTGTGTTCAATCTTGCAATGTCCTCACCCAGTGACAAAGTAGGGGTAGCGAGGCACATATTGTATTGTCGCAATTGAGGGCAAAAGGATGGGGTTTACATCATATTGCTTGAGTTTATTCTTCTACATCATGTCATCTTACTTAAGGCGTTACTCTGTTATTTATGAACTTAATACTCTAGATGCATGCATGAGTCGGTCGATGTGTGGAGTAACAATAATAGATGCAGAATCGTTTCGGTCTACTTGTCACGGACATGATGCCTATATTCATGATCATAGCCTTGGATATCGTCATAACTTTGCGCTTTTCTATCAATTGCTCAACAGTAATTTGTTCACCTACCATATTAGTTGCTATCTTGAGAGAAGCCTCTAGTGAAACCTATGGCCCCCGAGTCTATTTTTTATCATATTAGTTTCCGATCTACTATTTCCCAACCTTTTACTTTCAGATCTATAAATCAAAAACCCCAAAATATTTTATCTTTTGTTTACTTTTATTTATCTATCTCTATTAGATCTCACGTTTGCAATTAACTGTGAGGGATTGACAACCCCTTTATAGCGTTCGGTGCAAGTGTTTGATTGTTTGTGCACGTATTGGTGATTTGCGCGTTCTTCTCCTACTGGATTGATACCTTGGTTCTTAACTGAGGGAAATACTTATCTCTACTTTGTTGCATCACCCTTTCCTCTTCAAGGGAAAAACCAACGCAAGCTCAAGAAGTAGTAATCCACATGCATTTTTATGATCTTCCAAGATAGTGGGAATAACATTAACTAAAGTCATGACCTTTCTGAACCCACTTTTATCAATAATTTTGTAAGAATGAACACTCTCCAAATATGTGGTATTCTTTTATCCTAAAGTTGACACTCTTCCAAACCCACCTTCAATATTATTGCAAACATTATTATCAATTATTCCATATTCGCCACGAGGCTTAAATAAATTTTCAAGATCATAAGAAGCATCACCCTAATCGTGATCATTACAATGAGTAGTGGACGTAATGAAATCATCATCCCCAAGCTTGGGGTTTTGCATATCATTAACAAAATTGACCTTTATAGAATTTATAATAACACCATTGCAATCATGATTTTCATTCAGGGAGCTATCGTGAATCACCTTATGTTTTTCTTATTTTAACACTTCATCACAATTTTTAGATTCACGAATTCCAAGTAAAACTTTATAAAGATAATCTGGTGCACTCACCTCACTAGTAATCCGTTCATCGTAATTGGATATTTAAAAAGCTTAGCAAGAGGACGAGGATCTATCTTATTTTTCTTATTTATTTTCTGTTGTTTTGAGTGTTGACATGAAGACAATAAAAGCAAGCAAACAAACAATCAAAAGAATTTTTTTTGTCTTTTTGTAAAGCTGTTTTAGAAGTGGGGGAGATGAAAATGAGAGGCAGATGGAAAATAAAAGTAAATGCAAGGATATGAAAATGTATGCGATGGTACTTGATAGGTGTTGGTGATGTCTCCCCGACAACGGCGCCAGAAATTGTTCTTGCTACTTGTGAGCAGTGTTGTCATTTCCTCGAAGAGGAGAGGATGATGCAGTACAGTATAGATAAGTATTTCCCTCAGTTAAGAACCAAGGTTATCAATCCAGTACAAGAACCATGCAATACCTCGTGAACAACACCTACACACGAAATAACAAATACTTGCACCCAACACAAACAAGGGGTTGTCAATCCCTTGCGGTTAATTGTAAGGATCAAATCTCATAGTGATAGATAGATAAACAAAAACACATAATAAAATAAAGGAAAATAAATTGCAGCAATATATTCTTGGATTTCAATATATGATAAGATAGACCTGGGGGCCATAGTTTTCACTAGAGGCTTCTCACTTGAACATAGCATATGATAGGTAAACAAATTACCGTTGGGCAATTGATAGAAAAGCGCATAGTTATGACGATATCCAAGGCAATGATCATGTATACATGCATCACGTCCGAGACAAGTAGACCGACTCCTGCCTGAATCTACTACTATTACTCCACACATCGACCGCTATCCAACATGCATATAGACTATTAAGTACATAAAGAACCGAGTAACGCTTTAAGCAAGATGACATGATGTAGACAAAGTAAACCCAATAAATATGAATACACCCCATCTTTTTATACATAATGACAACGATACAAATATGTGTCATGTCCCTTTCTGTGACTAGGATCGAGCACCGCAAGATCGAACCCATCACAAAGCACCTCCCCCATTGCAAGATAAATCAATCTAGTTGGCCAAACCAAACAGATAGACCGGAGAGAAATACAAAGCTATAACAATCACACATAAAAGTGTTCAGAGAAGACTTAAATAATATTCATAGATAATATTATCATAAACCCGCAATTCATCGGATCCCAACAAACACACTGCAAAAAAGGATTACATCGAATTAATCTCCAAGAACATCGATGAGAACATTGTATTGAAGATCAAAGAGATAGAATATGTCATCTATCTACTAGCTATCGACCCGTATGTTTGTGGTAAACTAATCACACGTTATCGGAAGGGCATCAAGGTTGATGTAGAAGCCCTCCGTGATCGATTTCTCATCTGGTAGAGTACCAGGAAAGGCCTCCAGATGCGATCTCACGAGAACAGAAACTTGCGGTGGCTAAAGAAGTATTTTGGGTGCCTCTCTGGTATACCAGGAATATTTGGGGATTTATAGAGCTGGAATTAGGTCAAGAGGTGCCACAAGGGGGCCACAAGCCGGTGCGCCCACCTGGGGCGCGCCTGGCAGGATTGGCGCTCGCTCGTGGCTCTTCAGGTCTTCTCCTGAAGCTTCTAGTGTCCCTTCTGGTCTAGAAAAATCATCAAAAGTTTCGTCGAGTTTGCACTCCGTTTGGTACTAATTTTATGAAAAGCCAAAAACAAGCAAAACAACAACAACTGATACTTGGCACTATGTTAATAGGTTAGTCCCAAAAAATGATATATAATCGCATATAATTGCATAACAAACATCCAAGATTGATACTACAATAACATGGAACAATAAAAAATTATAGATGCATTGGAGACGTACGTATCAGGTGTGCAGCTGCCGCCTGGATGGTTTAAGCCATGTGGACCTGCCACTCCTGTTTTAGCCTTTTAAAGTGTCATGCCGGTGCATAAGCCTGAAGTGTGTTATTGCACTACAAAAAAACCACTTCCGTGATAATACGTGTTCACAGTGGGTCACGTTTTCTGTCATGCATGTACATCCATGGTGATTTTATGACAGAAACAAGATAGTCATACCTGTGTTGTCGTAGAAGTGTTCCATGACAATACCAAAATTATCATCACGGAAGTGTCCACTTCCATGACAATAAATAGTGCGTCATGGAAGTGCTTTCTTCGAGGGTAACCGACACGTGTCATCCACCGTAACAGGTCGCCGTTAACCTATCGGGTTCCGGTTTGGATCCGATAACCCGTTAACCACCCAGACCAATGGGGATTTTCCACGTGTAAAATTCTAATTCACCCCATCATCCACGTGTCGGCTCCGGGTTAGGACAAGTGTCATCAAGCAAGTGGATGGGACGAGCCTATTGTACGTTGACACATGGCTTGGCCCAAAAGTGGCCCTTTTAGGTTAAAAGGCCGGGACTGTCAAAATAAGCGGGCCAGCCCATTAGCGGCCTACTCGAGTCAGGCCCATACACAGGCACAACCCATACAAGTTACACACAATCGGCCCATCATAGGCCCATTCTAGATTTGACAATTTCCAGCCCATCGTCAGTTCCCGCTACGTCTTTGGGCCCAATTATGGCCCGACCTTCTTTCGGCCTGTTAGCAGCCCATCGTCAGTTCCAGCCCGTGAACGGCCCGGCATGTCTTTCGGTCTTTTCTCGGCCCATTCCGCAGTTGGGCCAACTACTAACACATTATGACTTTCAGCCTTACCTCGGCCCATCAGGTAAACAGGCCAATTTCTAGCCCGTTTTGTCTTTCGGCCTGTTAAAGGCCCACACAACAGTTGGGCCTACGACGTGCCACCTGATTTTGGGTCCACTAGCGACCCACGTTCAGCAGGTCACTATTTCAGCCCGACGTGATATTCGGCGTGTTAGAAGCCTAATTTGCAAATTGGGCCTCTTCTGGCCCAAAACACTTTCGGTCTCTTAAAAGCTCGACAAGTAAAAGGGCCGAAACAAAGTTGACATTTATTTCGGCCTGCTAGGGCCCGCGTGCCCATTCCAATTTATAAGGCGCTGATTTTATTTCGGCCTGTTAACGGCCTGCTAGGGCCCGTGTGGCATTTCCATTTATAAGGCCCTATCAAGCTTTCGGCCTGTTAACGGACTGCTCGGCCCCGCGGTCCATTTTAGTTTATACGTATCAATCGAGATTTTGGCCTGTTATTGGCCTGCTAAGAGCCATTGTTACGGTGGGCGCCATCGTTTGGGATACACTAAATATTAAGTTGACCAGCCCAATTAAAGGCCCGATTTGACTTGCATGTATGTTCGTCCAGATGGAGTCCAGGTAACGTTTGGGCGTGTTGGCCCCTGTTACAATGATATATCATATACAAAGAATTATTCTACTCTATACTATCCCCTCTAAAAAAACAGTGCTTATACAATAAAGAGACTAAGGCATAGAAACGAAGAATAATCTTACTCTATACAATAAAGAAATTACATAAAATTATATCCACTAGGCATTATAGTTCTGCGTTTGGCACCAGTGATAATAAAGCGTACACAAACAGCAAATTACATACACTGGGCAAATAAAGCTCATACATCATGGACATGCATCAACAGAACTTACCATTTGAACTATAATCTCTTCAGAAAATAGGATTGGCCGGATTCAGATAGCACAAATTTCAGTCTGCAAATTCTTCAATTCCTTTGTGGTTACCTCGGTGTCTTGTTTCATTTTTTGACTCCTGCATCTAATACCTACAAGTCTAGTCTCGAAATGTTGAGAATCATGTACACGTTGTCTTGCCACCTCTAGTTGATGCTCGAGAACATCAACACATTCCAATTCCATTCCATAATCATTTGGTAATGGCCATGCCGCACTGCTCTCAGATCTTTGTGTTGATGTCACTTCATCCTGAAATGTCTCTATAAGTACACATGACTATGTCAAAAATATAGTTACAACAGGAAAGCGAGCAAGACAGACTATTTTGTACATGGCAAAACAGGACAAATAATAATGTTACACATCATGAAGCATAAGCATGCGATATTTTAAAAATTATAAAAATGGTAGTTTGTGCAGCCCGCATACATAAATCTCTTAGCTCACAAGAGGAGCATGATGTTGGGGCCGAATCCAAAACATAGACAGGTTACAAATTTGGACCACACGTAGCTACTGAACATTATATATATACTAGCAAGATGCCCGTGTGTTGCACGGAACATCAAGATGCATTTGTATGAGTAGTTTATTTTCTGAGAGAGTATCTTTTTGTAAAATTGTCATAGTTTCCTTCCTATCCGTCAGATATGAATCTGACGGCCTATATTGTAGAATGGCAGGCACACCATCATCACCAACTATGTTTTTTTATAAGAGTAGAGATATAGATATATAGATAGATATATAGTAGAGAGTAGAGATAGAGATAGAGATATAGATATATCTTGCATATAAGTAAGCAAGCATTTGGCCATTCTGCAGCTCAATTAAAGTCTTAGGGAGCATAATGAACAACAGGGGCATTCATACAAACCTACTACAGCAAGCAAAACTATGCAATCATTAGCCTCGTATAAAATAGATTGTGAGCCTCATGGAGTAATAGTTGGTTGATAGACTTCAAAGCTTCCAGCACACTTTGCCAGAGTAATTAAATGGTAAGGCCTTTAATTATGTAAACTAATAGTTATAAAAGTACCCAACATGAGGCATCATTGTTTGGGCATCTCATTAACTGAGGACAAATAAAACAATTGAAAAGAGCAATCTAACTATGCCTGAAACAAACAAGCAATTGAACTGTTGAGTTGGCACTTGGCAGTATGCATACATGCACGCCTCAATAACATCCATGGCCTAGCTACATTTCTCTACTCTCTATATACTCTTATCTCCACTCTTATAAAAAACAGAGTTGATGATGATGGTGTGCCTGCCATCCTGCAATATAGGCCGTCCGATCTATACCCGACGGATAGGAAGGAAACTATGTCAATTTTGCAAAAAGATACCCGCAGTTCTCTCCACATTTGCAGATAAGGCCTCCCCTCGTTCATCCTTATCTCCCACAGGATATATAAACTACTCATATAAATGCATCTTGATGTTCCATGCAACGCACGGGCATCTTGCTAGTACTCTTATAAAAACAGAGTTGGTGATGATGGTGTGCCTGCCATCCTGCAATATAAGCCGTCCGATCTATATTTGACGGATAGGAAGGAAACTATGACAATTTTGCAAAAAGATACCCGCACTCCTCTCCACATTTGCAGATAAGGCCTTCCCTCGTTCATCCTTATCTCCCACATGATAAACTACTCATATAAATGCATCTTGATATTTCGTGCAACGCACGGGCATCTTGATAGTACTATATAAAGGAACAAGTAATGTAATATTGTTTGCCCCCTATGAAGTATCTCGACTAGTATGTAATCAAGATCCTAGTAAAGATAGGGAGGCTAATGATGTGAATATGCGTTTGGTTATGACATTTATGACATCAACAACTCTAACGTAGCAGGAAGCAGTTTCGCATTGTTCACTACTATAAGATGTTTTAGATATTTAAAAGTAGACTACATCCATAATGAGTGAACAAACACATTAAAATGTGCTTACATACATCTGATTTACAAAAAAGTTAGAGTATCATATGGTAGTGAGTGGAGGTTTTTTTAATCCCAAATGACTGGGTTACAGGTGAATAACCCTACGCAAGCACAATGTCAGACAAATAGGATGTCCTGGTAATTGTAATACAATGACTTACCTTAACTCGTTGAACACGCTCAACGCTGCTCCTCCTTCTCTTGCAAGGCTCCTTCCTAACATCTTGTACATGGAAACCCTCAATCTTATCTTCATTGCACCCCCTCTGCAAGGTGACACAAACTAGTTACGGGTCTCCTTGGAAGATAAATATGCATACTTTCCAGTCTATGAACAACACACAAGGATGAGTTTATAACAAAACAACACCACATAATGAAACATGCCACATCTCTTGCACACAATGAAATGAGCATTTACTATGTGTGCACTGTGTAAAAACTAGGGATACCTTCGAACTGTATCTCCAGGTACTCTTGGAGACCCTACTTTAGTGTACAGCCAAACCTTTATGTCACCTACGAGTTATAAAAGCCCACACTACAGCAGGCCTTAGTGTTTAAATCGTTGACAAGCACTGTTAGGTCAAGAACAACAAGTAATCAAAGCAAACAGTCCTAGTATGGCTGGCTGATACAAAGAAGCAATTGAACAGATGTGTAAGCAAATCTTGCACAACACTGAATTACATATCTCCACTCTTATAAAAACAGAGTTCGTGATGATGGTGTGCCTGTCATCCTGCAATATAGGCCGTCCGATCTATATCTGACGGATAGGAAGGAAACTATGACAATTTTGCAAAAAGATACCCGCACTCCTCTCCATATTTGCAGATAAGGCCTTCCCTCGTTCATTCTTATCTCCCACAGGATAAACTACTCGTATAAATGCATCGTTCGTATCCAGTTTCAACTAATTTTGGACAGTGCTAGTGGGAAGGTCATGCGAGACTGTGTACACGGGGCACACGTTGGCATTTAATAACCGGTATGATGTCCACCCTAGAAAAAAGACAATAACCCGGGATGATGCACCGATAACTTGGACGTTCACATGGGCACGACCAATCGTACGGGTGTAGAGGCGCGTTCACAAAAAAACAGATCAAATGCTCAGCCAATGTATTTCTTGTGTTAATATATAATTTAGTGCCATTGGTTATTTATTTTAAGCATAATGCTTTTTTTGCGGGGATAAACATAATGCATTAATGGTGCATGTACATGATAACTAAAGTGGTTGTTTGAAGAACGGTAATGATAACTCCCGAACGTTCGGGATTTAAGCATGTTAACCCGAAAGTTTTAGATGTCAACTTTAGTTTGCGTGAGATTAGGGAAACATGGCAATTTTCTGACAAAAAAACGAAAAAGGACAAAGTTGCCATCCCCTATGAACTAAAGTTGCCATCCCCTATGAACTAAAGCTGCCATGTAAAAACGTTCGGGACGAAATGCTTAAAATCTAAACGTTCGGGAGTTATTGGATTCCTTGAATAAACATCACTCTAACTTTGGCATGCACAATTTAAAAGGACTATTTGGAAAGAAAAAATGCGATATGTGAGTGTACAATCTTTATATCGTTGAATCGATATTGTATATTTGGCCACGATACGAAGTAGATATTGATTTATGCTCAAGCGATGCATGTCCACGGTTGCTAGATAGTGATATGTGAATGAATTGTGCAATTGATGTCTACTACGCAACCTTCTTGTAGACGTTGTTGGGCCTCCAAGTGCAGAGGTTTGTAGGACAGTAGCAAATTTCTCTCAAGCGGATGACATAAGGTTTATCAATCCGTGGGAGGCATAGGATGAAGATGGTCTCTCTCAAGCAACCCTGCAACCAAATAACAAAGAGTCTCTTGTGTCCCCAACACACCCAATACAATGGTAAATTGTATAGGTGCACTAGTTCGGCGAAGAGATGGTGATACAAGTGCAATATGGATGGTAGATATAGGTTTTTGTAAACTCAAAATATAAAAACAGCAAGGTAGCAAGTGGTAAACGTGAGCATAAACAGTATTGCAATGATAGGAAACAAGGCCTAGGGTTCATACTTTCACTAGTGCAAGTTCTCTCAACAATGATAACATAATTGGATCATATTACTAGCCCTCAACATGCAACAAAGAGTCACTCCAAAGTAACTAATAGCGGAGAACAAACGAAGAGATTATGGTAGGGTATGAAACCACTTCAAAGTTATTCTTTCTGATCGATCTATTCAAGAGTCCGTAGTAACGTTCAATCTATCATAGAGTTCGTACTAGAATAACACCTTAAGACACAAATCAACCAAAACCCTAATGTCACCTAGATACTCCATTGTCACCTCAAGTATCCGTTGGCATGATTATACGATATGCATCACACAATCTCAGATTCATCTATTCGACCAACACAAAGTACTTCAAAGAGTGCCCCAAAGTTTCTACCGGAGAGTCAAGACAAAAATGTGTGCCAACCCCTATGCATAGATTCCCAAGGTCACGGAACCCGCAAGTTGATCACCAAAACATACATCAAGTAGATCACATGATATCCCATTGTCACCACCGATAAGCACGTGCAAGACATACATCAAGTGTTCTCAAATCCTTAAAGACTCGATCCGATAAGATAACTTCAAAGGGAAAACTCAATCCATTACAAGAGAGTAGAGGGGGAGAAGCATCATAAGATCCAACTATAATAGCAAAGCTCACGATACATCAAGATCGTTCCATCTCAAGAACACGAGAGAGAGAGATCAAACACATAGCTAATGGTACATACCCTCAGCCCCGAGGGTGGACTACTCCCTCCTCATCATGGAGAGCGTCGGGATGATGAAGATGGCCACCGGTGAGGGTTCCCCCCTCCGGCAGGGTGCCGGAACGGGGTCTAGATTGGTTTTCGGTGGCTACAGAGGCTTTTGGCGGCGGAACTCCCGATCTAGGTTATTTTCCGAAGGTTTCTGTATATATAGGAGGTGTTGGAGTCGGGGCCAAGCAATGGGGGGCTACGGGCTGTCCACGAGGCAGGGGGGCGCGCCTAGTAGGGGGGCGCCCCCCACTGATACGTCTCCAACGTATCTATAATTTTTGATTGTTCCATGCTATTATTTATGAAGTCTTAGATGTTTAATGGGCTTTATCATTCACTTTTATATCATTTTTGGGACTAACCTACTAACCCAAAGGCCGAGTCCAGATTGCTGTTTTTTTTGCCTATTTAAGGGTTTTGCAGAAAAGGAATATCAAACGGAGTCCAAACGGAATGAAACCTTCACAGGAGATATTTTTGGAGGAAATCACGCGAGATAAACTTCGGGGCCAAGCCAGAGGACAGGGGCCCACCCTCGAGGGTGGGGGGTGCGCCCACTTCCCAGGGCGCGCCCCGTGGCCCCTGGTGCCCCTCTTCCTCCTATATATGCCTACGTACCCCAGAAACTCCGAAGGCAGAGTGAAAACCCTAATTCCATCGCCGTAGCTGCTGTTCCCGTGGAGATCCCATCTTGGAGCTTGTTCCGTGAGGGGGATCCATCACGGAGGCCTTCATCATCATCATCATCGCCCTCATCATGAGTTGTGAGTAGTTTACCACAGACCTTCGGGTCCATAGCTAGTATATAGATGGCTTCTTCTCTCTCTCCGAATCTCAATACAAAGTTCTCCTCGGTCTTCGAGGAGATCTATTCAATGTAATATCTTTTTGTGGTGTGTTTGTCGAGATCCGATGAATTGTGAGTTTATGATCAAGGTTATCTATGAAAGATATTTGGTTCTTCTCTGAAATTTTTATGTGTGCTCATAATATCCTTGCAAGTCTCTTCGAATTATTGGTTTGGTTTGGCCTATTAGATCTATAGTTCTTGCAATGGGAGAAGTGCTTGGCTTTGGGTTCAATCTTGCGGTGTCCTTTCCCAGTGACAGTAGGGGCAGCAAGGCACGTATTGTATTGTTGCCATCGAGGATAAAAAGATGGGGATTTCATCATATTGCTTGAGTTTATCCCTCTACATCATGTCATCTTGCTTAAGGCGTTACTCTGTTCGTATGAACTCAATACACTAGATGCATGCTGGATAGCGGTCGATGTGTGGAGTAATAGTAGTAGATGCATGCAGGAGTCGATCTACTTGTCTCGGACGTGATGCCTATATACAATGATCATGCCTAGATAGTCTCATAATTATTCGCTTTTCTATCAATTGCTCGACAGTAATTTGTTTACCCGCCGTAGAATATCGCTATCATGAGAGAATCCACTAGAGAAAACTATGGCCCCCGAGTCTATCTCTATCATTTTACTTCTCGTTAATTTCTTTTGCCGTTGTTTATTTGCTGTTTTATTAAACCAAAAATACCAAAAATATAACTATCATCTCTATCAGATCTTACTCTCATAAGTGACCGTAAAGGGATTGACAACCCCTTGTCGCGTTGGCTGCGAAGTTCTTATTTGTTTGTGCAGGTGCGAGGGACTGGCGCGTGGTCTCCTGCTGGATTGATACCTTGGTTCTAAAAAACTGAGGGAAATACTTAAGCTACTTTGTCGCATCTCCCTTTCCTCTTCGAGGGAATACAACGCAAGCTCAAGAGGTAGCAAGAAGAATTTCTGGGGCCGTTGCCGGGGAGGCTTACGCAAAAGTCATATACCAAGTACCTATCACAAACCCTTATCCTTCGCATTACATTTTTTGCCTCTCATTTTCCTCTCCCCCACTTCACCCTTGCCGTTTTATTTGCCCTTCTTCCGCCGTGTGTTTATCGTTCGCTTGCCTCTTGTTTGCCTGTGTTGCTATGTGCCCTCAATTAGCTTGCATCTTCGCTTGCTAAAGTATGAATCCTCATCCACTGGCTAATCTCTTTAAGAGATGCAATGATGTTGAACCTATTGCTAGTGAGCTGCGTGCACTAGATTATCTTTATGGGGTTTTGCTTGAAATTTATGAATCTGAAAATTGTGATGATTTGTTAAAAAAAGTGATTCATGATAGCTTGTTAAAGCATGATTGCAATGATGTTATTGTAAATTCTATGAATATCAATTGTGCTAATGATATGCAAAACCCTAAGCTTGGGGATGCTTATTTTGCTATACCCACTACTTGTTGCAATGATCATGATTGGGGTGATGATTCTTACGATCTTGAAATTTTATTTAAACCCCATGATGAATATAAGATTGATAATAATGTTTGCATTAATATTGAAAGTGGGTTTGGAAGAGTGTCAACTTTAGATCCCACATACTTGGAGAATGTTCAATCTTATGAAACTTTTGATAAAAGTGGGTTTGGAGAGGTCATGACTTTAGTTAATGTTAATCCCACTATTTTGGAAGAGTGTCAACTTTGCATGCATGTGGATCGTGTTGAGAATATGCTATGTGATAGCTATTTTGTTGAATTTGATCATGATCCTACATGCAATTATTATGAGAGAGGGAAATATGGTTGTAGAAATTTTCATGTTACTAAATTACCTCTCGTTATGTTGAGATTGCTATCGTTTCTTTCTTCTTCCTTGCATATGCTAGATCTTGCTTTTCTTGCTAATTTGTTTGCTTATAAGATGCCTATGCATAGGAAGTATGTTAGACTTAGATGTGTTTGTCACATGTTTTATGATGCTCTCTTTGTGCTTCAATTCTTATCTCTCTTGTGAGCATCATTGAATTCTCAAGCCTATCTTAATGGCTATAAAGAAAGCGCTTGTTGGGAGACAACCCAATTTTATGTTTTATGTTTTTGTTGCTGTTAGGGAATAAATATTGCATCTAGCCTCTTATTAGATGTGTTTTCATGTTTTGTTTAGTGTTTGTGCCAAGTAGAACCTTTGGTAAGACTTGTGTGAAGTTTATATGATCTTGCTGTGAAAAACAGAATTGTTAGCACTTGCTAAAGTAGTCTTAATATTTTACTGGAGTATGCTTTTTAGTTCATTCTTTTTGATTATGATTGGTAGACAAATTGCGCAAATTTACCAATTTAGTTTGAATTTTTTGGAGTTCCAGAAGTAGGCGGACCCAGCAAATTACTACAGACTATTCTGTTTTTGACAGATTCTGTTTTTCGTGTGTTGTTTGCTTATTCCGATGCATCTATGAGTAATATTGGAGGATATGAACCATAGAGAACTTGTATTACAGTAGGTTTAACACCAATATAAACAATGAATGAATTCCTTGCTGTACCTTTGAGTGGTGGTTTGCTTTCTCTCACTAACGGAGCTCACGAGAATTTTTGTCTAAGTTTTGTGTTGTGAAGTTTTCAAGTTTTGAGTATTGCTTTGATGTACTATGGAACAAGGAGTATCAAAGGCCTAAGCTTGGGGATGCCCATGGCACCCCAAGTAAATTCAAGATAATCAAAAGCCTAAGCTTGGGGATGCCCCGGGAAGACATCCCCTCTTTCGTCATCATCCATCGGTAACTATACTTGGAGCTATATTTTTATTCGCAACATGTTATGTGTTTTGCTTGGAGAGTCTTGTAAAATTTGAGTCTTTGCTTGTTAGTTTGCCACAATCATCCTTGATTGACACACCTATTTGAGAGAGTTAAATATGCCCTAGAAATTGTTAGAACACTCTATATGCTTCACTTATATCTTTTGAGTTGAATAGTTTTTGCTCTAGTGCTTCACTTATATCTTTTAGAGCACGGTGGTGGTAATATTTTGTAGAAATTGTTGAAATCTCATGCTTCACTTAGATCTATTTGAGAGTCTACTAAAACAGCATGGTAAAGTGTTTAGGCTAGAGAAATTAGTCTTCAGATGATAGACATCCAATGTTAATGTAGTAAAAAAATTCACATCAAGTGCATTGAGTAGAAAGAGATGTTGGATGCTTGATAATTGTTTTGAGGCATGATGATAGTGATATTAGAGTCATGCTAGTGGAGTAATTATGAAATTGAGAAATATTTGTGTTAAGGTTAGTGATTCCCGTAGCATGCACGTATGGTGAACCGTTGTGTGACTAAGTTAAAGCATGAGGTATTTGTAGAGTGTCAACCTTTGTGTGGAGGTCGGGGGCGCGCGATGGTTAACTCCTACCAACCTCCCCCCTAGGGGCATGCGTTGATTGCTTTGTTTTGATGACTCGTAGATTTTTGCAATAAGTATATGAGTTCTTATGACTAATGTTGAGTCCATGGATTATACGCACTCTCACCCTTCCACCATTGCTAGCCTCTCTTGTACCGCGCAACTTTCGCCGGTGCCATAAACCCACTATATATCCTTCCTCGAAACAGCCACCATATTGTTCCTCAAAACAACCACCATACCTACCTATCATGGCATTTCCATAGCCATTCCGAGATATATTGCCATGCAACTCTCCACCGTTCCGTTTATATGACACGCATCATATTGTCATATTGCCATTGCATGATCATGTAGTTGACATCGTATTTGTGGCGAGGCCACCATGCATAATTTTTATACACGTCACTCTTGTTTCATTGCACATACCGGTACACCGCCGGAGGCATTCATATAGAGTCATACTTTGTTGTTGTAGTACCGAGTTGTAATCTTGTGTTGTAATGAAAGTGCGATGATCATCATTTATAGAGCATTGTACCATGGGAGGAAAGGCTGAATCTATAAAGCCCCTCCGCAAAAAAGAAAAGAAAAAAAAGAGAAGAAAGGCCAAAGAAAATAAATAAAAGAAAGGCCCCCCAAAAAGGGACAATTGCTACTATCTTTTTCCACACTTGTGCTTCAAAGTAGCACCATGTTCTTCATTGTAGGGAGTCTCATGTTTAGTCACTTTCATATACTAGTGGGAATTTTCGTTATAGAACTTGGCTTGTATATTCCAACGACGGGCTTCCTCAAATGCCCTAGGTCTTCGTGAGCAAGCAAGTTGGATGCACACCCACTAGTTTCTCTTGTTGAGCTTTCATTCATATTTAGCTCTAGTGCATCCGTTGCATGGCAATCCCTACTCACTCACATTGATATCTATTGATGGGCATCTCCATAGCCCGTTGATACGCCTAGTCGATGTGAGACTATCTCCCTCTTTTTGTCTTCTCCACAACCACCTCTATTCCACCCATAGTGCTATGTCCATGGCTCACGCTCATGTATTGCGTGAAAGTTGAAAGGTTTGAAAAGATAGAGCATGAAAACAAATGCTTGGCTGAAATCGGGGTTGTGCATGATATGAATATTTTGTGTGATAGCAAGGGAGCATAGCCAACACTATATGATTTTGTAGGGATAACTTTCTTTAGCCATAGTATTTTGAGAAGACGTGATTGCTTGGTTAGTATTGCTTGAAGTATTATTGTTTCTTATGTCAATATATAGACTTTTATCTTGAATCTTTCAGATCTGAACATTCATGCCACAATTAAGAGAATTACATTGAAAAACTATATTGGTTAGCATTCCACATAAAAAATTCTTTCTTTATCATTTACCTACTCGAGGACGAGGAGGAATTAAGCTTGGGGATGCTTGATACGTCTCCAACATATCTATAATTTTTTATTGTTCCATGCTATTATTTATGAAGTGTTAGATGTTTAATGGGCTTTATCATTCACTTTTATATCATTTTTGGGACTAACCTACTAACCCAAAGGCCCAGTCTAGATTGCTGTTTTTTGCCTATTTCAGGGTTTTGCAGAAAAGGAATATCAAACGGAGTCCAAACGGAATGAAACCTTCGCAGGAGATATTTTTGGAGGAAATCACGCGAGATAAACTTTGGGGCCAAGCCAGAGGACAGGGGGCCCACCCTCGAGGGTGGGGGGCGCGCCCCCTTCCCAGGGCGCCCCCCTGCCTCGAGGGCAGGCCCCATGGCCCCTGGTGCCCCTCTTCCTCCTATATATGCCTACGTACCCGAGAAACTCCGAAGGCAGAGAGAAAACCCTAATTCCACCACCGTAGATGCTGTTCCCGTGGAGATCCCATCTTGGAGCCTGTTCCGGGAGGGGGATCCATCACGGAGGCCTTCTTCATCATCATCATCGCCCTCACCATGAGTTGTGAGTAGTTTACCACAGACCTTCGGGTCCATAGATAGTATCTAGATGGCTTCTTCTCTCTCTCCGGATCTCAATACAAAGTTCTCCTTGGTCTTCGAGGAGATCTATTCGATGTAATCTCTTTTTGCGGTGTGTTTGTCGAGATCCGATGGATTGTGAGTTTATGATCAAGGTTATCTATGAAAGATATTTGGTTCTTCTCTGAACTTTTATGTGTGCTCATAATATCCTTGCAAGTCTCTTCGAATTATTGGTTTGGTTTGGCATACTAGATCTATAGTTCTTGCAATGGGAGAAGTGCTTGGCTTTGGGTTCAATCTTGCGGTGTCCTTTCCCAGTGACAATAGGGGCAGCAAGGCACGTATTGTATTGTTGCCATCGAGGATAAAAAAGATGGGGTTTTCATCATATTGCTTGAGTTTATCCCTCTACATCATGTCATCTTGCTTAAGGCGTTACTCTGTTCGTATGAACTCAATACACTAGATGCATGCTGGATAGCAGTCGATGTGTGGAGTAATAGTAGTAGATGCAGGCAGGAGTCGGTCTACTTGTCTCGGACGTGATGCCTATATACAATGATCATGCCTAGATAGTCTCATAATTATTCGCTTTTCTATCAATTGCTCGACAGTAATTTGTTTACCCGCCGTAGAATATCGCTATCATGAGAGAAGCCACTAGAGAAAACTATGGCCCCCGGGTCTATGTCTATCATTTTACTTCCCGTTAATTTCTTTTGCCGTTGTTTATTTGCTGTTTATTAAACCAAAAATACCAAAAATATAACTACCATCTCTATCAGATCTCACTCTCGTAAGTGACCGTAAAGGGATTGACAACCCCTTATCGCGTTGGCTGCGAAGTTCTTATTTGTTTGTGCAGGTGCGAGGGACTAGCGCGTGGTCTCCTACTGGATTGATACCTTGGTTCTCAAAAACTGAGGGAAATACTTACGCTACTGTGCTGCATCTCCCTTTCCTCTTCGAAGGAATACAACGCAAGCTCAAGAGGTAGCACCCACCCTCGTGGGCAGCCCGTGGGTCCTCTCGTCCCCCTCCAGCACTCCATGGGCTTCTTCTGGTCCAAAAACGATCTCCGTTGATTTTCAGGTCAATTGGGCTCCGTTTGATATTCCGTTTCTGCGAAACCCTTAAACAGGAGAAAAACATAAAATGGCACTGGGCTATGGGTTAATAGGTTAGTCCCAAAAATCATATAAAAGTGTATAATAAATCCCCTAAACATCCTAGAAGGATAATATAATAGCATGGAACAATAAAAAATTATAGATACGTTGGAGACGTATCATCATCCCCAAGCTTAATTACTGCTCGTCCTCGAGTAGGTAAATGATAAAACCAGAATTTTTGATGTGGAATGCTACCTAACATAATTTTCAATGTAGTTCTCTTATTGTGGCATGAATGTTCATATCTGAAAGATTCAAGACAAAAGTCTATATTGACCTAAGAATAGTAATACTTCAAGCATACTAACAAAGCAATCATGTCTTCTCAAAATACTATGGCTAAAGAAAGTTATCCCTACAAAATCATATAGTCTGGCTATGCTCCCTCTTCATCACACAAAATATTCATATCATGCACAACCCCGATTTCAGCCAAGCACTTGTTTTCATACTTTATTCTTTCAAACCTTTCAACTTTCACGCAATACATGAGCGTGAGCCATGAACATAGCACTATGGGTGGAATAGAGAGGTGGTTGTGGATAAGACAAAAAGGAGGGAGATAGTCTCACATCGACTAGGCGTATCCACAGGCTATGGAGATGCCCATCAATAGATATCAATGTGAGTGAGTAGGGATTGCCATGCAACAGATGCACTAGAGCTAAAAATGTATGAAAGCTCAACAAAAGAAACTAGTGGGTGTGCATCCAACTTGCTTGCTCATGAAGACCTAGGGCATTTGAGGAAGCCCATCATTGGAATATACAAGCCAAGTTCTATAATGAAAATTCCCACTAGTATATGAAAGTGACTAAACATGTGACTCTCTATCATGAAGAACATGGTGCTACTTTGAAGCACAAGTGTGGGAAAAGATAGTAGCAATTGTCCCTTTTTTTGGCCTTTTTTTTCTTCGGCCTTTATCTTTTTTTTGGAGGGGCTTTCTTTATTTAGCCTTTCCTCACATGGGAAAATGCTCTAATAATGATGATCATCACACTTATATTGAATTACAACTCGATATTACAACTCGATACTAGAACAAAGTATGACTCTATATGAATGCCTCCGGCGGTGTACCGGGATGTGCAATGAATCAAGACTGACATGTATGAAGAATTATGCATGGTGGCTTTGCCACAAATACGATGTCAACTACATGATCATGCATGGCAATATGACAATATGAAGCGTGTCATATGAACGAAATGGTGGAAAGTTGCATGGCAATATATCTCGGAATGGCTATGGAAATGCCATGATAGGTAGATATGGTGGCAGTTTTGAGGAATATATATGGTGGCTTTTTTGAGGAAGAATATATAGTGGGTGTATGGTATCGGCGAAAGTTGCGCAATACAAGAGAGGCTAGCAATGGTGGAAGGGTGAGAGTGCGTATAATCCATGGACTCAACATTAGTCATAAAGAACTCATATACTTATTGCAAAAATTTACGAGTCATCAAAACAAAGCAATCAACGCATGCTCCTAGGGGGGAGGTTGGTAGGAGTTAACCATCACGTGCCCCCGACCTCCACACAAAGGTTGACACTTTACAAATACCTCATGCTCTAAATTCGTCACATAGCGGTTCACCATACGTGCATGCTACGGGAATCACTAACCTTAACACAAGCATTTCTCAATTTCATAATAACTCCACTAGCATGGCTCTAATATCACTATCCTCATATCTCAAAACAATTATCAAGCATTCAACTTCTCATCATATTCAATGCACTTAGTATGAAAGTTTTTACTACATTCATCTTGGATGCCTATCATGTGAAGGCTAGTTTTATAGCCAAAACACATTACCATTTTCAGGACCCCGATCCTAAGTCACACCGATCTAGCGGTAACACGTCATATCACTTTGCGGCCTCACGCACGGTATCCCCACGGGTGCCACCTTACCTGGCCCGGGACCGTTTGCGCATTTTGGCACACGTATGTGACAGTGTCGCTAGCATCCATATGACAGAGAACCCGGGCCGACATGGCTAGTTATAAACCAAAAGTGGCACTAAATTACAGAGACAGGCATCCATGACCCAGCAACAAACGTGTCGGTCATCAACGTATGAACCCAAGTCGTAGCAAGCTACATGGACTTAAAGGAACAACGCGTGACATTTCCCCTAAGGGACAGACACAGGAACGAAGAAGGACACATGCCGGCCAGCCTACGTGTTCCGAGCAGTAGCAAGCTACCAAGGCTCATTGGAAGCACTAGGAGGCATTTCCCTGTAAGATAGGCTACCAAAGGAAAACAACTAGGTGTCGGATCCCACACATACCAAGCATTTCAATCATACACACAATATGCTCAATATGTGCAAATACAACATTGCATCACAACAGAACTCTATGACTCAAAGTACTTTATTTAAGAGGCTCCAAGAGCCATACATAACATATCCATACAGGTAGGGGTCACATGACCCAGCACTCAAGTCATACAATCATACAAGCACAAGCGGAAGCTAATATGTCTGAGTACAGACAACTTGGAAAATAAAATAGGCTTGGTGTAGCCTGACTATCTACAAGGCCCTTCACAAGCTCCAGATCTCCGTCTGGGTAGCAAGCTACTCATCGACGTCGACGTCTATGTAGAACCCATCAGAAGGGGCAGGGTTCTCCTCTGCAACAGTTATTAAGCAAACATGAGTACAAAGGTACTCAGCAAGTCTTACAACAGAACCTATCATACATGCAACATTATCAACAGGGGTAGTGGAGTTCATAGCAGAAAGCCAGCTTTGACTCTTGGCTAACCTATACTACAACTCTCAACAGATTGCAAGATATTACTACGTACACGAGTCCTCTACTCACCACAACAATACACCACCGAGGATCTTCTTCCGTCATCCTACGGAAGGGCCATCCACGGCACTCACACTTGTCTTGAGGCTTTTAGTAGTATCCATCATCTTGTCTATGAACTGTAAGAGTAACCAAGTAGTCCGTACCGCAAACAATGGCTATTCGAATAGATTGAAAAACCCTACAGGGGTGTACTTCTTCACACACGCTTCCACCACTTATCGTTGTTTACTCGACGTGTACTCGGCAACCTTCAAGCGGAAGCCCAGCGAGGGTGTCAGCCACGACCTGACTAACTACACCAGTCTCTCGTCCAGGTTTATCGCCTATTTGGGTTCCATCCGTGGGGAGATCCGGCCGGGGTGTCGCTCACGGCCCCAAACGATGTGTACAGGGTTCCCGAGTCACCAAACGGGCAACCGGTACACCGTGCCACGTACCTGTCGCATCACAGCCCACCCCGAGGGTCAGCGCTGTGCACGACCACCAGTAAACTACAAACACCAGACACTAATTGCAACTCGTGGACAGAGATCAAGGATAATTAATAAGTCGAGAGGGTCAATTAAGGATCCCAATGTGTGGTAGTAGCTGAAACTTGAACCACACATACAGATCTCGGGTCCTATGAACGGTTCCAATGAAACAACCCACCACGTACTCCTACATGGCCTTTCATCGATACCTTTACCAAACATGTTCCACACTTCCTTCTCTTTACCGGTATGATCATTTCACTCTGATCCATCACCCAGATGAATCAGACCTGACACAACTCTAAGCATAGCAGGCAACATAAACAAATGGCATGGTGGATCACACATCACATGGCTCAATCAACTCCTACACATGCTAGTGGGTTTCAACTATTTACTATGGCAATGACTGGTCATGCAAGGGAATAGGGTTCAACTACCGCAGCAAGTAGCAGTTCACACGTTGTTGCCTTAATGCAATAAAAGAGAGCAGAAGCGGGAAGATGGGTTTGTATCGGAATGATCAATGATTGCTTGCCTGACAGAGTGGTTGTCGGGTACTGCTCTTCAGTTGGATAAGCAGAAGTATCCTCGGGAGCAGGACCTAACACGAAGAATATCGGCGATACAATTAATAAGCAAACAAATGCAACAATATGATGCATGCTCATGATATGGCAAGATGCATGTGATTTGGGCTAATGCAACTATAACTAGAAGGGTTTGAGCCCTTTTGAATCAAAGATTCAAATTGAAACTCAAACTATTATTTAATTTAGTGCATTATCATGTTTTAGAGTATACAGCAAGGTTAACTTGCTCAAACATGCATGAAACCAGTGCCATTGGAAAGATTGGATTTTTCTGATCAATTTTCATATATAAATCTTTTCCATCTGAGCTACTGTTGAATTTATATGATTTTTTGAAGTTTAAAGCATTTTTTGGAATTTCCTGAATTGTTTTTAAATCAAATAATCCCAGAAAATCCTTTACTGCGTCAGCATGACATCATGCTGACGTCAGCAAGTCAACAGACCTGATCCAGGTCAAACCTGAATGGTGGGTCCCTCATGTCAGTGTCTCTGGAGCTAATTCCGGTCAAAACTAGAGTTGACTGGGTTTGACTAAGCGACGGGGCCCACTGTCAGTGACTGTGGTGGTTAATCTAATTGCTGTTAGCTCCTAATTAACAGGCCACGTCAGCCCGCCGGAGTTTGACCGGCGGCGACCATTTCGCACGGCGGTGACTCGTCGGAATTCTTGTTCCGGCGACCATTTGTTGTGCGGATGTGCTCTATGTGCTCCTGGTGATGCACCGCATCCAACGGTGCCACTGGTTGGTCGATTGGTCGCCGGAGTCGACGGCGACGAGCTCGTCCGCGGCGGCGCTCGCACGGAGTTGGCCGGGACGGCGAGTTAGAGCTAGCATTAGCTTCCTGGTGATCTACTGATCCTAATGGAGTGCTCAGCTGCGAGGCACAGTGCCTGTGGCCACGGCGGCGAGGTGTCCGGCGGCGGTGAGCTACGGTCAGCAAGGGGGCGGCGGCTACAAGGCTAATCGAGCCCGTGGAGAGAGGGGTTCGAAGCATGAGCTCACATCGGTCGCAGAGGGCGTCGAAGCGAGCTCGGGGGAGGTCGGACGGCGGCGTACGGGCGGCGGCGATCTCCGGTGCCGAAGGTTGAAGAAGACGGTGGGGAGGGTGTTGCAGAGCTTCTGGCGTCGTGTGCGTCGGTGGGGAGCTTCGGGGCGATGCGGCGGAGCTAATGGTGCGTCGGGGAGGCGAGGGAGAGGCGTAGGGCGCAGTGGCAGCGATCGACGGCGACGAGCTCGCTCGGTGGAGCTCGGCGGAGGGGAGAGAGGAGGGGAAAGACACAGGGGAGAGGGGGAAACGGTCGAGGGGGTCTACGTGACGTCGTCCCGGTCCATCCAGAGGGTCGAGGAGGCCAGCCAGGCAGGCAGGAGGTGGCCGGCGCGTCGGCGGCGCTCGCCACCGAGCTGCTTCGTGCGCTGGCACGGCGAAGAAGACGGGGATGCCCCTGGTGGGCTGGGCCGTCTGGGCCAGCAGGTAAGTGGGCTCAGGTAAGTCTGCTTCTTCCTATTTTTTTCTATTTACTTTCTGTTTCATTTCTTTTGCAACTTTGTTGAATTAAATAAAATGCCAGAACATTTTTATAACTCATAGAACTATTCATGCCCACTGTTTATAAAATGAACAGTATGGAACATTTTAGTTTATGATTATTTGGGCACATAGAATATTTTATAGCATTTAAATGCCCAAATGCTAATACCATATGATTTAATCCAGAGACCTTGGATGTCCTAGAAAATTGTGCACCATTTTTGGCAGAGGTTTAAGACCAAGGCAGAAATGATGAACATTTTTGAAGGGCATTTTGGGTACATTGGAAAAGATTTTATCAAACCCTAGTTGTTAGAAGAGGGGTGCTGGGGTTTCTGTCATTCCCATTTCAAGTTTCTTTTGAATGTAAACATGATGCACACTCTAGCTAGTCCTAATGCAAGCACTGACTAGGGATGTGACAACCATGCTGTTCTAATAGACTCTCAAAAGGATATAAGTGAAGCATGACAATTCATCTATTTCTTCAAAATAAAACCACCGCCGTGCTCTAAAAGATATAAGTGAAGCACTAGAGCAATAACAAACTACTCCGAAAGATATAAGTGAAGATCAATGAGTAGTTGTATAATTATGTAACTATGTGAAGACTCTCTAACATTTAAGAATTTCAGATCTTAGGATATTATTTAAACAGCAAGCAAAACAAACTAAAATAAATTGACGCTCCAAGCAAAACACATATCATGTGGTGAATAAAAATATAGCTCCGAGTATAGTTACTGATAGATGAAGACGAAAGAGGGGATGCCTTCCCGGGGCATCCCGAAGCTTAGGCTTTTGGTTGTCCTTGAATTTTACCTTGGGGTGCCTTTGGCATCCCCAAGCTTAGGCTCTTGCCACTCTTTGTTCCATAGTCCATCAAAGCAATACTCAAAACTTGAAAACTTCACAACACAAAACTTAGACAAAAATCTCGTGAGCTCCGTAAGTATAAGAAAACAAACCACCACTCAAAGGTACTGTTGTGAACTCATTATAAATTCATATTGGTGTAATATCTACTGTATTCCAACTTCTCTATGATTCATACTTCCCAATACTACTCATAGATGCATCGAAACAAGCAAACAACACACGGAAAACAGAATATGTCAAAAACAGAACAGTCTGTAGTAATCTGTAACTTTCGCATACTTATGTAACTCCAAACAAATTGGTAAACGTGAGGAATTTGTCTATTAATCATCTGCAAAAATAATCAACTAAATAGCACTCTCCAATAAAATCTGGTGACCATTCTAGCGAGCGCTAACGATTCTGTTTTTCACACCAAGATCATATAAACTTCACACAAGTCTTCCGAAAGGTTCTACTTGGCACAAACACTAATTAAAACACAAAACCACATCTAAACAGAAGCTAGCTGCAATATTTATTCCTAAACATAAGCAAAAGCAAAGAAAATAAAATAAAGTTGGGTTGCCTCCCAACAAGCGCTATCGTTTAACGCCCCTAGCTAGGCACGATGATTTCAATGATGCTCGCATAAAAGATAAGAATTGAAACATAAAGGGAGCATCATGAAGAATATAACTAGCACATTTAAGTCTAACCCACTTCCTATGCATAGGGATTTTGTGAGCAAACAACTTATGGGAACGATAATCAACTAGCATAGGAAGGCAAAACAAGCATAACTTCAAGATTTTAAGCACATAGAGAGGAAACTCGATATTATTGCAATTCCTACAAGCGTATGATCCTCTCTCATAATACTTTTCAGTAGCATCATGAATTAATTCAACAATATAACCAGCACATAAAGCATTTTTGTCATGATCCCCAAGCATATAAATTTTATTACTCTCCACATAAGCAAAATTCTTCTCATTCATAGTAGTGGGAGCAAACTCAAAATAACTATCATGTGAAGCATAATCCAATTGAAAACTAAAATCATGATGACAAGTTTCACGGTTATCATTATTCTTAATAGCATACAAGTCATCACAATAATCATCATAGATAGCAACTTTGTTCTCATAATCAATTGGAACCTCTTCCGAAATAGTGGATTCATCACTAAATAAAGTCATGACCTCTCCAAATCCACTTTCATCAATATAATCATCATAAATAGGAGGCATGCTTTCATCATAATAAATTTCCTCATCGAAACTCGGTGGACTAAAAATATCATCTTCATCAAACATAGCATCCCCAAGCTTGTGGCCTTGCATATCATTAGCATCATGGGTATTCAAAGAATTTAGACTAACAACATTGCAATCATGCTCATCATGCACATATTTTATGCCAAGCATTCTATGTAATTCTTCTTCTAGTACTTGAGCACAATTTTCCTTCCCATCATTTTCACGAAAGATATTAAAAAGATGAAGCATATGAGGTAACCTCAATTCCATTTTTTGTAGTTTTCTTTAATAAACTAAACTAGTGATAAAACAAGAAACTAAAAGATTCGATTGCAAGATCTAAAGATATACCTTCAAGCACTAACCTCCCCGGCAACGGCGCCAGAAAAGAGCTTGATGTCTACTACACAGCCTTCTTCTTGTAGAAGTTGTTGGGCCTCCAAGTGCAGAGGTTTGTAGGACAGTAGCAAATTTCCCTCAAGTGGATGACCTAAGGTTTATCAATCCGTGGGAGGCATATGATGAAGATGTTCTCTCTCAAGCAACCCTGCAACCAAATAACAAAGAGTCTCTTGTGTCCCCAACACGGTGATACAAGTGCAATATGGATGGTAGATATAGGTTTTTGTAAACTGAAAATATAAAAACACCAAGGTAGCAAGTGGTAAACGTGAGCATAAACGGTATTGCAATGATAGGAAACAAGGCCTAGGGTTCATACTTTCACTAGTGCAAGTTCTCTCAACAAGGATAACATAATTGGATCATATTACTAGCCCTCAACATGCAACAAAGAGTCACTCCAAAGTAACTAATAGGGGAGAACAAACAAAGAGATTATGGTAGGGTACGAAACCACCTCAAAGTTATTCTTTCTGATCGATCTATTCAAGAGTCCATAGTAACGTTCAATCTATCATAGAGTTCGTACTAGAATAACACCTTAAGAAACAAATCAACCAAAACCCTAATGTCACCTAGATACTCCATTGTCACCTCAAGTATCCGTGGGCATGATTATACGATATGAACCACACAATCTCAGATTCATCTATTCAACCAACACAAAGTACTTCAAAGAGTGCCCCAAAGTTTCTACCGGAGAGTCAAGAAGAAAATGTGTGCCAACCCCTATGCATAGATTCCCAAGGTCATGGAACCCGCAAGTTGATCACCAAAACATACATCAAGTAGATCAGATGATATCCCATTGTCACCACAGATAAGCACGTGCAAGACATACATCAAGTGTTCTCAAATCCTTAAAGACACAATCTGATAAGATAACTTCAAAGGGAAAACTCAATCCATTACAAGAGAGTAGAGGAGGAGAAGCATCATAAGATCCAACTATAATAGCAAAGCTCGCGATACATCAAGATCGTTCCATCTCAAGAACACGAGAGAGATCAAACACATAGCTAATGGTACATACCCTCAACCCCGAGGGTGGACTACTCCCTCCTCGTCATGGAGAGCGCCGGGATGATGAAGATGGCCACCGGTGAGGGTTCCCCCCTCCGGCAGGGTGCCGGAACAGGGTCTAGATTGGTTTTCGGTGGCTACAGAGGCTTTCGGCGGCGGAACTCCCCATCTAGGTTATTTTCCGAAGGTTTCTGTATATATAGGAGGTGTTGGAGTCGGGGCCAAGCAAATGGGGGGCTACGGGCTGTCCACGAGGCAAGGGAGCGCGCCCAGTAGGGGGGGCGCGCCCCCCACCCTCGTGGGCAGCCCGTGGGTCCTCTCATCCCCCTCCGACACTCCATGGGCTTCTTCTGGTCCAAAAACGATCTCCGTTGATTTTCAGGTCAATTGGGCTCCGTTTGATATTCCATTTCTGCGAAACCCTAAAACAGGAGAAAAATAAAAACTGGCACTGGGCTCTGGGTTAATAGGTTAGTCCCAAAAATCATATAAAAGTGTATAATAAAACCCATAAAACATCCTAGGAGGATAATATGATAGCATGGAACAATAAAAAATTATAGATACGTTGGAGACGTATCAGCAATCTCTCACACACGCATACATATATCATTTCTCCGTGGGCATCGGAATCACACACGCGCACTTCGTGTATTTCTCTCCCTCCGCCAGGGTTAGAATTCATTTTTCTACCCCGTCCTACAAGTCTCCCACACAAAAACACACACGCTCTCTGTGTCGAACAAGCCCACCCCTTTAATTTTTCCCACCCACCGCCACTAATGTCTCAAAGTATAACTATGTCTCGCACACATATGCGTAAGGTTAACTCGAATCTCGGAACCATATGAAAACATACAATGGGATTCCAGCAGAGCACCTTTTGTTTTGAGATTTCGCTCTCTCTCTCCCTCTCTCTCACACACACACACTGTAACATCTCAAAATTTTAATTTGGAATGTTATACATAGATCATATTGCATAGCATGTTTTATTCCATTTTCGTGTGTTGCGATCCTCGAAATTCTAAGCAACTCAAGACCCAAGGAGAGAGTTGGGGATTTTACCGTTTTCGTATTTGAGTTTTCTCAAATACCGGTATGAGGATCACTTTGGTTTTAATTACTTTCTCTCCGAAAAATATTTCTTAATAAAATATATGAGCAGAGATAATATGACTTCTCCAAAATAAAAGAAATATTGGAGGAAAAAATATTAAAATCACTTTCGGTATTTCATTTGGATTTATTGGCAATTTTATTTGCATAGGAAAAATATGCGTTTTCAAAATTGCATTTAGGTCCGGGAAAAATGTTCACTTTGTCCTAAATATTATTAGAGGACGATGAAAATTTATTTCGGAATTTTTCGAGTCGGTTTAGTATTTGTTTCGCCCGTTTTACTACGTCGGGACTGTTTAAAGAAAAAAAGGGCAACCGACCTAGTCGGGCCGTAGCCGACTAGGACTCCTCCGAACGACCTTTATAAGGCGAGGCCCGAAACCCCGCAGCCCACCCCAGTCGCGTCCTAACCCTAGCCAGCCGCCACCGTCTCCAGAAGCGCGCCGCCGCCGCCACTCGACGCCTCGCGCCACTGCCGCCGCCGCGCCACCGTCCCGCCACCCGCCGGAGCACCGCCGCCGCGCCACTGCCCCGCCGGAGCCCCCGCCGCCGATGAGGTAGCCGCCACCGCCCAACTCGCCGCCGCCGCCGGTTTTTTAAAAACTGATTGTTTTTTTAAAACCCTGGATCCATTTTTTTTACTAGATCGGTTCGATTTTTTTTCGGTTTAGTTAAGTAGCAGACGTTCATTCGTTCGTTCGTTCTAAGGAACGCTTTTCGTCTTTTAGTAACAAACAGCGAACGTTTGTTCGTTAGCATGTTCGTCCATTTTCTTTTTCAGGGGTTTTCCGTGATTATTTTCGATCACGATTTCTGCCCTGATCTTCTTTTTAGTTTTTCTCTTCGCTCGTAAGTTGAAATCAGGCGATTCAAACGCCTAGATCTTCGTCTCGAAGCCCCTTTTCTGTTTAACCAACCCGAAAAAGGTTTTGATACTGTAAAATTTGACTTCAGTTCAAACTAGTAAACGGATCTTATTTCTTTCGCAGTTTGAGTTTCGTTGCTCCGTTTGATTTGATTCTTTTTGCAAACCTGAGTTCTTAAGTTGAACTTTCTGGTTAGATCTTTTATTTGAGATTTACCCATGCATCTTTTCTTGTTTGCTTATGTATGCTATTGTTTGATTGCGATAGCATTCCCGGAGTGCGAAGCGTGCTACTACGAGTCCATAGGTTTTGTGAATCATCAGCAAGGCAAGTAACACTTTGATCATGCCCTTTATTACCCAGTTTCTATGCATTAGATCAAACCCTCACGCATTGCATGAGTAGGATCTCTTAACTTGTGGGTCTGTGAAGTAGATTGTGGTAGAACCTATTACCTGCATTATTTTCAAACCTTTGGGAGTTACTTCTACGTTATGCTTAGGTTGCTATGCTATGCTCATAGACGTGGATTGGGTTTGAGAGTATCCATGACAGATGTGAGATGTTAATTAATGGTTCAACTTAAGGTGGCTACTTTAATACACATCTGGGTGGATTGGTTGCAGGGCACCTGGAGAATCCAATATTGTCCTAGGAAATCCCGGAGGAACCGTGTGATTTTTCCTATGGAATGCCACCCAGGCTCAAAGGGATCATAAAACTATTCATGCTAGAAACTTCCGTGTGCAGCCACAATGCCATTATGGGCTCTGGCATAGTTTGAGTAAGTTGTGTGAGCTCTTTCAGTGGTGGACTAGCAGATGTAGGGGAAAGTAGGTGTACGGGTCCACCCGGGGTAAAGAGTAAATGCTTCTGAAAGACTGTGTCTCGGTCATCCGTTTCTCAAACACCATGTAGTGCGAGAAATCCAACGGAGGAGATCGAGTCTTGTGGGGAAAAGTGCGCAAACCTCTGCAGAGTGTACAAACTAATCATGATTAGCCGTGTCCCCGGTTATGGACATCTTGAGTATCTGGTACTTGAATTATTGGTTGATCTCAACACTCTAAAACTAATTTGATGGGTTAATGATGACTACTTTAATTGGGATTGAGTTGGAGGTACCTTCTCAATGATGTTTCAACTACCATGATAGTTAAAATAAAACTTATTCCTTTGTTGTAGGAAAAATTGGCTTTATGCAAAAACTTTAACTATAGAGCCTTGTGACACCCCGATTTGACCGTACACTAATCATGCACACAAATGTGTACGACCAAGATCAAGGACTCACCGGAAGATATCACAACACAACTCTAGACACAAATTAAAATAATACAAGCTTTATATTACAAGCCAGTGGCCTCGAGGGCTCGAATACATAAGCTCGAATACACAAGAGTCAGCAGAAGCAATAATATCTGAGTACAGACATAAGTTAAACAAGTTTTCCTTAAGAAGGCTAGCACAAATGTAGCAATGATCGAAAAGGCAAGGCCTCCTGCGTGGGACCTCCTAACTACTCCTCGAAGCCGAACTCCACGTAGAAACATCCTCGGGATCATCTGGCTCCTGGACTCCACCATCTCGTTGCGTCAACCGAGAAAAGAGGAAAAGGGGGAGCAAAGCAACCGTGAGTACTCATCCAAAGTACTCGCAAGCAAGGATCTACACTACATATGCAATGTTTTTTTTGATCAATTAGACAGTAGGGGGGAACCCCTACTGCTTTCTTGTATTACTGCAACCAAGAGTTACAAGACATACAAGTGTGGGTCACCCTCGAGGAGAGGGTGGGGGGGTATGTCACATCTACAGATTTACACAAAAGACTTTACAAGTGCTGTGACGAGGTTTTTTTTCTTGTCCCCAGCCCTATAACCTAGGTTGCCTAGGTCTACCTTGATCCTCTTTTTCCAGGACATGATGGTGGGAGGCAACCCTCTCAATAGTTTGTTGTTGCGTTCCTTCCAAATCCCCCATGATGCTGTGAGGAACACGTCCATGAACAAGCCGCCTTCATAGTTGAGCTTTGCCACTTCCAATAGTTTCAGACGATATTCATGTGATGACCACGAGATCTTCAATGTCCTCCAGCATGCTTTGGAGAATTCATAGTGGAAGAAAAGGTGCTCCACCGTTTCTTCTGTTCGATCGTTGCACAATAGACATGTGAGGTTAGTTCCTATATTATAGTGCCTTCACTTGAGCATGTTCTGAGTGTTCAGTCTGTCCGAGAGAAGGAACCAACCAAAAGTTTTGAGTTTTGGTGTGCTGATAGATTTCCATAGCCAGTCATATGCTTGGTGGGCTCGAATCTCTCTGAAGTAGAAAGTATAGTAGTCTTTAGTTTTGAAATCCGTCTTTCCCCACACGTAGGACCAAACATCACGATCGTTGCTTGTGAGATCAATATCTCTCGTTGCTCTCTGAATCTCCCACAGTTTGTCATGTGCTTCAATCGACAGTGGTAGTTGGAACGCCATATTTAGATCTGTGATCTGAAGAAACTGCCGTGTTGAGATATCTTCCCTAGTTGTGTAGGAGTAGGCTCGGGGGAAAGTGTCAGCGACTATATCTTGGTTCCAGCAGTCTTTCCAGAATAGAGCCGTGTCACCTCTACCAATTTTCACCGTTGTAATACCTCGAAAAACTGGGCTGAGCTGCATGACCTCGCGCCACCAAAAAGAGCCACATGGGTCCATCGCATGCGGGATGTTGTTACCGTAGTACTTTTCCCAGATCATCTGTACCCAAGGAATATCGTGTCGATTGTAAAATTTGTGTAGGAATTTTCATCAACATGGCATCATTTTGAACACGCAAATCAAGTACGCCGAGTCCTCCGTGCTTCTTGGGACGGCAGATCCTGTCCCATGCAACCAGGGAGTTGCATTTGATTCCGTCTTCCGTTTGTTTTCTCCAAAGACACGTGCGTCTGATCTTATCTATCTGCTCGAGGATCTTGGGATGTAACTTGAGCGTACCCATTGTGAAGATGACCAGAGACGTTACTATAGAGTTGATCAGGGCAATCTTACCAGCATGGGACATGAGCAGCATTGTGGCTGACACTTTTCGTTCGGCTTTGCACACCATAGATCTTGCAACGTTGGTTTTGTGGTTCCTAGGGGTAGGCCGAGGTACGTGAAGGGCATAGATGCCACTGAGCAGCCAGAAATTGAGGCAATGCTTTGACAAAGATCGGGTGTGGCATTGATCAGAACTAGTGTTGATTTATGGAAGTTGATGTGAAGTCCAATAGACGCAGCGTAATCAGCAAGGAAATCCTTCATTGTGCGTGCTTGGGCAGGGCAGGCCGGCATTATGATCAGCGTGTCGTCCGCATATTGAATAACAGGGAAATCTCCTCTGTTGGTGTCATCCAGAGAGTGTTTAAGGAGCTATTTTTGCATAGCATCATTGATCACAGCTTGAAGCAGTTCTGCAGCCAGAACAAAAATCAGAGGGGATAGTGGATCGCCTTGCCTGACACCACATTTACACGGAAATTGCCGCCCGGGGACTCCATTAAGCAAGACCGATGACTTGCCAGAGCTAAAGATGCATCTTATCCATTTGATCCACTTGGAGTTGAAACCCATGTGTTGCATGATCGATATCATGGCTTCATGATCAATCGTATCGAAGGCCTTGGCAAAGTCAAGTTTTAGAAGGACTATATCTCTTTTGGAGGCCCGACACTAATGAATAAACTCAAATGCCCACGCGAGACAATCATGAATGGATCTTCCCTTGATAAAACCGTATTGGTTTCGGTGGACTAACCTGGTAATGACTCTCTGGAGACGGTTGGCCAACAGTTTAGTTATGATCTTCAGACAACAATTGAGCAATGTAATGGGGCGGTAGTCGTTGATTGTTTCCGGGGAATTAGTTTTTGGGATCAAAGTGATATGTCCATAATTCAGACTTTCGATGTTTAGGGAACCATCATGGAATTCTGCGCAGAGACGATAGAAGTCAGATTTGATGATGGGCCAACAAGCTTTAAGGAAAGCGCCATTAAAGCCGTCTGGGCCGGGCGCCTTGTGAGGTGGCATTTCCTGTACCACTTTATGAATCTCCGTGTTGGCGAACGGTGCCGTCAATTGGTCCAGTTCCCCGTCCTTGTCTAGAAGGCATTGAAGATCAAATTTCATTGTGCGTGGGGTTGATCTGCCCAGTCGTTCGCTGAAGGCGGTGAACAATATGGATTCTTTCCCATTGTGATCATCAACCAAAGTACCATCTGCGGTTTTAAGAGAAGCTAGATAGTTCTTCCTATATCTCTCTGTAGCCACTGCCTGAAAAAACTTTGTATTTTCATCTCCGAATCTGATCCAACGAATCGTACATCGCTTCTTACAATATTCTTTTTGATAGGTCAAGAGTCTCAGGAGGTGTTTCTTAAGGACGGTTCGGAAATTTGCCTCTGGAGTGGTGAGAACCCTTTGTTCTTCAAGAGTGTCCAATTCAAGAAGAGTTTTGTTGGTATTTGCAATGGTAACTGTCAGTCGAGATATATTCTTGCTCCATTTTTAAGGCAAATCTGACATCTTTGAGTTTTTGACAAAGGATTGTAGCTACATTAGTGTGTTTTCCATATTTGATGGGTTTAGCCCAAGCAGATGAAACCACGTCCATAAACCCTGGATGAGCAATCTAAAAATGTTCAAATCTAAATAACTTACTCTTGGGTATGTTGGTTTGAATCACCACATTACAAGGCACATGATCAGAGATAGGGCGTTCGAGAGGTTTGATCATCGTGTTGGGATAGCTATGCGTCTAGCTCATCGTTGTAAAGAACCAGTCTAGCTGCTCAAGGAGAGGATTTTTCTGCATGTTACTCCAGGTGTATGCTCGGCCTTTAATAGGTAGTTCAATCAGTTCTTGAGCACGGATGAAATCATTGAAAGTGAACATGTCTTGAGGGTTGCCCCCAGGTTTGTTACGGTTGTCCGGCGAGCGAATGTAGTTAAAATCTCCAAGGAGTAGCCAATCTTCATTCGCGGGAAGAGTGAGATCAAATAACCATTGAGTGTAATTTTCACGAGCTTCCCCTTGGCACGGTCCATAAATATTAATTAAGCCCATTTTTGCGACGATTGCCTAGAGGTGAACTGAACACCTAGCGCAAAAGATTCAGAGAAAATGACGTCTCCCGAAAAGATAGAACTATTCCAAATCGTGACAATCCCACCAGAGGCCCCTTGCGCAGGTACATAAGCAAATTTATCAAAACACCGTGGGCAAATGGACCGGAGCATAGCGAAATCCAAAGAAGGCATCTTAGTCTCTTGCAAACAAATAATAGCACAACCGCTAGACGCAATTGCATTCGACAGGGCCAGATGTTTGTCTGGGGCATTAAGCCCGCAAATGTTCCAGCATAGGACATTCCAAGAGTTCAAAAGCACCATTATTAAAATAAAAGGAGACGAGGGAAATTAAGGAGAAACATTGCATATGCTGCTGATGCCTGGAATGATTACATATGCAATGGTATCTGTGTAAAGGGGTAATATCTGTGGGCTAAACTGCAGAATGCCAGAATAAGAGGGGGATAGCTAATCCAGTCGAAGACTACGCTTCTGGAAGCCTCAATCTTGCAGCAGTAGAAGAGAGTAGCAGGAAAGTAACAAGTATCATTGCTTCTCGCAGCCTCCGTCTTGCAGCAGTAGAATATAATAGATGGTAAGTTCACCAAGTAACAACGTATAGCAATATCCTACCTGGCGATCCTCCCCTCGTCGCCCTTTGGGAAAGTGATCACCGGGTTGTATCTGGCACTGGTAAGGGTGTGTTTTATTAAGTATCCGGTTCTAGTTGTCATGAGGTCGGAGTACAACTCTGGGTTGTCCTTTTACCGAGGGACACGGCTATTCGAATAGATTAACTTCCCTTCAGGGGTGCACCACATTACCCAGCACGCTCGATCCCATTTGGCCGGACACACTTTCCTGGGTCATGCCCGGCCTCGGAAGATCAACACGTCACAGCCCTACCTAAGCACAGCAGAGAGGTGAGCACGTCGGTCTAAGTCCTAAGCGCGCAGGGGTCTGGGCCCATCGCCCAACGCACACCTGCACATTGCGTACGCGGCCGGTAAGCAGACCTAGCCGCTCCTAATACCAGAGCGGCGTTCCAGTCCAATCTGGTGCGCGCCGCTAAGTCGCCGACGTCAAGAAGGCTTCGGCTGATACCACGACGTCGAGAGCCCATAACTATTCCCACGTAGCTGGTTAGTGCGTATAGGCCAGTGGCCAGACTCAGATCAAATATCCAAACTCGTTAAGCGTGTTATTATGAAATCACTGTGGACAACGACCAGGGCCAGGCTGTTGGGGAACGTAGTATTTTAAAATTTTCCTACGATCACGCAAGATCTATCTACCAGATGCATAGCAACGAGAGGGGAGAGTGAGTCTACGTACCCTCGTAGACCGAAAGCGGAAGCGTTAGAACAACGCGGTTGATGTAGTCGTACGTCTTCACGACCCGACCGATCAAGCACCGAAACTACGGCACCTCCGAGTTCTAGCACACGTTCAGCTCGATGATGTCCCTCGAACTCCGATCCAGCCGAGTGTCGAGGGAGAGTTCCGTCAGCATGACGGCGTGGTGACGATCTTGATGTTCTACCGTCGCAGGGCTTCACCTAAGCACCGCTACAATATTTATCGAGGAGAACTATGGTGGAGGGGGGCACCGCACACGGCTAACAGATCAAGAGATCAATTGTTGTGTCTAGAGGTGCCCCCCTGCCCCCGTATATAAAGGAGGGAAGGAGAGGCCGGCCCTAGAGGGGGCGCACCAAGTGTGGGGAGTCCTACTAGGACTCCCAAGTCCTAGTAGGATTCCCCTTTCCTTTCCGGAGTAGGAGAGAAGGAAAGAGGGGGAGAGGGAGAAGGAAAAGGGGGCTGCACCCCTTGTCCAATTCGGACCAGAAGGGGGGTGCACGCCTCCTTCCTTTTGGCCTCTCTCCTCTATTCCCGTAACTTCCCGGTACTCCGAAAATACCCGAATCACTCGGAACCTTTCCGATGTCCGAATATAGTCGTCCAATATATCGATTTTTACGTATCGACCATTTTGAGACTCCTCGTCATGTCCCCGATCTCATCCGGGACTCCGAACTCCTTCGGTACATCAAAACTCATAAACTCATAATAAAACTATCATCGAAACCTTAAGCGTGCGGACCCTACGGGTTCGAGAACTATGTAGACATGACCGAGACACGTCTCCGGTCAATAACCAATAGCGGAACCTGGATGCTCATATTGGCTCCCACATATTCTACGAAGATCTTTATCGGTCAAACCGCATAACAACATACATTGTTCCCTTTGTCATCGGTATGTTACATGCCCGAGATTCGATCGTCGGTATCTCAATACCTAGTTCAATCTCGTTACCAACAAGTCTCTTTACTCGTTCCGTAATACATCATCCCGCAACTAACTCATTAGCTGCAATGCTTGCAAGGCTTATAGTGATGTGCATTACCGAGTGGGCCCAGAGATACCTCTCCGACAATCGGAGTGACAAATCCTAATCTCGAAATACGCCAACCCAACAAGTACCTTCGGAGACACTTGTAGAGTACCTTTATAATCACCCAGTTACGTTGTGACGTTTGGTAGCACACAAAGTGTTCCTCCGGTATTCGGGAGTTGCATAATCTCATAGTCATAGGAACATGTATAAGTCATGAAGAAAGCAATAGCAGTAAAACTTAAACGATCATAGTGCTAAGCTAACGGATGGGTCTTGTCCATCAGATCATTCTCCTAATGATGTGATCCCGTTGATCAAATGACAACTCATGTATATGGCTAGGAAACATAACCATCTTTGATCAATGAGCTAGTCTTGTAGAGGCATACCAGGGACACTCTGTTTTGTCTATGTATTCACACATGTATTAAGTTTCCGGTTAATACAATTCTAGCATGAATAATAAACATTTATCATGATATAAGGAAATAAATAATAACTTTATTATTGCCTCTAGGGCATATTTCCTTCAGTCTCCCACTTGCACTAGAGTCAATAATCTAGCTCACATCGCCATGTGATTTAATACCGATAGTTCACATCGTTATGTGAATAACACCCATAGTTCACATCGCCATGTGACCAACACCCAAAGGGTTTACTAGAGTCAATAATCTAGTTCACATCGCTATGTGATTAATACCCAAGAGTAATAAGGTGTGATCATGTTTTGCTTGTGAGAGAAGTTTAGTCAACGGGTCTGTCACATTCAGATCCGTATGTATTTCGCAAATTTCTATGTCTACAATGCTCTGCATAGAGCTACTCTAGCTAATTGCTCCCACTTTCAATATGCATCCAGATTGATACTTAGAGTCATCTGGATTTAGTGTCAAAGCTTGCATCGGCGTAACCCTTTACAACGAACTCTTTATTACCTCCATAATCGAGAAACATTTCCTTAGTCATCCAGTTACTAAGGATAATTTTGACCGCTGTACAGTGATCTATTCCTGGATCACTATTGTACCCCTTTGACAAACTCATGGCAAGGTACACAACATGTTTGGTACACAGCATGGCAAACTTTATAGAACCTATGGCTGAGGCATAGGGAATGACTTTCATTCTCTCTATATTTTTCTGCCGTGGTCTGGCTTTGAGTCTTACTCAACTGCACACCTTACAAGTCAGGGAAGAACTCCTTCTTTGACTGGTCCATTTTGAACTACTTCAAAATTTTATCAAGGTATGTACTCATCGAAAGTCTTATCAAGCGTCTTGATCTATCTCTATAGATCTTGATGCCCAATATGTAAGCAGCTTCACCAAGGTCTTTCTTTGAAAAACTTCTTTCAAACACTCCTTTATGCTTTCCAGAAAATTCTACATCATTTCCGATCGACAATATGTCATTCACATATACTTGTCAGAAAGGTTGTAGTGCTCCCACTCACTTCTTGTAAATACAGGCTTCACCGCAAGTCTGTATAAATCTATATGCTTTGATCAACTTATCAAAGCGTATATTCCAACTCCGAGATGCTTGCACCAGTCCATAAATGGATCGCTGGAGCTTGCACATTTTTTTAGCACCTTTAGGATTGACAAAACCTTATGGTTGCATCATATACAAGTCTTCTTTAATAAATCCATTAAAGAATGCAGTTTTGTTATCCATTTGCCAGATTTCATAAAATGCGACAATTACTAACATGATTCGGACAGACTTAAGCATCGCTACGGGTGAGAAAGACTCATCGTAGTCAACTCCTTGAACTTGTCGAAACCCTTTCGCAACAAGTCGAGCTTTGTAAACAGTAACATTACCGTTTGCGTCGGTCTTCCTCTTGAAGATCCATTAATTTTCGATGGCTTGCCGATCATCGGGCAAGTCAACCAAAGTCCATACTTTGTTCTAATACATGGATCCCATCTCAGATTTCATGGTCTCAAGCCATTTTGCGGAATCTGGGCTCATCATCGCTTCCTCATAGTTTGTAGGTTCATCATGGTCTAGTAACATGACTTCCAGAACTGGGTTGCCGTACCACTCTGGTGCGGAACGAACTCTGGTTGATCTACGAAGTTCAGCAGTAACTTGATCTGAAGTTTCATGATCATCATCATTAGCTTCCTCACTAATTGGTGTAGGAATCACTAGAACGAGTTTCTGTGATGTACTACCTTCCAATTCGGGAGAAGGTACAATTACCTCATCAAGTTCTACTTTCCTCCCACTCACTTCTTTCGAGAGAAACTCCTTCTCTAGAAAGGATCCACTCTTAGCAACAAAGACCTTGCCTTCGGATCTGTGATAGAAGGTGTACCCAACAGTTTCTTTTTGGGTATCCTATGAAGATTTACTTCTCCGATTTGGGTTCGAGCTTATCATGTTGAAACTTTTTCACATAAGCATCGCAGTCCCAAACTTAAAGAAATGACAGTTTAGGTTTCTCGTCAAACCACAGTTCATACGGTGTCATCTCCACGGATTTATATGGTGCCCTATTTAACGTGAATGTAGCTGTCTCTAATGCATAACCCCAAAAGCGATAGTGGTAGGTTGGTAAGAGACACCATCGATCGCACCATATCTAATAAAGTACGGTTATGACGTTCGGTCACACCATTACACTGTGGTGTTCCAGGTGGCGTGAGTAGTGAAACTATTTCACATTGTTTTTACTGAAGACCAAACTCGCTAACTCAAATATTTTACCTCTACGATCATATCATAGAAACTCTTATTTTCTGTTACGATGATTTTCCACTTCACTCTGAAATTCTTTGAACTTTTCAAATGTTTCAGACTTGTGCTTCATTAAGTAGATATACCCATATCTGCTCAAATCATCAGTGAAGGTCAGAAAATAACGATACCCGCCGCGAGCTTCAACACTCATTGGTCCACATACATCTGTATGTATGATCTCCAACAAATCTGTTGCTCGCTCCATAGTTCCGGAGAACGGAGTTTTAGTCATCTTGCCCATGAGGTATGGTTCGCAAGCACCAAGTGATTCATAATCAAGTGATTCCAAAAGTCCATCACTATGGAGTTTCTTCATGCGCTTTACACCAATATGACCTAAACGGCAGTGCCACAAATAAGTTGCACTATCATTATTAACCTTGCATCTTTTGGCTTCAATATTATGAATATGTGTATCACCACGATCGAGATCCAACAAACTATTTTCATTGGGTGTATGACCATCGAAGGTTTTATTCATGTAAACAGAATAACAATTATTCTACGACTTTAAATGAATAACCGTATTGCAACAAATATGATCAAATCATATTCATGCTCAACGCAAATGCCAAATAACATTTATTTAGGTTTTACACTAATCCCGAAAGTATAGGGAGTGTGCGATGATGATCATATCAATCTTGGAACCACTTCCAACACACATCGTCACTTCACCTTTAACTAGTCTCTGTTCATCCTGCAATTCTCGTTTCAAGTTACTAATTTTAGCAACTGAACCGGTATCAAATACCCAGGGGTTGCTATGAACACTAGTAAAGTACACATCAATAATCTGTATATCAGAATATACCTTTGTTCACTTTGCCATCCTTCTTATCCGCCAAGTATCTAGGGCAGTTCCACTTCCAGTGACCATTTCCTTTGCAGTAGAAGCACTTAGTTTCAGGCTTGAGTTTTAGCTTTGGGTTTCTTCACGGGAGTGACAACTTGCTTGTCATTCTTCTTGAAGTTCCCCTTCTATCCCTTTGCCCTTTACTTGAAACAAGTGGTCTTGTTAACCATCAACACTTGATGCTTTTTCATGATTTCTACATTCGCCGACTTCAGCACCGCGAAGAGCTCGGGAATTCCTTTCGTCATCCCTTGCATATTATAGTTCATCACGAAGTTCTACTAACTTGGTGATAGTGACTAGAGAACTTTGTCAATTACTATCTTATCTGGAAGATTAACTCCCACTTGATTCAAGTAATTGTAGTACCCAGACAATCTGAGCACATGCTCACTGGTTGAGCTATTCTCCTCCATCTTGTAGGCAAAGTACTGTCAGAAGTCTTATACCTCTCGACACGGGCATGAGTATGAAATACTAATTTCAACTCTTGGAACATCTTATATGCTCTGTGGCGTTCAAAACGTTTTTGAAGTCTTGGTTCTAAGCCGTAAAGCATGGTGCACTTAAACTATCAAGTAGTCATCATACCGAGCTTTTGTCAAAACGTTCATAACATCTACATCTGCTCCTGCAATAGGTATGTCACCTAGCGGTGCATCAAGGACATAATTCTCTGTGCAGCAATGAGGATAATCCTCAGATCACGGAACAATTCCGCATCATTGCTACTAACATCTTTCAACTTGGTTTTCTCTAGGAACATATGAAAAATAAACGGGGAGCAACATCGCGAGCTATTGATCTACAACATAGATATGCTAATACTACCAGGACTAACTTCATGATAAATTAAAGTTCAATTTAATCATATTACTTAAGAACTCCCACTTAGATAGACATCCCTCCGGTCATCTAAATGATCACGTGATCCAAATCAACTAAACCATGTCCGATCATCACGTGAGATGGAGTAGTTTCAATGGTGAACATCTTATGTTGATCATATCTACTATATGATTCACGCTCGACCTTTTGGTCTCCAGTGTTCCGAGGCCATATCTGCATATGCTAGGCTCGTCAAGTTTAACCCGAGTATTCTGCGTGTGCAAAACTGGCTTACACCCGTTGTATTTGAACGTAGAGCTTATCACACCCGATCATCACGTGGTGTCTCGGCACGACGAACTTTCGCAACGGTGCATACTCAGGGAGAACACTTATACCTTGAAATTTAGTAAGGGATCATCTTATAATGCTACCGTCGAACTAAGCAAAATAAGAAGCATAATAAGATAAACATCACATGCAATCAAAATATGTGACATGATATGGCCATCATCATCTTGTGCTTTTGATCTCCATCTCCAAAGCACCGTCATGATCACCTTCGTCACCGGAGCGACACCTTGATCTCCATCGTAGCATCGTTGTCGTCTCGCCAACTATTGCTTCTACGACTATCGCCACCGCTTAGTGATAAAGTAAAGCAATTACATGGCAATTGCATTTCATACAATAAAGCGACAACCATATGGCTCCTGCCAGTTGCCGATAACTTTACAAAACATGATCATCTCATACAAGACCGTATAACTCATCATGTCTTGACCATATCACATCACAACATGCCCTACAAAAACAAGTTAGAGGTCCTCTACTTTGTTGTTGCAAGTTTTACGTGGCTGCTACGGGCTTAGCTCGAACCGTTCTTACCTACGCATACAAAACCACAACGATGTTTCGTCAAGTATGTGCTGTTTTAACCTTCACAAGGACCGGGCGTAGCCACACTTGATTCAGCTAAAGTGAGAGAGACAGACACCCGCCAGTCACCTTTAAGCAACGAGTGCTCGTAACGGTGAAACCAGTCTCGCGTAAGCGTACGCGTAATGTCGGTCCGGGCCGCTTCATCTCACAATACCGCCAAAGCAAAGTATGACATGCTGGTAAGCAGTATGACTAGTATCGCCCACAACTCATTGTGTTCTACTCGTGCATATCATCTACGCATAGACCTGGCTCATGATGCCACTGTTGGGGAACGTAGTATTTTAAAATTTTCCTACGATCACGCAAGATCTATCTACCAGATGCATAGCAACGAGAGGGGAGAGTGAGTCTACGTACCCTCGTAGACCGAAAGCGGAAGCGTTAGAACAACGCGGTTGATGTAGTCGTACGTCTTCACGGCCCGACCGATCAAGCACCGAAACTACGGCACCTCCGAGTTCTAGCACACGTTCAGCTCGATGATGTCCCTCGAACTCCGATCCAGCCGAGTGTCGAGGGAGAGTTCCGTCAGCATGACGGCGTGGTGACGATCTTGATGTTCTACCATCGCAGGGCTTCACCTAAGCACCGCTACAATATTTATCGAGGAGAACTATGGTGGAGGGGGGCACCGCACACGGCTAACAGATCAAGAGATCAATTGTTGTGTCTAGAGGTGCCCCCCTGCCCCCGTATATAAAGGAGGGAGGGAGAGGCCGGCCCTAGAGGGGGCGCACCAAGTGTGGGGAGTCCTACTAGGACTCCCAAGTCCTAGTAGGATTCCCCTTTCCTTTCCGGAGTAGGAGAGAAGGAAAGAGGGGGAGAGGGAGAAGGAAAAGGGGGCTGCACCCCTTGTCCAATTCGGACCAGAAGGGGGGGTGCACGCCTCTTTCCTTTTGGCCTCTCTCCTCTATTCCCGTAACTTCCCGGTACTCCGAAAATACCCGAATCACTCGGAACCTTTCCGATGTCCGAATATAGTCGTCCAATATATCGATTTTTACGTCTCGACCATTTTTAGACTCCTCGTCATGTCCCCGATCTCATCCGGGACTCGGAACTCCTTCGGTACATCAAAACTCATAAACTCATAATAAAACTATCATCGAAACCTTAAGCGTGCGGACCCTACGGGTTCGAGAACTATGTAGACATGACCGAGACACGTCTCCGGTCAATAACCAATAGCGGAACCTGGATGCTCATATTGGCTCCCACATATTCTACGAAGATCTTTATCGTTCAAACCGCATAACAACATACATTGTTCCCTTTGTCATCGGTATGTTACATGCCCGAGATTCGATCGTCGGTATCTCAATACCTAGTTCAATCTTGTTACCAACAAGTCTCTTTACTCGTTCCGTAATACATCATCCCGCAACTAACTCATTAGCTGCAATGCTTGCAAGGCTTATAGTGATGTGCATTACCGAGTGGGCCCAGAGATACCTCTCCGACAATCGGAGTGACAAATCCTAATCTCGAAATACGCCAACCCAACAAGTACCTTCGGAGACACTTGTAGAGTACCTTTATAATCACCCAGTTACATTGTGACGTTTGGTAGCACACAAAGTGTTCCTCCGGTATTCGGGAGTTGCATAATCTCATAGTCATAGGAACATGTATAAGTCATGAAGAAAGCAATAGCAGTAAAACTTAAACGATCATAGTGCTAAGTTAACGGATGGGTCTTGTCCATCAGATCATTCTCTTAATGATGTGATCCCGTTAATCAAATGACAACTCATGTCTATGGCTAGGAAACATAACCATCTTTGATCAATGAGCTAGTCTAGTAGAGGCATACTAGGGACACTCTGTTTTGTCTATGTATTCACACATGTATTAAGTTTCCGGTTAATACAATTCTAGCATGAATAATAAACATTTATCATGATATAAGGAAATAAATAATAACTTTATTATTGCCTCTAGGGCATATTTCCTTCACAGGCCACCTCTCGACTGGGTGTCTCAACCTGCCATGTCGCTCCGCCACGAAGATCCACTCGGGGGGCCGTCGGGAACTCAGGCCCATCACTACCTGGATGGATCCACCTGTCCTTTCAGCCCCCACATCGAATCACTTGCGGGTACTCAATGAGCCGACCCGACTTTAGTCACATCATGTGTCATGTAAAGTATGTGTATAATATATACCCGTGATCACCACCCGAGGTGATCACGGCCCGATAGTATAGCATGGCAGACGGACAAGGATGTGGGGCCACTGATGGAATACTAGCATCCTATACTAAGCATTTAGGATAGCAGGTAAAGGTATCAACAGTAGTAGCAACAATGACAGGCTATGCAACAGAATAGGAGCTATCGAATCATCAACAGTAGCAAATCTAATGCAAGAATAAGAGAGAAGAGAATGGGCGATATCGGGTGATCAAGGGGGGTTGGCTTGCCTGGAAGCTCTGTTGAAATGATCTGGTCGCCGACGAGGTAGCCGTACACAGCAACGTTGGCGGCGATGGTCTCGGTGTCTATCGAGAGAGGAGGGGGAAGAAACAGTAAATATAAAGCAGACAATTGTAACACAAAATATGACATGGCGACATGATGTACTGGGTGTGCCCTAACGCAATGTTACATGTTACCGACAAAGGAGGATCCCATCCGGGAAAGTTTTCCTGGTTCCGGACATTTGTTAGACACATGACCGGAGGGGGAAAGTTCCATGTTCGGGTATTTAGAGGCATGTGGCGGACGAACGGACCGCGTATTTGGATTCGTCTCGTTGTTCTGAGCAACTTTCATGTACAAAGTTTCTGCATCCGAGTTACGGTTTATTTTATATTAATTTATAAAGATTTAATTATTCTTTGGAATTATTACTATTTAATTATTCAAAAAAATCATTATTGGCTCTTCATGACGTCAGCGTGATGTCAGAGGTCAAAGTTGACCGTTGACCAGTCAAACTGACGTGCGGGTCCCGTTTGCCATAGACTGTTAACTAAACTAAAAGATTAAATTTAACTGGCAGGTTAATTAAGTTTAATTATTTAACAAACCATAATTAATTAATTAATTAATTAAATTATTGTTGTTGTTTTTTTAAGAGGCCCGGCCCCACTTGTAAGCGGCCCATGCCATTAGCGGGCGCTAGCGGTTGCGGGCGTCGGGCGCCAGCCCAAATGGGCGCGTGCTCGACGGGCGCTGGGCGCGCACGGCGCTCGCCGACGCTGGCGGCCAGGGCCGGGGGATGGCCGGGGCGAGCGGCGGCTGCGGGAGTGTGGCGGAGGCGCAGGCGGTCGCCGGAGGAGGACGTCGGTAGGGAAGCAGCGGCGGTGGCTTCAGGCGAAGCGGGGGTAGCTGCAGCACGGGGGCAACGCGGTAGAGGCGGGCGCGATGGGCGGCGACGGGCGTTGGCGCGGGGCTGGAGCGTGCGGGCGCTCGCCTGGTCGGCCACGGGAGGGCGGGCGCGTCTGGCGCCGGCGGGTCGGGGTCGGCGCCCCGGACGGAGCCGGGGCGGCCGACGCGTGGCAGCGGGGCCGTAGCAGAGGCGTCAACATGCAGAGCGGCAGTAGCGAGTGCCGGCGGGAGGGAGGCGGCAACCGAAGCGGGAGCAACGCGCCGGAGTAGAGGGAGAGGGGGAGAGGCCGGGGAGCCGGTTGGGGGCGCGGTCTGAGGCGAGGCCACGCGCTGGCCGACATGTGATGGCCGTGGTGAGCGCGCATCGGGCGTGGCTGGGTCGCGCGGTGCTCGCGACGGCCACGACGGAATGCGGGTCAGAGAGGGGAGGGGAGAGGGGATTCGCTCACGTGCGTGTAGGGGATCGGGGCGACGAGGCTTGAGGAGGCCGGCGTGGGGAGGTGACGGGGAAGCGTCGGCAAGGCGCGAGCGACGACGGCTGTCTTGGGCGGCGCCGATGAGGCGAGGCGATGGGGCGGCGTCAGTGGGGTGCAGGTCGGGTCGACGGGGAGGCGAGCGGCTCCGGCGAGGCAACGGGGACGGGCGCGAGCGTTCGATCCCGATCCAGATCGGATCGGGGAAGATGGAGGAGGGCGAGGGGGCAGAGTGGTTGTGGGCTAGGGTTTTGGTGCCCGGGAGGGGGGGGGGGTTATCGGGGGCGGCTGGGCCAGCCTGGTTGGCCCGGTGGCCAGCTGGGCCGAGGCCTAGCGAGAGGGGGAGGGTTATTTTTATTTTTATTTTTGTTTTAATTTCCTTTTGTTTATTTTTCCTTTCTACTTATTTTATTTTCTAGTGCATTTAGTTTTACTAAATAGAAGTCACCCCCTAAATTGATGGGACAATTTAGTTCAGTACCTCAAAAGTTTGGTGCTATAATAAAATACTTTGCACTATTTTATTATTTAAAAGGCATTTGAATATTTGTTCATGCCACTATTATATTAGTTTAGTGCATTTAAATACTTTATAAAAAGTGTGGTTTCTCTACCATTATTACTTATGCTTTATCTTTTACGTAGAGAACATTTTTGTTTTGACATTTGATAACTTTTAATGTTTGACTTTATTTCAAATCTTGAAATTTGAATTGGTTTTGAATCAACGCGAAATTAACAACAGTAATCGTGGTGACGTGGCCTCATTATCGAAGGTTTACTGTAGCTTAATTATCCGGGCGTCACAAGCCTCCACCAGCCAAATATGCATATAGTGTTAGCCTTTATTTTTTTTACTTGCTCTACTGTGTTATCTTGCCAGCATATTCCATGTGTTGACCCGTTTCGGGCTGCAACATGTTATGTTGCAGACTTTTCAGAAGAAGAGTAAGGTGCGCTAGGTCGTTTGTCATGCACTCAGCTATGCCGTTGGAGTTGATGGACTCACTTATCTTCCAAGCCTTCCGCTGCTACCGTGTTAGATGGCCTTATGCCATATACTTTTCTAATAAGTTCTCTTTTGAGACATTCGATGTAATAAGTGTGTGATTGCCACTCTGTTATAAATCCTTCAAGTACTGTGTGTGTCAGCATTACTGATCCAGGGATGACACAGAACATAGAGACTTCGGTCCATTTGGATCGTGGTCGCTACAAGATGGTATTGGAGCACACGCTGAATGTAGAACACAACCACTAAGATAAACCCTAGGCCACTCTTCTCTACTCATTTTTGACTCCTCTCCATTTTCTACTCTTTAGGATGGTGGACCCAAGGAACAGTTCACTCAACCGGATGAAGACACACCTTTTGGACAACACTTGAAGGAAGTCACTAGGTACCTGAACATCGGAATACCAAGCTTCACCGGGACCTACACTCCCACTCTACCAGAAGAGGAGCGATGGAATATTCAAGTTAAAATTCCGGGGAGGACATTCGCACCATCCACTGAGCCCATAGAGTTTTCTTTTGATGCACCAACCTGGAGCCTAGGCAAGAGTATGGCAGCCCACATTACCATGGGACGTATTGGAGAAGTCTACAAGCAAGAGCTGATGGACACTATCTACCAGATATGTGGACACCGAGATGAGCAATGGGGCATGATCAGTACCCGGAAGGACAGGTCCATTGCAACGTAGTTAAACCAGCACATTCGTCGACAGGAGCATCAGATGTGCGCAAGCATGATAGATATAAAGAAGGCGTTAACCAGGAACTTGGAGCTAGAAGAGGAACTCAAGTCTACACATGACGAATACGAGGAGGAAATGACAATACTTGTGGAGAAGAATGATGACTTGACAAGGAAGTTAGGAGTATTCAGGGGAGATCCAGTGCCAGGAGGAGGAGAAGAAGAAGAACCCAAGGAGATTCATTCTGAAGACTACATCATCATCGACGACACCGATTCAGACCCCGATGATAGCGATGATGACTATGAAGATGAAGCTGGAGCAGATATCATGTAATCTTCCGCCGATCAAAATTTCTAGATGACCACCCTATGACCAGTAGAATTTCCCCTTAAAGTAGAATTTAGAGCACTTTTGTAACGTTAGTTAGGATCTTTGTAGACCCTTTGTTTGAAATTGATTGGTGTGATATGATTGTGTTTGTCTCATGTGCATATGGGTAGTGAATTTTCCCCTAGATCCCCTTTCTATTCTAATCTCTTTCCTCTACACCCATCAGATGCCTCCGATACGTGAGCCCGGATTTCAGTTTCCCCCTGAGCTCACTCAGTTAATCCAGCCGCAGAACACTTTGATGCAACTTCTTGTCCAGAACAATCAGAACAACAACAACAACCCTCCAGCACCACCACCCGTGGACAACCTGACCCGTTTTCTAAGGTTGCAATCACCGGTGTTTTGTAGTAGCATTGAACCAATAGTTGCTGATGACTGGCTGCGCAAGATAGGAAGGGAATTGACCACTGCAAATTGCACGTACGCTGAGAAGGTGCGCTTTGCCGCACATCAATTGGCTGGACCAGCAGCAGCATGGTGGGAGAATTACACAGCCACTTTCCCCGTAGCCAATGTCACTTGGGATCAGTTTCAGCAAGCTTTTCGCACTGGCCATGTCTCAACTAGAGCCATGAGCATGAAGAAGCGAGAGTTCCGCAACTTGCGCCAAGGAAATCGTACTGTGGCTCAGTACGTAGATGAGTTTAGTACTCTATCTCGTTATGCCCCTAACGATGTGGCCACAGATGCCGCGAAGCAGGAGAAGTTTATGGAAGGGCTGAATGATGAGATGAGCATACAGTTGATGGTGGCAACCTTCAACAACTACCAGGAGTGGGTAGATAAGGCTCTTATGCTTGAAGGGAAGCAACAGCGGATAGAGAGCCGCAATAGGAAGTATGGACAAGGAAGAATAATTCTGGAACCCAACAGAAGCCCCGTTTCACCCCGAACTCGGGAGGATACACCCATAACCATGGAAGCCACATCCATAATGGAGGGGGTTCTCATAACCACAATGGCTCCAAGAATGGGAATGGGAATGGAGCAATCATTAATCAGATCCGCTCTACCCCATCCACACCCGCCAAGAGGGATTTAAGTCACATTACCTGTTTCAAATGCGGGAAGAATGGACACTACGCCACTGAGTGCCCGGAAGCGAAGAATGGGAACGACAATGGAAGCGCTGGGAAGAAGCCCAACCCTTTCAACAAAGGACAAGTGAACCACGTGACCGTGGAGGAGGTTGAAGAGCAGCCTGATGCAATTGTCGGTAAGTTTTTGGTTAAGTCATTTACCGCAGTAGTTCTTTTCGAGGGGATTCGTGAATAGACATAATTTGCCCACCAAAGTCCTTATGCCCCCTATGTTAGTAAGCTCACCAGGAGCGGAATATATGGCAAATCAAGGATGTTTTTAGATGCCATTGACCATTGGACGCCATGTTTCCCCCCCAGACCTGATAGTTTTGGAGTCACAAGGATTGGATGTGATACTAGGTTTGGATTGGCTATCGATGTATGTCGGGAACATCGATTGTGCCAGTAAGTCTATTTTACTTACCACCCTGGAGGGAAAAAGGATCAAGTATGTATCTAGGCATTCACCTAGGAGGACACAAGTAAATTCTCTCTCGGGAGTTGTTCAGGAGGAAGTGCTTGTAGTAAAGGATTACCCGGATGTATTTCCAGAGGAGCTACCAGGCATGCCGCCGGATAGGGATATTGAGTTTTTGATTGAGCTATTGCCTGGCACCAGACCAATATCAAAGAGACCATACCGGATGCCAGCAAATGATCGGGAGGAGATCAAGAAGCAGATTAAGGAGTTATTGGAGAAAGGATTTATTCAACGTAGTTCATCACCTTGGGGAGCCCCAGTGCTCTTGGTTGAGAAGAAGGAAGGACCTTTAAGGATGGTCGTTGATTATCGGGCACTGAATGAAGTGAAGATTAAGAATAAGTACCTGCTGCCAATGATCAATGATTTGTTCGACCAACTTCAAGGAGCTAAAGTATTCTCCAAGATCGATCTACGATCAGGATACCACCAGTTGAAGATCCGAGATAAGGATATACCTAAGACAACCTTCACCACAAGGTATGGGCTATATGAGTATACGATTATATCATTTGGATTGACTAACGCCCCTGCCTATTTCATGAGTATGATGAATGAGGTGTTCATGGAGTTCTTGGATAAGTTTGTCGTGGTATTCATTGATGATATCTTGGTGTACTCGAAGAACGAAGAGGAACACGAGGATCATTTGCGTTTAGTTCTTGAGAAACTTAGAGAACATTAGTTGTATGCCAAGTTTAGCAAATGTGAGTTTTGGTTGAAGGTAGTGGGATTTTTAGGACATGTTATATCTGGAGAAGGTATAGCAGTGGACCCTGCCATGGTGCAGGCAGTCACTGAGTGGTTGGCACCCACCTCAGTTGGAGAAATCCGCAGTTTTCTTGGACTCGCGGGATATTACCGGAGATTCATAGAAAATTTCTCCAAGATTGCAAAGCCTATGGCATTGCTGAAGAAGGACACCAAGTTTTATTGGACTGAAGAGTGCGAAGAAAGTTTCCAGGAGTTGAAGAAACATTTGACGACAGCCCCAGTGCTGATCTTGTCAAATATACGCAAGGATTTCCAAGTGTATTGCGATGCTTCACACTTAGGACTTGGAGGAGTACTCATGCAGGACGGAAGAGTTGTTTCATATGCATCTCGTCAACTTCGACCGCATGAGTTGAATTATGCTACGCATGATTTGGAGCTAGCAGCTGTGGTGCATGCGCTCAAAACCTGGAGACATTTCCTCATTGGAAATCGTTGTGATGTGTACACGGATCACAAGAGTTTGAAGTACATTTTCACTTAGAAGGAGTTGAATCTCAGACAGAGGAGATGGTTGGAGCTCATAAAGGATTATGATATGAAGCTTCACTATCATCCAGGCAAGGCCAATGTCGTGGCAGACGCTTTGAGCCGGAAGAATTATGCCAATACCCTAGTAAAGGGAGGATTGCCAAGGGAGTTAGCAGAAGATCTCAGGGAGCTTCATTTGGAGATAATTCCTAGAGGTTTTGTTGCAACATTGGAGGTTCAGTCAACATTATTGGGAAAGATACGAGAAGCTCAGAAGGATGACAAAGAGATTGCCGAAATCAAGGAGAAGATGAGTGAAGGAAAAGCCAAGGGATTTCGCGAGGACGAACACGACACCTTGTGGTTTGAGGACCGAATCTATGTGCCCAACAACGCCGAGATCAGGAAGTTGATACTAAAGGAAGCACATGATTCACCATACTCGATACACACTGGAAAAACTAAGATGTATTTGGATTTGAAGGAACGTTTCTGGTGGACAGGAATGAAGAAGGATATTGCCGAGTATGTAGCAGTATGTGATGTATGCCAGAGAGTGAATGCGGAACATCAGAAGCCAGCAGGGTTACTGCAGCCTATGCCGATACCCAAATGGAAGTGGGATAAGCTTGGCATGGACTTTATCACTGGATTACCCAGGACCTGATCGGGATATGACTCAATCTAGGTAGTAGTGGATCGCTTGACCAAAGTAGCCCACTTTATCCCCGTGAAAACCACATATACCAGTGCGAAGTTGGCCAAGATATACATGACAAGGATCGTATGTCTGCACGGAGTTCCGAGGACCATCGTATCAGATAGAGGAACACATTTTACTTCAAAGTTTTGGCATCATTTACACCAGACTTTGGGAACTAGGCTAGAATTCAGTACAACTTTTCACCCGCAGACTGATGGACAGACCGAGAGAGTCAATCAGATTCTGGAGGACATGTTGAGAGCTTGTGCGCTAGATTATGGATCTAGTTGGGATGACAACTTGCCTTATGCGAAGTTCCCGTACAACAACAGTTACCAGGCCAGTTTGAAGATGGCACCGTTCGAAGCATTGTACGGGAGGAGATGCGGAACGCCGTTGTTGTGGGATAAAGTCGGAGACCGTCAGTTATTTGGACCAGATCTGATCAAAGAGTCAGAAGAGAAGGTTAAGCTGATTCGAGATAGACTGAAGGTAGCTCAGTCCAGGCAGAAAAATTATGCAGACTCGAAGCTCAAGGAAGTAGTCTATGAAATCGGAGACAGAGCATACATGAGAGTGTTGCCTCTGCGGGGAGTTAGACGTTTTGGAGTTAAGGGAAAGTTAGCCCCGAGATTTGTGGGACTGTACCGTGTTTTGGAACGCATGGGAGAGGTTGGCTACAAATTAGAGTTACCCGAAGGATTGTCAGGAGTTCATGACGTGTTTCACGTTTCTCAGCTTAAGAAGTGCCATGCTGAGATGGCCGATATTCCTTTAAGAGACACATTGCCCCAGGAAGCAATTCAGTTGGATAGTGATCTAACTTACGAGGAGAAACCGGTCAAGATCCTTGAGTATGCAAGCAGAGTCACCCGCAGCAAGGTTATCAAGTTTTGCAAAGTTCAGTGGAGTCACCATACCGAGGATGAAGCCACCTGGGAATGAGAGGATGAACTATGCAAGGACCACCCACACCTATTCTCTAACCAACCGGAATCTCGAGGGCAAGATTCATCCTAAGGGGGGTAGGTTTATAACATCCCAAATTTTCAATTTGGAATGTTATACATAGATCATATTGCATAGCATGTTTTATTGCATTTTCGTGTGTTGCGATCCTCGAAATATTAAGCAACTCAAGGACCCACAGAGAGAGTTGGGGATTTTACCGTTTTCGTATTTGAGTTTTCTCACTTTGGTTTTAATTATTTTTCTCTACGAAAAATATTTCTTAATAAAATATATGAGCGAAGATAATATGACTTCTCCAAAATAAAAGAAATATTGGAGGAAAAATATTAAAATCACTTTTGGTATTTCATTTGGATTTATTTGCAATTTTATTTGCATAGGAAAAATACGCGTTTTTAAAAATTGCATTTAGGTCCGGTAAAAATGTTCACTTTGTCCTAAATATTATTAGAGGACGGTGAAAATTTATTTCGTAATTTTTCGAGTCCGTTTAGTATTTTTTTCGCCCGTTTTACTACGTCAGGACTGCTTAAAAAAAGGGCAACCGACCTAGTCGGGCCATAGCCGACTAGGACTCCTCCGGCCAGCCTTTATAAGGCGAGGCCCGAAACCCCGCAACCCACCCGAGCCGCGCCCTAACCCTAGCCAGCCGCCACCGCCGCCACTCGCCGTCGCGCCGCCGTCCCGTCGCCAGCCGGAGCACCACGTCCCGCCGCCCCGCCGGAGTCGCCCGCCGCCGCCGGAGCCCCCGCCGCCGACGAGGTAGCCGCCACCGCCGTTTTTTAAAACCGATTGTTTTTTAAACCCTAGATCCGTTTTTTACTAGACCAGTTCGTTTTTTTCCAGTTTAGTTAAATAGCGGACGTCCGTCCGTTCGTTTGTTCTAACGAACGCTTTTCATCTTTTAGTAAGAGACAGCGAACGTTCGTACGTCAGTCTGTTCGTCCGTTTTCTTTTTCAGGGGTTTTCCGCGATTATTTTCGATCGCGATTTCTACCCTGATCTTCTTTTTAGTTTTTCTCTTCGCTCGTAAGTTGGAATTAGGCGATTCAAACGCCTAGATATTCGTCTTGAAGCCCTCTTTCCGTTTAACCAACTTGAAAAAGGTTTTGATACTGTAAAATTTGACTTTAGCTCAAACTAGTAAACAGATCTTGTTTCTTTCGCAGTTTGAGTTTCGTTGCTCCGTTTGATTTGATTCTTTTTGCAAACCGGAGTTCTTAAGTTGAACTTTCTGGTTAGATCTTTTATTTGAGCTTTACCCATGCATCTTTGCTCGTTTGCTTATGTATGCTATCGTTTGATTGCGATAGAATTCCCAGAGTGCGAAGCGTTCTACTACGAGTCCCTAGGTTTTGTGATTCATCAACAAGGCAAGTAACAGTTTGATCATACCCTTTATTACCTAGTTTTTATGCATTAGATCAAACCCTCACACATTGCATGAGTAGGATCTATTAACTTGTGGGTCTGGGAAGTAGATTGAGGTAGAACCTGTTACCTGAATTATTTTCAAACCTTTGGGAGTTACCTCTACGTTATGCTTAGGTTGCTAGGCTATGCTCGTAGACGTGGATTGGGTTTGAGAGTATCCATGACAGATGTGAGATGTTAATTAATGGTTCAACTTAAGGTGGCTACTTTAATACACATCTAGGTGGATTGGTTGCAGGGCACCTAGAGAATCCAGTCTTGTCCTAGGAAATCCCGGAGGAACCGTGTGATTTTTCCTATGGAATGCCACCCAGGCTCAAAGGGATCATAAAACTATTCATGCTAGAAACTTCCGTGTGCAGCCATAATGCCATTATGGGCTCTGTCATAGTTTGAGTAAGTTGCGTGAGCTCTTTCAGTGCTGGACTAGCAGATGTAGGGGAAAGTAGGTGTACGGGTCCACCCGGGGTAAAGAGTAAATGCTTCTGAAAGACTATGTCTCGGTCATCCATTTCTCAAACACCATGTAGTGAGCGAAATCCAACGGAGGAGATCGAGTCTTGTGGGGAAAAGTGCGCAAACCTCTGCAAAGTGTACAAACTAATGATGATTAGCCGTGTCCCCGGTTATGGACATCTTGAGTATCTGGTACTTGAATTATTGGTTGATCTCAACACTCTAAAACTAATTTGATGGGTTAATGATGACTACTTTAATTGGGATTGAGTTGGAGGTACCTTCTCAATGATGTTTCAACTACCATGATTGTTAAAATAAAACTTATTCCTTTGTTGTAGGGAAAAATTGGCTTTATGCAAAATCTTTAACCGTAGAGCTTCCACCAGCCAAATATGCATATAGTGTTAGCCTTTATTTTTGTTACTTGCTCTACTGTGTTATCTTGCCAGCATATTCCATGTGCTGACCCGTTTCGGACTGCAACATGTTACGTTGCATACTTTTCAGAAGATGAGTAAGTTGCGCTAGGTCGTTTGTCATGCACTCAGCTATGCTGTTGGAGTTGATGGACTCACTTATCTTCCAAGCCTTCCGCTGTTATCGTGTTAGATGGCCTTATGCCATATACTTTTGTAATAAGTTCTCTTTTGAGACATTCGATGTAATAAGTGTGTGATTGCCACTCTATTATAAATCCTTCAAGTACTGTGTGTGTCAGCATTACCGATCTAGGGATGACACAGAACACAGAGACTCCGGTCCATTCGGATCGTGGTCGCTACACACAC
>LR738713.1:522329009-522340702 GCA_902687465.1 Secale cereale | reverse complement strand
ATGCCTACCACGCGCACACTCTCGATATGTCTTTCTCTCCCTCCCCCTCCCCACCCCCAACAATGACAACAGACGGGTGACAACTCGGTCTTGATTTTAATCTATCAATTGGCCTCTCTCTCAAACACACACACACACACACTCGCTAGTTGTGCCTCTGTGCCTTCCGCCTGCACACTCCCCATATGTCTTTCTCTCACTCTCCCATCCCCCCAACAATGACCACAAAAGGGTGAGATCTCGATCTTGATTTTAATCTACCAATTGGCTTCTCTCTCAAACACACACACACACACGCTAGTTGTATCTCTGTGCCTCGCTCACACACACTCGATACGTCTTTATCTCCGTAGCCCCCTCGATTTGTAGACTTCTCGTGCACACAACTGTAGTGACGATGATGATGGACCCAGTGTGCCTTGTTTTTACCGGCCTCATGTGATACTTTTCACCTTGTTTTATGTTAATTAACAAGGCAACCTTTTCTTTGTTACTACTAGTGAATATTATATCATTCGGGGCAGACATAAATATATCGCTTCAACCAATTATCGCAGTAATTATTTAAATAGAAACTTGCAAGATGCATTTATATGAGTAGTTTATCCCGTGGGAGATAAGGATGAACGAGGGAAGGCCTTATCTGCAAATGTTGGTAGTAGTGCGGGTATCTTTTTGCAAAATTGTTATAGTTGCCTTCCTATCCGTCAGATATAGATCGGACGACCTATATTGCAGGATGGCAGGCACACTATCATCACCAACTTTATTTTTTATAAGAGTAGAGATATAGACTCCTATACAATACTCAGTTGGTAATGATGGTGTGTCTGCCATCCGTCATTTATGACCATTAGATCTGCATCTAACGGTTGTGAGGTAGGTTGTGGCATTTTTGTAACAATAGCCCACTTCTATGCTCCAATTTGCAGAAAACCCCTTATTATCTTATAAGCAACCACATCCCTCCCTCACCTCATCAAAACAACTTGAGAAATATATTTTGAGTGAAAGGTAATATATTTTTAGTGGTATATATGTATATCGAAACAAGAGTGTTTTCTTTCAAGTTTGTGAACAAGTACTATTCTACTTTGGATCCGTTGCAATGCACGGGCACGTTGCTAGTAAGAACAAAGATATATCTCTTGAATCGACCACAATGAACATGTGGTGGACCGGTTAGCGCCGGATGCTCACAACGCGATGACCCGACTTCAAATTCTGTCTTACACTTTAGTTTTTTATATTTTTAATATATACTTCTTTCACTATTGTACTGACAATGGAACCCACAGAGTACTTAGAATGAGTTTAAGGATGTATTTATTTCTTTTTAACTATCGATACGAATCTGTACCCACCCTGCAAGTCACGTACAGTGTACGTGCAATTAACTTTTTACAGAGGGGGGATCATACACACAATTAACTCAAATGGATTGGATGTGAATCTATTATTTCGAGCATAAGAGCATCTCCAACGGCAAGCGGTGCAGATTTCTTCCCGCTTCCTTCCACGGAGGACGACATCCCATGCCAGCGGCTGATACGTCTCCAACGTATCTATTATTTTTGATTGTTCCATGCTATTATTTATGATGTTTTGGATGTTTAATGGGATTTGTTATACACTTTTATATTATTTTTGGGACTAACCTATTAACCCAAAGGCCCAGTCCAGATTGCTATTTTTTTTGCCTATTTCAGGATTTTATAGAAAATGAATATCAAACGGAGTCCAAACGGAATGAAACCTTCGGGAGAGATATTTTTGGAGAAAAATCTTCACGGGAGACTTGAGAACCACGGAATAGGGTACACGTGGCGTCCACGAGGGTGGGGGGCGCGCCCCCTACAGGGCGCGCCACCTGCCTCGTGGGCCCCACATTGGTCCCTCGATGCCCTCCTTCCTCCTATATATACCTATGTACCCCGAAAATATCAGACACGGAGAGAAAACCCTAATTCCACCGCCGCAACCTTCTGTTCCCGTGAAATCCCATCTTGGGGTCTGTTTCGGAGCTCCGCCGGAGTGGGGATCTACCACGGAGTACTTCTACATCAACACCATTGCCTCACCATGAGTTGTGAGTAGTTTACCACAAACCTTCGGGTCCATAGTTAGTACCTATATGGCTTATTCTCTCTCTTTGGATCTCAATACCAAGTTCTCCTCGGTCTTAGAGGAGATCTATTCGATGTAATCTCTTTGTGCGGTGTGTTTGTCGAGATTCGATGAATTGTGGGTTTATGATCAAGATTATCTATGAGAAATATTTGGTTCTTTTCTGAATTCTTTTATGTATGATTATAATATCCTTGCAAGTCTCTTCAAATTTTTGGTTTGGTTTGGCCTACTAGATCTGTAGTTCTTGCAATGGGAGAAGTGCTTGGCTTTGGGTTCAATCTTGCGGTGTCCTTTCCCAGTAACAGTAGGGGCAGCAAGGCACGTATTGTATTATTGCCATCGAGGATAAAAAGATGGGGTTTATATCATATTGTTTGAGTTTATCCCTCTACATTATGTCATCTTGCTTAAGGCGTTACTCTGTTCTTATGAACTTAATACTCTAGATGCATGCTGGATAGCGGTCGATGTGTGGAGTAATAGTAGTAGATGTAGAATCGTTTCAGTCTACTTGTCACTGACGTGATGCCTATATATAACAATCATGCCTAGATATTCTCATAATTATTCGCTTTTTATCAATTGCTCGACAGTAATTTGTTCACCCACCGTAGAATTCTGCTATCATGAGAGAAGCCACTAGTGAAACTTATGGCCCCGGGGTCTATTCTCAACATATCAATCTACAATCTACTTTACTTTTCCGTTTTTACTTTCTGTTCTTATATCCAAAAATACCAAAAATATCAAACTATCCTATCTATCAGATCTCACTTTCGTAAGTGACCGTAAAGGGATTGACAACCCCTTATCGCATTGGCTGCGAAGTTCTTATTTGTTTGTGCAGGTGTGAGGGACTCGCTCGTGGTCTCCTACTGGATTGATACCTTGGTTCTCAAAAACTGAGGGAAATACTTACGCTACTGTGCTGCATCACCCTTTCCTCTTTGAGGGAATACAACGTAAGTTCGAGAAGTAGCAAGAAGAATTTCTGGGGCCGTTGCCGGGGAGGCTTATGCAAAGTCATATACCAAGTACCTATCACAAACCCTTATCCTTCGCATTACATTTATTTGCCTCTCGTTTTCCTCTCCCCCACTTCACCCTTGCCATTTTATTTGCCCTTCTTTTTGCCGTGTGTTTATCATTCGCTTGCTTCTTGTTTGCTTGTGTGTTGGATTGCTTGCTTGTCACTATGGCTCTCCCTATCAGTGTTGACCCTCACCTCAAGAGGCTGGAGGAGATCGAAAACAATGTTAGACATTTTATGTCTGTGTAATTTGAACATAATGATTTCTTTAGAAACGAGCTTAAGGAATAGAAAAACTTTATGGAGTACATGAATAAAGACCTCGATGATATGTCTAAGGAATTTTATGGTTTGAAATCTCAGTTTGCTCATCTTGAGAACTTAATAGCCCAAATTTCGGATAAACAATCCACCTTAGTTAATAAGATGGCTGCTAAACCGGAAGAGCATGCAAATAAAGATGAAGATCTGAAAGTTATTGATGTGTATCCTATTAGATCCTTGTTTTCTAGTATGAATCTTGATAAAGATGGGATTGGAGATGAGTCTACTTTAATTAAAAGGCGTCCCAATGATTCAGAGTTTTTAGATCTTGATGCTAAAATTGTTAAAAGTGGGATTGAAGAGATTAAAACTTTGCATAGTGATGAACCCACTACTTTGAATTTCAAGGGATTCAATTATGATAATTGCTCTTTGATTGATTGTATTTCCTTGTTGCAATCCGTACTAAACTCTCCGCATGCTTATAGTCAAAATAAAGCTTTTACCAAACACATAGTTGATGCTTTGATGCAATCTTATGAAGAAAAACTTGAATTGGAAGTTTCTATCCCTAGAAAGCTTTATGATGAGTGGGAACCTACTATTAAAATTAAAATTAAAGATCATGAATGCTTTGCTTTGTGTGATTTGGGTGCAAGTGTTTCCACTATCCCAAAAACTTTGCATGATTTGCTAGGGTTCCATGAGCTTGATGATTGTTCTTTAAATTTGCATCATGCGGATCTACTATTAAGAAACCTATGGCAAGGATTAATGATGTTCTTATTGTTGCCAATAGGAATTATGTGCCCATAGATTTCATTGTTCTTGACATAGATTGCAATCCTTCATGTGCTATTATTCTTGGTAGACCTTTCCTTAGAACGATTGGTGCAATTATTCATATGAAGGAAGGAAATATTAGATTCCAGTTTCCCTTAAGGAAAGGCATGGAACAATTTCCTAGAAAGAAAATTAAATTACCTTATGAATCTATTATGAGAGCCACTTATGGATTGTCTTCCAAAGATGGCAATACCTAGGTCTATCCTTGTATCGTGCCTAGCTAGGGGCGTTAAACGATAGCGCTTGTTGGGAGGCAACCCAATTTTATATTTTTTGTTTTTGTTTCCGTTTAGGAATAAATATTGCATCTAGCTTCTGTTTAGATGTGTTTTTGTGTTTTAATTAGTGTTTGTGCCAAGTAGAACCTTTGGGAAGACTTGTGTGAAGTTTATATGATATTGCTGTAAAAAACAGAAACGTTAACACTCACTAGAATAGTCACCAGATTTTACTGGAGAGTGCTATTTAGTTGATTTTTTTTGCAGATGATTAATAGAAAAATTCCCCATGTTTACCAATTTATTTCAATTTTTTGGAGTTACAGAAGTATGCGAAAGTTACAGATTACTGCAGACTGTTCTGTTTTTGACAGATTCTATTTTTCGTGTGTTGTTTGCTTATTTTGATGAATCTATGTGTAGTATTGGAGGATATGAATCATAGAGAAGTTGGAATACAGTAGGTTTAACACCAATATAAACAAAGAATGAGTTCATTACAGTACCTTTGAGTGGTGGTTTGTTTTCTTATACTAACGGAGCTCACGAAATTTTTGTCTAAGTTTTGTGTTGTGAAGTTTTAAAGTTTTGAGTATTGCTTTGATGGACTATGGAACAAAGAGTGGCAAGAGCCTCAGCTTGGGGATGCCCAAGGAACCCCAAGGTAAAATTCAAGGACAATCAAAAGCCTAAGCTTGGGGATGCCCCGAGAAGGCATCCCCTCTTTCGTCTTCATCTATCGGTAAGTATACTCGAGGCTATATTTTTATTCACCACATGATATGTGTTTTACTTGGAGCGTCATGTATGATTTGAGTCTTTGCTTGTTAGTTTGCCACAATCATCCTTGCTGGACACACCTTTTTGCGAGAGATAAATATGGCCTAGGAATTGTTAGAACACTCTATGTGTTTCACTTATATCTTTTAAGCTAAATAGTTTTTGCTCCAGTGCTTCACTTATACCTTTTTGAGCACAGTGGTAATTTTATTTTGTAGAAATTGTTGATCTCTCATGCTTCACTTATATCCTTTTGAGAGTCTATGAGAACAACATGGTAATGTGCTTTGGCTATAAAACTAGCCTTAACATGATAGGCATCCAAGATGAATGTAGTAAAAACTTTCATATAAAGTGCATTGAATATGATGAGAAGTTTGATACTTGATTATTGTTTTGAGATATGAGGATAGTGATATTAGAGTCATGCTAGTAGAGTTATTATGAAATTGATAAATACTTGTGTTAAGGTTTGTGATTCCCGTAGCATGCACGTATTGTGAACCGCTATGTGACGAAGTTAGAGCATGAGGTATTTGTAGAGTGTCATCCTTTGTGTGGAGGTCGGGGGCACGCGATGGTTAAATCCTACCAACCTCCCCCTAGGAGCATGCGTTGATTGCTTTGTTTTGATGACTCGTAAATTTTTGCAATAAGTATATGAGTTCTTATGACTAATGTTGAGTCCATGGATTATACGCACTCTCACCCTTCCGCCATTTCTAGCCTCTCTTGTACCGCGCAACTTTCACTGGTACCATACACCCACTATATACCTTCCTCAAAACAACCACCATACCTACCTATCATGGCATTTCCATAGCCATTCCGAGATATATTGCCATGCAACTTTTTCCACCGTTTCGTTCTTATGACACGCATCATATTGTCATCTTGCCATGCATGATCATGCTGTTGACATCGTATTTGTAGCAAAGCCACCATGCATAATTTTTCATACATGTCATTCTTGATTCATTGCACATCCCGGTACACCGCCTGAGGCATTCATGTAGAGTCATACTTTGTTCTAGTATCGAGTTGTAATATCGAGTTGTAAATCAATATAGGTGTGATGATCATCATTATTAGAGCATTGTCCCAAAGAAAAAAAAAGAAAACAAAAATAAAAGAAAAGAAGGAAAGGCCAAGAAAAATAAAGGCCCAAAAAAAAGGAAAAAAAAGAAAAAGAAAAGGGACAATTGCTACTATCTTTTTCCACACTTGTGCTTCAAAGTAGCACCATGTTCTTCATGATAGAGAGTCTCATGTTTAGTCACTTTCATATACTAGTGGGAATTTTCATTATAGAACTTGGCTTGTATATTCCAACGATGGGCTTCCTCAAATGCCCTAGGTCTTCGTGAGCAAGCAAGTTGGATGCACACCCACTTAGTTTCTTTTGTTGAGCTTTCATACCATTTTAGCTCTAGTGCATCCGTTGCATGGCAATCCCTACTCACTCACATTGATATCTATTGATGGGCAGCTCCATAGCCCGTTGATACGCCTAGTCGATGTGAGACTATCTCCCTCCTTTTTGTCTTTTCCAGAACCACCATTCTATTCCACCCATAGTGCTATATCCATGGCTCACGCTCATGTATTGTGTGAAAGTTGAAAGGGTTGAAAGAATTGAGTATGAAAACAAGTGCTTGGCTGAAACCGGGGTTGTGCATGATATGAATATTTTGTGTGATGAAGAGGGAGCATAGCCAGACTATATGATTTTGTAGGGATAACTTTCTTTAGCCATGGTATTTTGAGAAGACATTATTGCTTTGTTAGTATGCTTGAAGTATTATTATTTCTTATGTCAATATAGACTTTTGCCTTGAATCTTTCAGATCTGAATATTCATGCCACAATAAAGAGAATTACATTGAAAATTATGTTGGTTAGCATTCCACATCAAAAATTCTGTTTTTATCATTTACCTACTCGAGGACGAGCAGGAATTAAGCTTGGGGATGCTTGATACGTCTCCAACGTATCTATAATTTTTGATTGTTCCATGCTATTATTTATGATGTTTTGGATGTTTAATGGGCTTTGTTATACACTTTTATATTATTTTTGGGACTAACATATTAACCCAAAGGCCCAGTCCAGATTGCTGTTTTTTTGCCTATTTCAGTGTTTTACAGAAAAGGAATATCAAACGGAGTCCAACGGAATGAAACCTTCGGAAGAGAAAGTTTTGGAGCAAAATCTTCACGGGAGACTTGAGAACCACGGAATAGGGCACATGTGGCGTCCCCGAGGGTGGGGGGCGCGTCCCCTGCATCGTGGGCCCCACGTTGGTCCCCCGATGCCCTCCTTCCTCCTATATATACCTATGTACCTCGAAAACATCGGACACGGAGAGAAAACCATAATTCCACCGCCACAACCTTCTATTGTTGTGAGATCCCATCTTGGGGCCTGTTCCGGAGCCCCGCCGGAGGGGGGATCTACCACGGAGTGCTTCTACATCATCACCATCACCTCACCATGAGTTGTGAGTAGTTTAGCACAGACCTTCGGGTCCATAGTTAGTACCTAGATGGCTTCTTCTCTCTCTTTGGATCTCAATACCAAGTTCTCCTCGGTCTTCGAGGAGATCTATTCGATGTAATCTTTTTTTTGCGATGTGTTTGTCGAGATCCGATGAATTGTGGGTTTATGATCAAGATTATCTATGAGAAATATTTGGTTCTTTTCTTAATTCTTTTATGTATGATTATAATATCCTTGCAAGTCTCTTCGAATTATTGGTTTGGTTTGGCCTACTAGATCTATAGTTCTTGCAATGGGAGAAGTGCTTGGCTTTGGGTTCAATCTTGCGGTGTCCTTTCCCAGTGACAGTAGGGGCAGCGAGACACGTATTGTATTGTTGCCATAGAGGATAAAAATATGGGGTTTATATCATATTGTTTGAGTTTATCCCTCTACATCATGTCATCTTGCTTAAGGCGTTACTATGTTCTTATGAACTTAATACTCTAGACGCATGCTGGATAGCGGTCGATGTGTGGAGTAATAGTAGTAGATGCAGAATCGTTTCGGTCTACTTGTCACTGACGTGATGCCTATACATAATAATCATGCCTAGATATTCTCATAATTATTTGCTTTTCTATCAATTGCTCGACAATAATTCGTTCACCCATCGTAGAATTCTGCTATCATGAGAGAAGCCACTAGTGAAACCTATGCCCCCGGGTCTATTCTCAACATATCACTCTACAATCTACTTTACTTTTCCGTTTTTACTTTCTGTTCTTATATCCAAAAATACCAAAAATATCAAACTATCCTATCTATCAGATCTCACTTTCGTAAGTGACCGTAAAGGGATTGACAACCCCATATCACGTTGGCTGCAAAGTTTTTATTTGTTTGTGAAGGTGTGAGGGACTCGCGCGTGGTCGCCTACTGGATTGATACCTTGGTTCTCAAAAACTAAGGGGAATACTTACGCTACTGTGCTGCATCACCCTTTTCTCTTTGAGGGAATACAACGCAAGCTCGAGAAGTAGTAGCGGCATACATCTTCACAACTCTAACCAACCAAAGGAAATTCATGCAAACACGTACTTATTTCATATAAGCATGAAGGATTTTGTATGAAAAAGCCGGATCTTCATATAAGCATGACACATTTCATTACATTTACATGAACTAAGCGAGGTGATAATCCGGCTCTCTTTGTATAATTAATACGTATTCTAAATGGCTGCCTGCATCTCCCTTTGTCTTCCTCATGTTCGGCACACACTTGCGGGGTTGATGAAGGTCCTCGCAAGAGACGAAGCAGCCAAGAAACCACCTGTATACGTAGTCGTCGCCTCGGCGGTGGCCTTCATGGGACCCAAGCGGTGGCGGCCTCCTGTGTTCTACTTCTCCTCGATGATGGCGGCGGAGACGGAGAAGCTGGCCACTGACTCGTCGCTCTCCGTGCACCTGGCTTCTGTCTCTGCCTGCATTGCGCTTCAGCGGGCACGGGAGGCGCGCCCATAGATATGGGAGGCGCGGCCACAGACACTGCTGGCACGATTCGACGTGGCAGCAATGACACCCGTGCTGCCCTGCTCACTATCGTGCTGGCATAGAGCAACTCGCCAATCCTTATCGAGCTGAACTGGAATGGCGAGTTTCTGAACCATGCGCCGGCTTCGGGCCGCAACAAGATCCGTCGGGCCAGGCGAGGTAGCTGAAGCATAGAGCGGCCTCGCTCGTATCCGAAGGGCTCGGTGGGCCACCCAGCCGGGTAGTATGCCGGAGAACGGCTCCTCGGAGGCCATCGGAAGAGTGGAGGAAATGGTGAAAGAGGAGATGGGGTAGAGGCGGAGGGGTTCGATTCTCGCCCGCTGTCTAGCCTTGTTTAAATAGAGGGCGGATGGTAGGAGCTTGGCCGGCGTCTGGCCTCGTTTAAACTGAGGGCGGACAGGAGGAGCTCGGCCGGCGTTGCGTTTAATTCCGGCCCTCTCATGAACGGACGTGTGGCTGGAGTAGGTTTCTCGGTTTGCATGCAGGTTTAACGAAGGCGTTCGATGGAGGCGAGGAGGCGTGTTCACCCGAGCGTGCAGTGGGCGGTGCAGTACTATTTGATTTGACATATATCGTAAACCAGGACACTTCCCGATACGGCTTTAATGCAGACGAGGGAGAGGGTAGCGGTTCCTGAAATGTTGAACGACCAATGAAGCATGCTGATGAATGCATGAGGGAAGAAATGGGAGGAGGACGGGGAAAAGAGGTAGCACGATGTGAACGCAACGCAGTTTGCACTCATATAAAGGCACCCCTCCATTCCAATGCATCTACCACATCCTACGCACCTAAGCACCTACACTAAGCACAAAAGTGCTCACTCCAGACCCATGGTGGCGATGCGCGCGAGCGGCCAGCGACTGTGCCAGATGGTCCACGACGCTGGCCTGTGGCATGGCACCGAGGATTGTCTCTAGACGGTGTTGGCGACCGGCTGGTTCATGGCCATCGTCGACGCCAGCTACGACTCTCGGTTAGATAAGATGATCGTTGCCACCATCAACAAGTTCAGCGTCGTGAAGAAGCTCGCCGATGATGGGCCTCGAACCCCTCGTTGGTTACCCCAAGTGGAAGGTGTAAGATGCAGTAAGTAGAAGTGTTTTCCCTTAGCAAAGAGGCCAAGGATCGAATCCCCAGAGACTCCTAGGTTCAACAAGTAGGTGTCAACTGCTAATGGCGCAATTAGCAAACAACATGGACCTGCACACAGATACAAATAAATTTGCTCCCAACGAGTACAGAGAGGTTGTCAATCCCTCCGGCCTTGTAGTTCACAAAGGGTTACAAGCAATGATAGTAGTGATAGATAGTGTTTTGCAATAGTAAGTAATAACGAAAAGTAAATAGCGGGTGTGGTCAATGATGGTAATAAGGACCGGAGTCTCATGATGTTCACTAGTGATGTCTCTCTCCCAAAAGACGATAAAACAGCTATGTGAGGTAAACGAATTACAACTGGGCAATTGACAGGACCACGAACGCAAACCAATGCTGACTACATTGCAAGAAAGGTTGAGGTTCAAAGCATGGGCGGTACGCCAAAGTAAGTAGACCGAAATCCATCAATGCCTACTACTAATCACCCACCTTGAGATATCTATCCAGAACATCTCGCTGGTATTAAGTTGCGAGTCCAACCCATAGTGTAAACTCAATGCAACAGACAACCGCATTAAAAGAACTTTGCGTAAAGTAAACAATCCTTGCACCCGCGGGCACAAGCACCGTTGTTTTCCCCCTTGTGGCAACAACACATCCCCTAGACTCATGTTTCTGTCACTCAAGCTAGTCATCGAGGGGCATGAACCCACAATCAAGCATAACGTTCCCTCTTGGAGTCACTACCTACTACTCGGCCAAAGCAATAAATAACAACGGAGAACATGCAAGAATTACTTATGAACATAAATATAAAAGAGGTGAATCAAATATATTACTCAAGATCAATCTGAACATAATCTCATAATCCATCGGATCCCAGCAAACTCAACATAGCAACAGCATAAGGATTACATAGGTGCCTCGATCATGTAGGGCAGCTCATGAGGACTAATTAGTGAAGCACAAGAACGGGAGGAGAACATCACATAGCTACTGGTCATGGACTCATGGTCCAAGGGAGACTACTCACGAGTCATCCGGGAGGCGTCCATGGTGGTGGAGAAGCTCCCGGTGGTGATCCTCCCCTCCGGCAGGGTGCCGGGAAGAGTTCTCCTGGTGCTCCCGATCTTGGAAGCGGCGGCGGCGGCGGAACAGAGATGGGATCGCGAAAAGAGTTCCTCCTCAGAGGGTTTCGGAGGACCCTCTAAATATATGCCAAAGGGGGGCACCGGACGGGCTTCGGGGGGCCCAGGCGCCCCCCAGCGCGGCCCAGGGGGGGGGGGGGGGGG